>CP137669.1:27569382-27799749 GCA_037976565.1 Mesocentrotus franciscanus | reverse complement strand
CCTAGTTGGTAACAGACCTACTTTGTAACGAAAGTACCCCTTCTCAACTGCATCGTCCCACCTTTCTCTCAACTCCTGGTCAAACTAAACAGACAAAGAAAGGTGTCAGTAAGATCAACACAATTCATACACCCCTTTGTCCTGTGTTAGCTTCCTTTGCTTCACGCCAGGTGTAAACCTTGCATTAGGGAACAGACCTGCTGAATGGCCCATTTACATGTCCTTGGACTTACTGGGCATCATCTAAACCTTAGGTAATTCAGGTAATTGACATTACAAAATTAAAAATCAATTTACAAAAGACAAACAAACACTTTTTGCATTGAATGTTTTGAGTTGCATTTATTTTTAAACTTGTTTTTTGCACTGGTTCCATTTATGTTAATAGCAGATGAACTCAATTCTATTTTGTCAGGACAGGGGGAAAAGCAAGGATAGGTGATATGGTATGATTATGATGATAAAGAAAATGTAGCCTGGCAAACATGCACAATCATTATAAGCTTACAAGTACTTCTGTAAAAAAAAACTCACACGACTGTATTTCGCATTGCAGTTGCCATTCTTTGGGACTTCTGAGACGAAATCCCGACTGGAATACCTGAAATCTATGGAAGCCATTTCTGAAATACAGAAGGAAGATAGAAAAGAAGAAAAAAAATGAAAGAAATTGTAATACAAAGATCTTGCTTCATCAAATCCGAATAGAGATGAAGGAGAGCGTCAAAAGAAAAAAATTTGTTAGTCCACCCTGGTTTTAATACAGTAGAAGCAGAAAAATGAGAGAAACGGGTAATTAAAGATAAAGACCAGGGGCCGTATTCTGAACCCTGTGTTATCTCTAATATTGTTGTATCTTTGAACTTAAGATAAAGTTGGTATTCTGAACATTGTTTTAACTTTTGTTGTATCTTTTGTTGTATCTTTTGTTGTATCTTTTCTCTCATCTCTTTGGCCGCGCCTGCGCTCATACTTTTGTGCACTTGTAATTGTGAGTATTATTAATAATATGACGCTTAATCCTCATTTGCATATGCGCACGAGAGATAATATGACAAGATAATTGGTATTCTGAAAATTGTTGTATCTCTTATCTTATCTTGCATGATATTTACAACAATATTTACAACAGGTAGGGGGTTGTTGTATCCTTCGTGGTGATAAAATGGCGCCAATCTTCCTTGCCCAGAACCAACCGTGTCAATAGACGAGTTCGAAGAAGACTGTGTGTTGACCAGAGACATCACAGATGAGAACTTTTAAAGAAATTACATGCTAGGATATGACGATTTTAATGCTCTCATCTTTGTGATGCTTCTTAAAGTGTGACTTGTCTTCATGATTAATGTGCAACAGCGCATATCATGACGCGCATAATAAGCGCTCAATTAACTAATTACGCCCAAGATTAGTATGCGCTGGGCGCATCTTCAGATATGGCATAAAGTATTCCTATTGGCTAACCTACTTATCATGCTTATATAAAATAGATCTTGATTGGTAGGGTCCATACAAATGGGCGTGTCAAAGATAAGATAGAGGCGGTCCTTCAAGAGATAAAACAGGGATAAAATGATTTTCAGAATACCAACTTACAACAATATTAGCGCTGTGTTATCTCTGGAAGATACAACAAAAGATAACACAAAAGATACAACAATGTTCAGAATACCCCCCCAGTTCTGGTCATGCGATTGCATTGTGAAAGAAACGTTGTGAAATCGATCAGAAAAAGGTTGATCATCTAGCATATAAGTATTGGTGTGTACTGCAAGGTTCTGGAATCATCAAAATGATAAGAAATTTGGCCCAGTCTTGGTAAAGTTACAAGCACTGTACACAGAAAGATGTATATGGGACTACTGCGACCATGTGCTTGGTCCCAATAGATATAATAATTTACCAAATATATCAATTAGTAGGCGGTTTCCCGGCAAAATTTGTATCATCACGTATTAGTCAAAACATATTCTTTCACATGATTGGTAATGAGAGCTTCCATTTCATTTTTTGAGAGAGGGGCGTTTCCAAAACTGGTCTTTAATACCTTTAAGTGAAAGTTTGAGCAAAAAACAATTAGAAATACAAAAGTTATTGAGGTACGTGTTGAAGGTATGATCAATCAAACACGAATTGGCAACTTTGTGAGGTACCTTTGAAGCTCCCGTCCCATTTGCCCTGTACTAAAATAAAAAAACTTTAAAAAATGTTTGAACATTTTTAATCATTCATCCACCCCACACATAGCTGCATCGCTATCCTGGGGTGTATTAGAATTACAGACAACTCGCCACAAGACAGCTCGCCACAAGACATCTCGCCACAATAGCCGGGACAACTCGCCACGGGCGAGTTGTCCAGGGTGGGGTGCTTTTTCGGACAGCTCGCCCCACTTTTTCCCCTCATGATTTCTAGATCTAAAATCCCTCACCTTAGATGAAATTGTCATTTTATGTATTCATTATGCTTTTATAAACACAGTCACGACAGGAAACATGGAAATTGTGAGTATTTTGAGGGCTGTTCTAAAGAATAAAGCCGATTTACCTTGCAACAAGAATATATTTTTGACAAACCGAAGGCGTACGTTCGCCGGATAACTTCTCGGTATTTATACTTCATTTTTCTGTCTCAGAAAACTTTTTAATGGTAGGAATATGCTGTTATGTATCTTTACATTGCAATGTATTACCTTTCCTCTACCCCAGCGGAATTATCGCTTGCCTCAAGTTTATTAGTAGACATACAAACTTTTAAGATTGTGCATTCGCTCCTCTTCGACTTTCGCTGTGGACTGCGAGTGTGAGCTGTACCGTACCGGTACCGTGTGTGCCTGGCCGGAAGGCCGGGCGGCGGCTGGCGCAAAGCCAAGGGTACCCGCGGCCGAGACTTCTAAAATGAAATTGTTGTATTATCTTGAAATGACACTACAGCAGTGGCGGATCCAGGGGGGGGGGGGTTAAGTATTTAAGATCAAGTAGAGCAAAGCGAGCGAAGCAAGTGGAGCGTAAATTGGCATAGGGTCCAAGGGCAAAGCCCCGGCGGGGACGCGGGGCGGAGCCCCATGAAGCTCAGGGGTTTTAGGCATTTAATGACGGTACGTCGGATGCGGCATCCAGGGGCCCGCCTTAGGGCACCTGGTGGGGTCCAGGGGCTAATCCCCGGAAGCTCAGGGGTTTTAAGCATAAAATTACGATCACATGAGCATCCAGGGACCGCCTTAAGGCCCTTGGTGGGGTCCAGGGACAGAGCCCCAGCTCGGGGTTTTAGGCATTTAATTGCAGTCCGAGATGAGCATCCAGGGACTACCTTAGGCAGAGTCTCTGGAAACTCAGGGTTTTGAAAAATACGTTAAAGAGAAAGAAAAAAGAACGATTGGCCTGCTGGTGTCGCAAATGAGGTATCAAAATAGTGCTCATCTGAGCTTAATCAAATGCCTAAATCCCCTGAGCTTACAGGTGCTCCGCCCCCTGGACCCCACCAAGGGCCCTAACGCGGGCTTCTGGATGCTCATCTGACCGTAATTAAATACCTAAAACCCCTGAGCTTCTGGGGGCCCCACCCCTGGACCCCACGCCAATTTACGCTCAACTCACTTTGCTCGCTACGCTCTACCCGATTGTTGATACTCCACTTCAAAAAACGTTCCGCCAGGGGCCTGCATGTTACGTGTAAGAGTGGTGGCGATCGATGCATATTTTCTTCTCCTCCCCGAGAACGTTTTTGCTCACTACGTCACTGCCCCTGGAAGGTGAGTCCCCTGGAATGTTTGCACCCCCCTCTCCGGATTTTTAAGGGGGTGTTTAGCCTTATTTTTCAGTTCAACTTAAATCTTTAATGACATGCAGGAGCGGTGGAACGATATGGAAGTGGGGGTGGGGCGGTAATAAGCTCAAAGGAGCTTTACCAATGAGCCAAAAAAGATACCGGTAATCACAACACTACTACTAATTTACTACTACTACTACTCTACTATACTACTACTACTACTATACTTTACTATACTACTACTACTACTAATAATAATACTAATATATAATGATGATGATAATGATGACAATTTAACGACGTCGGTGATGATGATGACGATGACGACAACAATAATAAAAAGTAATAATAATAACTGCAACAAGCCAGACATTGTCGTCAGGGACAACACAGTAAATATCATCGAGGTCATCGTTCCCCATGACATCAACATCGCCGTTAAAGAAAGAGACAAACGTCTCAAGTATCAAGACCTCAGAATAGAGATCGAGAGGATGTGGAACGTTCAATTCAATTCAATTCATTCATTTTATTTAATTTCATTCTCCATGAAAAATATTAAAACATACAAACATATGGTATATGGATAAATTAAAGATTGATAACAAGAAAAATGAAAGGGAAGGAGCAAACAAAATGTTATGGGAATGTGGGGTTAACGAAAAGGGCAATTAGCCTTATGAGCGTCAACCCCGCTTTAAAAAA
The DNA here is from genome assembly GCA_037976565.1 of Mesocentrotus franciscanus. Lineage (NCBI taxonomy): Eukaryota > Metazoa > Echinodermata > Echinoidea > Camarodonta > Strongylocentrotidae > Mesocentrotus > Mesocentrotus franciscanus. The sequence goes on along the minus strand of CP137669.1, from coordinate 27,795,276 downwards.
TATACACTGTATTGTTGAGAAAAGGAAAACGGAGAAAACCTGAACACCAATACAAAAGAAGAAGAAAAAAAAGGGAAGGAGAATTAGGGAAGGGGAGGGGGAATACATTAAAAAGTGAATTAACTGAAACGTAACCGTCATTTAGTTTGAGATTGAATACAATGATAAAAGATGGGATTTATACAATCGTTTAAAAATATTCATTGAATTAGAGTTTTTCATATTAAATGGGATATTTTTCCATAAAACTGGCCCTTTGAAGAAAAAAAAATAATTAAAGAAAATTGTTACAAATGTTCAATTCATCTGTATGGACACTGATAAAAAGACAAGGAGAGCCCGGAAAGATATAATTGCTGTATTCATTTCTTTCTGTAAATAACTTTAATAACAGAGGTGTCATGGCCGAGTGGATATGTCACCGGACTGTGGATCACAAGGTTTGTGGTTCGAGTCCCGCCGTGGAACTAATGTCCTTTGCCAAGATATCAATCAGCATTTGCCACACTCAACCCAGGTGAGGTAAATGGGTACCTGGTAGGATTATTCCTTGAAATGCACTGTGCGCTGATTACGGCTGCCGGAGCTAAAGCTAGGGTAATAATTTCCAAAGCTCTTTGGAAGCGCATAGAGATGTTGAATAATGTGATATGCCCTATACAAGAACCAGTATTATTATTATTATTACTCTATAATTCACCATGACACATTGTAATTGCAATCACGCTGTTCAGTGATTTATATGAATTTGTTTTTTGGAACATATCTTGCTACTGAATCAATACTGTAATAATATTGTATAATAATAATTTTTGAAACAATATACTCTGTGTATATACTTTGTGTCACTGTGGTCATTTGAATAAATTTGTGAAATGTCTATAAAAGAGAGTAAGGTATAGGTGATATGAGACCATGAAGAATAAATGGGCCATTCCATGGTAACTCGCGTTACACCTAATGGGTACATTGACACGATAATGTGCCTATATCTTTAGAACTGCTAGGATCTACAAGATACTTTTTTCAAACATGGACAGGGTAGATATAGAACAACTGAATGAAACAAAAAAGAAAATTGAAGAACAAACATTTTTAGATTCTTGGATTATTGAATTTCGGTAACTCGCGTTACAAAAAAAGGACATGGTCAATTCTATGAGACCCTCTTTGGCAAAGTCTCCTCATACTAGACAATCTTGACAAAATCTTTCCTACTTTAATTTGATAGTAGGTTGTGACTTAATTACTAGTATAAGATCACAATATTAAAGATAAGAAACAATGGACTAGTAAAATGCAGGAAGCAAATATGTCGGTAACTCACGTTACGGTAACTCGCGTTACATTTTGTCGGAGGCCATTTTCACCCCTATGTAATAGATTAAATATCACAGGACCCCTTAGAATATGGAAATATATTCATCCTTTTCCATTTAGCGAAATTTTCAGGAAAAAATATTACAAGAATCCTGTGTAATCTGCAATAAATTGTTTTTTTTTCTTCTACAGTCCCACATGTACGTTTTTGATGATGGTTTGAGATCTTAGGAAATCAACAAAAATGAAAAATAAATTGTATTGAATTTGAAAGGCCCTAATGTTTTATGAACATCCATGGCATAAGGTTAGTGATAAATCAAAGAATTAACATAAGAGGTACATTTCTTTTTTTGATGTCATGTCCTTCTTCTCATGGAATGGCCCAAATAATGAACGAGAGAAAGTGGCAGTTTACTGTTTCCATATAAAAGTTGCACATACCTTTAAAACAAATTAATTTTCTTCATATTATTTATTTGTCATAATATACAAATTAAAAATTAAAAATACAAAATAAAAATGACATTGTTTCCTTTTGGTAAAGATTATCTTTATACAATACATGTACATAATCAGAGTTGTTATGAATATATTATAGGACCCAATGTAACAAGCACCAAGAAAAAAGTGAAGAAGAAAAGAAAAAGAAAAAGAGAAAATCAATAATAATGTGGCTGTAGCGAGGTCGGCAACAAGAAAAAAGTCTTAACAAAGGTTTCTACGGGAATGGGAAGCTTTAATTTCGAGATAAATTCTATCTTCAAATGTGTAAACTGAATAATTTAAAACATGTGTTTTAACGTTTGGAATGCTGAAGTTTTGTCATTTCAATAATGTGCGGATGCTTGAAACATTGGACAAAACTGATAACATCATATTTTTTACTAAGAATGATATAGATCTAATGGTGTATTTTTATAAACTATCAAATGAAAATATCCGGGGTACCCATCTCAAAAACAAAACCGTGATTCATCGGTCATGAAATGAAATACTCACAAATATATTTTACAAGTAATTAGGTCTATATATGGTATAATCTACACAAATTTTGAAGCATATTGCATCTCTTGGGTCTTATTCCCTTGTACTATTTTCATTTTTTTTTCATTCCTTATTCATTTAGATAATTGCAGTTTTCAAAAAATTACTTTTTTTAAAAATCCGGTAGTACTAAGTTTTACTAGTAGATGGCGCTCGTTGGCTAGGACTGTCAATTGGGGTAGCACGTTCCAGTTGTTAATTGATCGAACAGCAAGGGACCTCTGCTTAACACTTGTCTTACAATGTGGCTTCTCAACATTGAAGATATGACCTCTCGTCCTACTTTCTTTTCATGTCTGTGAATTACCATTTATGCTGAGAGTCTGGACGGCCGCGGCTGCCAGGCAGGGGCAGCCGGCCTTCCAGCCAGGCACACACGGTACCGGTATACGGTACAGCTCACACTCGCAGTCCACAGCGAAAGTCGAAGAGGAGCGAATGCACAATCTTAAAAGTTTGTATGTCTACTAATAAACTTGAGGCAAGCGAAAATTCCGCTGGGGTAGAGGAAAGGTAATATTGCAATGTAAAGATACATAACAGCATATTCCTACCATTAAAAAGTTTTCTGAGACAGAAAAATGAAGTTAAATACCGAGAAGTTATCCGGCGAACGAACGAACGCCTTCGGTTTGTCAAAAATATATTCTTGTTGCAAGGTAAATCAGCTTTATTCTTTAGAACAGCCCTCAAAATACTCACAATTTCCATGTTTCCTGTCGTGACTGTGTTTATAAAAGCATAATGAATACATAAATGACAATTTCATCTAAGATGAGGGATTTTAGATCTAGAAATCATGAGGGGAAGAAAGTGGGGCGAGCTGTCCGAAAAAGCACCCCACCGGGACAACTCGCCCGTGGCGAGTTGTCCAGGCTATTGTGGCGAGATGTCTTGTGGCGAGCTGTCTTTGTGGCGAGTTGTCTGGACCCCATGTATTAAAACCCGTTTTATTGATCTCAACATTTCAAACACCACTGTACAAAATTAACTTGATTTCACTCAAAATCGGTACTTTACTCTTTAGTGACAATTGATGACACCTAAATAGCAGTAAAATACAATTTGTTCAATTCACCGATGTTAGAAAGAATAATTTAAAAATTAAAATCGTGAGTCCACTGTCAAACTTGCTTAAAGTTTTATCGGCATGATTGTGTGCATTTGTGTATTATAAGTCTATTGACTATTCACGTGTGAAATTGCTGCCTATTAGCACATGCCATGGTACAGCGCTAGAGGTCCATACGCAGTATTAGGGACTTTTAGATTTACATGACGAGAACATGGACTGCCACGTCATCCACGTGTGCCACGTCACCCACGTGTGCCATTCTTTCAAGGCACTGGCATGGCCCGTGCCCGGCAGTGCCTTAAAAGGATGTCATCGGGCAGTCCACGTTCTCATCGTGTAAAATCTAAAAGTCCCTATTGACTCTCTATGCTTTGCTGGAGTGATCCACCCTAGTCTATAGTAAATTAGATCTAGAGTCTAGATCTATAGCAAATGACAAATGTCTTTATACTTATAGTACTTAATAGTAGAAGTCTAGTTAGTACTAGTACTACTAGTACTAGTAGGCCTACAACTACAAGTACAACCCCTGAAATTGTTTTTCACGAAATCAACGTTATTCTAAATTTCTCTTAGAAGTTTTTTGATTTAAATAAATTTCTCTTAGATTTTCAGATTTAACTAAATTTCGCCCCTAAATTTCCCTTAGACTAAATAGTCTATTCATAATCTAACCCCAGGGCCGGGCCAGGGGGCTCCGCCGACGCCTTTGACGGGGGAGCTCCCTGGGCTGGAGTTAATCATAATCATGACATAATCCTCGGCATCCCGGTTGAAAAACAATGAATCCAATGACTCATCAATTTGTTGTGGTGGAATATTCTAAAGTTGCTCCAAATCCACTAGGCCTATATTATAAAGAGAATGTACTGATGTTGTTAATCGTCTAGAGCTGACAGCAAAAAATAAAATAAAATTGAACTTACTGCGCAAAGAAGGTTGATCTGTTTCGATATCAGCTCATTCGTTCGTTGCACGTACCACCACCGTGCCGGTATAAAAATCTAGCTCTAGCATATAGTACCGGTATATATAGTAGCTAGCTCGAGCTCTGCGCGTCGAATCAACAGCAAAAGCACAAGGTACCCTACCGGCCGCGGCGCGGCGAGCAGGGGATCGGAAACTGCGCTGCTCATTTTTAAGCTCAAGCTCTAGCTTTGTAAACCAAATCATCTCGGCCTCAGCCAATTCGGCCTTAAGAAAAACATTTTCGGAACCGAATCCTGTCATGCCGTCGTTTCACGATAAAATCCGCAAGGAGGTGACACATGCATAAGTCATATTTTCAATATAATAAAAGTTATAAAAAAATAAAGAAAGAACGAACAAACAACGAACAAACAAAACACAACCAAACGGAAAGCAACGTTTTAGCGATCATGATTTACAGAGTGATCTGCAGTTGGTGATCTGCCTAATTAGATTTTATCGAGTTCAATACTTGCGGCTGTTTATTTATTTGTTATATTCATCCTTGACAGTAAAGTTCCCATGCAGAATCGTCTGAAATATTAGAACCGTACGCGTATCAGGACATTTACCCCCAAGGACAATAACCCCCGGAAAATTACCCCCTCTATCGGACAATATCCCCCCCGTGGACAATTACCCCCTAATACAATTACCCTCACCCCTAAAAAATACCCCCTAGGACAATACCCCACCCCCAAGAACAACCAAGGACAACCACCCCGAGGACCGTTACCCCCAACCCCCCAAAATTACCCCCTAGGACAATATTATCCCCCAGAACAACCAAGGACAACCACCCCGAGGACAATTACCCCCACCCCCTAAAATGACACCCTAGGACAATAATAACCCCCTCCCCGAAAATACCCCCGGTTTAAAAAGGGGAAGTCTACCCTGATGATAAATTGGTTAAAATAAAAGCATTTTTTCGGGGGTAATTGTCCTCGCGGGGGTCATTATCTAAGGGGGTTATTGTCCACCGGGGGGTATATGTCCATGGGGGTAATTGTCCTCGGGGGTGGTTGTCCGGCTGGGGGTAATTTTCCGGGAGGAATTTTCCGGGTAGTGTATTGTATTGTATGTATTAAAAAGAATAAAATCTACAAGTTACTGAATTCTGCTAATAAGTTTTGTTTTTGTGCATCATGGTACGATATGTGATACAAAGTGGTGTGCAACATCACCTAAATAATGAACGGGCATCACTTTATAGTCATGATCCGGAGGGGCGGGTACGTGTGAGAGCTAGGGCCCGGGGATCTTATATATTTTTTATTCTCTTTCTTAAATTTCTCCCCAAAGTTTTTCTTTCTTAATTCTTTTTCCCCTGCAGTTTGTCCCATGCCCTTCATGTCAAAATGTTATCATTTCGGATTTAGGTTTGATTTCGAACAAGCGCACTAGCGACAAACTAAAAAGTGGGCGGGGCCGAGGGCTGGGGCGGGGGTGCATGCCGGGGAGAGCTAGGCTCGTCATTGCCCCTCACCCCCCCCCCCTTTTGGGAAATTGAAATGTTGTGGATATAGATATGAACTTCCTTTTTTTACAGTCCGGACGAGAAACGCGTTATATTTGTTATTTGGACTTATTAAATTAACAATCCTATATATAGGCTAACTCACAATCGTTGCTTACTGACTTCACCACAGCCCTCTCCATACTCATCTTTTAGTAGTTCACGGTCTTTTAAAAAACTATTTACTGCATGCAAACAACTTGCTAATAGATAATTTGTTGTAATCTCTGTTAATAGAATTCAAGTTTGTACCATTCATTTTGTGAAATCAGTGAAAAAAAGTGGAATATGAAACAATCATAAACTGAAAAATTGAACTTGAAAACTAAAAAGAAATTGAAGAAACGTACAGTTAACAAAAATAATTGTAACGCGTTCCCCAACAAAAACTCATTATATCGGTTTAAAAAAATTGTTTATCCATAAAAAGTGACTTTTCATTTAGATCTGATATAGTTCCATTCAGAGGACGACAGATGGTACGTGATTTTATACATTTTAAAAAAGTTTAGTGTATTGTATGCAGCATGCTCTACCATCATGAGAGCGGCTAACGAGAAGCTATTTGACAGCAGTGAAGACAGACAGCTGTAGGCCCAAGATGTGAAAGAAATCACAGAACCTTTAAATTCTCTAATAACATAACAAAACAAAATCTAAACAACGTGATCGGGGGCATATCGATGTGTGAAGCCAATGAAGGGATGCAGTGCACATATTATGTATATATATATGTATGTATATGTCTTGAAATTCGGAATCAAGATTTAGCCCATCTCACGGTCTAGCTGGGGGTATATGGGATGGGTCGATATCATAAAGCTCGTTTACTCATTCTTTTATCCATCTCCCTTTTCCCTCATTTTCACTTTACTGTTCTATATAATTATATAAGGGGCGCATACTTATCATGTATGGCTCAATAAAGTCAATGTGTAGCTGTGATACTGTTGAAGACAAAATAATGGTACCGATTTATTGCTATTCTGAATTTCCACCGGGTATAATGTGATTATTGCAGTATATGCCCGCTCGCTTGTCTCTACTGAGCTAGCTAGCTGAACGTGCAAGGTTAAGGAGGTGTGGCTGCGCTGACTTGACTAGCTCGACACCCGTTGGTTTTACAATTCATATTGTACCCAATTAAAAATTGACCAACGGCGGCGAGCATGGCCCTTCATAGAAATAACAGAATTAGCTCGAGATGTATTGAATCCTTGAAGAACGGTGTATCTGCAGGAGGACCTGATATCAAAGAAGATAAGGTGCACGTGCGTGATTTCAAGTCTGATATTTACAAGGTTTGTGTGCATTCAAGATTAACCCGGCGCGGGCCCGGGCTCGGCCGCGCCCCCTCGGCCTCAGCTCACTGCTTTGTTTATTTCGAGACTGTCAAGACTGCAATTCGACTGTACTCTGTAGTGTAGATAATGTATGCAGTAATGCATTGCAGACAATACAAAATTGTATGTCTTTCATTAGCATCAATTCGCTGAAACTACGCCTTACTCCACCGGATTCCTCTGGAGGAGATCCTTGAAAATCAAAAGAACTGAACAAAAAAAAATCTCCAACTAAAGTCAAGACAGATTTTTCTGTAGGTAGACATGGTGGTAGATACTAAGATAGTGACTGAGTACTGCTAGCGCTAGTGCTAGTGCTATAGACCGAAGATTTCTGTCTCTTTCGTTCGTTAGCCTCTGATTTGGGTAGGGTCGGCTGCAAATGAGCACCTAAGTTGATTCCTCAGCATTACATCCTCACTTATGGATCCTGCTGAGTATCGTCATAGAAGTAGAAGAAGTTTGGAGACAAAAGCCGACCATAGCGACTGCATTGCAAACTACTGCTCGCATCCGAGCAGTAAACTTATGCCCAAAATACTACATTTTACCCAATGCATATCCAATGCATTTATTATTGTAAATTAGGCCTAGGCTAAACTACATCGGTTCCACTTACCAGATTGACTGTATGATGCGTTTAAGGGTCTTTTTTCCGGATTTTCATCGCCGAAATTGAGCTCTGTGTTGAAATTCTTGCAGCCGTATTTTAAACTGTTACTGCGCATGAAGGAAGATGACGTCATCCATTGACAGTAACAGTTTAAAATACGGCTGCAAGAATTTCAACTGCTATTGCTAGTGCTAGTGTAGACAGAAATAACCGTCTGGTATGGGTCATTCTTTAATAAAACTGACATTTGTTGACATTCCCCATACACAGACCGTGACAGACGGTACCCCGTACGCCTCGCACCACAGGGAGAGATAGAGCCAATTCTGCAGCACTTCGCTGCAGAGAGTTTCTCCCCTGATTTTCTTTATTAAGATCTAATTTTCTGATTTATAAATCAGATAGAAAAAAACTATGTCTTTTTTTCTCCTATGTACAGTTATCAAATTTTTTATGACTTATTTCCAAATGTGAAATTTACGGACTTACGTAGAAAATATGAGTTATCCAATATTTATCCTATATGAGTTATCCTATATGAATCCTATTTAGTTATCCTATATGAGTTATCCTATATGAATCCTATTTAGTTATCCTATATGAGATAACTATTTAGCTTACTATTTAGATTTAACTATTTAGATTTAACTATTTAGATTCCTATTTAGTTATCCTATATGAATCCTATTTAGTTATCCTATATGAGTTATCCTATATGAATCCTATTTAGTTATCCTATATGAGATAACTATTTAGCTTACTATTTAGATTTAACTATTTAGATTTAACTATTTAGATTCCTATTTAGTTATCCTATATGAGTTATCCAATTTTTATCTCAGAACTAAGGAAATGGTACGTTCATGCATTCGAACTGGTAATCTATGACATGACCCGGCCGATATATTTCCGGGTCAACTTGCCAAAACAATGCCAATGGCCAATCAGAACACTCGGTTTAATATTGGGTTTATGAATATTCAGATATCACTGGGTCAAGCCGGGCCAACTCGTACGTAGCTATTGGACATTCGAAAAGAAAAAATGAATATTCATAAACTCAAACCAAGATGGCTGACAACAAATCATGTTGACTACAAGACTTTCTCGGATTAATCATTAATTTAGGATCTAAATGAGCAAGCTATCGTAAGTCAAAGTAGATGTTTCCGTGTTATTTTTATTTTTAATAAGATTCAGTGTAAAATTGCAGCCAAAGTGGATATATGAAGATGTAAAGAGTGAAAAACTTGTTGCATATCTCATTCATCGCGGTCCGGCCGAACCGAACCATTCGTTCCCCACACTAACCAATTGACGCACTTCAGTCTATGTATAGAGGCGGTCAGAGGAGCCAGATGCAATCTCACCGGAACAACCGTCGATATCAGAGACTGAAGCTTTCGGTCTAGTGCTAGTGCTACTTCTAGCTTTCAAAGACATCAACTCTATTATTTTTATTAAGTATGTATTTAAAAAAACTATGTTTGTGAATGTGAGCATAGGCCATACTAGACCTCTGATTTGGGTAGGGTCGGCTCCTCTCTTTAGAGACAGAACTCAGAAGCCGACCATAGGCGCTCCTTTGCAAACTCGGTGGAACGGATCTGGCCACCAAACTAGCCACCAAACTTTGGACTAAAATATCACTTTGGCGGATTCATATTCGATGCATTTATTTTTGAAAATTAGGCCTGGGCTAATATAATTCGGTTCCACTTACCAGATTGACTGAATGATACGTTTAAGGGTCTTTTTTTCCCGATTTTCTTTGTCGAAATTGAACTCAGCTCCGTGTTGAAACTGTTACTGCTTATGTGCTGCAAACATTTAGTCATACTAGTCATAGAATAGATCTAGATCTTCTACCATTCTTTTTATAATATGTTGCAAATTACCAGTATGCAAAATGAGAAAAGCGTATTGCAATGGTGATAACAAGAAAACGGTGAAAGAGAGAGTCAAGTGGGTCATTTATGATGATAGATGGAATGGAACTGAGTGAATGTTACCGAGAGAGATCGAATGACATTGAATGACTGACTGAGAATAGTGCGTGAAGCAGCGTGATTATTTACAAGGTTTGAGTGCATGCAGGATCAACCCCCTCACTGCTTTGTTTATTTTGAGCTCCACACTGTATAGTAAAAATATGTGCACAGACAATTTTTGACATGCACATCATATGAAGAAATCAAAAGAAGAAGAAAGGAAAATGAAATGAGTAGACACCTTGCTGCCTAGAATTCTGCTACAATCAATCATTTTGCTGGTTATTGAGAAAATTAGGTTAAAAATTCATGACAAACAGCGTCAGCACAAGTCGTTTTGAAGTCTGATGCATGATGAAAAGGACTTCAGGGGTGACTTCAGACTTCAGAGAAGCGAGGTGTCAATATTCAATCAGGGCTTAAATTAATCCAAGGCCACCAAGGCCATGGCCTTGGATGCCCTTTTGATTAGCCTCAATGCCCCTCTCATTGGCCTTGGAGATTTTGTGTGCCCTTTCCAATTCTTCCTATTTGTCCTGTAATATAGGAATGTGCCCTACAGAAAAGTGGCCTTGCCCTAAAAATATTGAAATTTAAGGCCTGTTGAATGCATATTGAACTGGAAAATGAACCAGTTTAATACGGACTGCAACAGTGCAAGAACAGTGTGCAACATAAATAACAAAGTAACATTTAGGGAGAGTTACATAAGATTGAATTACACCAAGTTGTGAATGATGGACTTGCTTTTATGGCAAAAAATAATTGTTCTATTCTTAAATCGCTTGTGGTGTATCAGAAGAGTATTGCTCTTGTCTTCAGATCATTGTATCACAGTACAAGTTTGCTAACATTGAAACTCATAATGACTTCTAGTAGAAGTTCACATGTTATTATAATGGGATGGTGGTGAACGTGTGTTTATGACAGTTTGGCAGATCTCAAATTTGAAAGGGGTGCAATAACACAATGAGGGAGACACATTTTACTAATATGGCCATATTGTAAGGCATACCACAGTGGGTTTTAAATTGTGGAGGGGGGGGGGGGCATGGGTAACTTAGGCATGGGGCATGAGGCAGGTAGTGCCCCCCCCCACCTCTCCCCCTAAATCCATTACTGGATGCAAGGTAGGCTTAGGGCTGTGGGTGCTGTCTGGGAAGACACCTATGCCCTAACAAGCAAGACATTATATCTTTTACAATGCGTAGAATAAGACCATGATAGCAAGTAGTTTTTATAAGCATATGTGTATCTTTAAAATGGTTACTGGCCAAAATGCGCCATAGATAGAGGAGCCACTTTTCAATAATGCTTTACACTACTAAAATGTTGTATCACACCATTATGATCGACAGTGATTTTCAAAAACTGCAAATTTTATGATGAAGAATGAAAACTTCATGGCTCTTTATCCAGCTGAATATCAGAGTTATGCAATACAAAGTAAATGCTTTTTGTTTCTCAAATCCAGACAAATGGAGGCCATTTTGAGGAATCGTTTGAGGAGGCGGCTCTGGTGACAGCCTTCCTGGCGTACCTTAGTTATCTTGTCCTGTCTCTGGTGGGATACATTCAGGATGCACTGAGGGATATTGGACTCGGCAAAAGCCTAGCTGCTCAAGAGTCACCAAAGCTAAAGGTATTTACCTTGAGGTTTTTCTGTTAATGCATTAAATGCTTACAACAGGGTTTTATTCTCGCAGTCCCATTCATTGTCGATATCGGATATTGTAAGTCCTATTTTCTGATATAGTATCAAGTAATACTTCGTTCACACAATTTTCTTTTCATCTATGACATGCAAGTGGATAAAATTACTAAACTACCTGTAAATATTGCTTTATTGCATGTATGAAAGATTTGCTAAATGCGAAGTCCGCTTCCCACATATTATGTCAATTTAAATAAAAGCAGAGAAAATGAATGTGAATATTGACACTTATCCAATGAAGATTCAATAGGAACTTCTTCTTGATTTTAAACAGTTATAATTGATCAAGCAATGCTTATTACCTTTTATACAACACCTACGTAGATCCTTTGATCTCATTTGATTTGATGTCATTTGATTGGATGATTGTTGGTCACATGATATTCAATAAATAATACTATTGCACGACCGTGCATTTTTGGTTATATGCAGACTGCGACGCGTACGTACCTCTCTGCCCCGCACGTATCCCATTGTTATTAGCTGCGCGCATCTGACGCAGAGGCAATCTGAATGTAATCGAGAAGGCCTGACTCCAACTTTAATCTATCTTTAATATAAGGAGCAAAGGATAATTTGTTGAAAGATGTTGTATAAAACAAATAATGAATGTTTTTCATTCGTTCAATAGTGCAAATATTTTCATTCGTTGAAAGATTAACGTTCTATTCAACGAGGCGTCAGCCGAGTTGAATAGAATATCTTTCAACTCATGAAAATATTCGCACTATTGAACTCATAAGCATTCATTATTTGTATACTACTTGATATATTGAAACTGCTCTTTATCATGAATTTCATGAATGGCCCCTTATTTATTTCGGTGAAGTGAAAGATCTTTTTCATATTTAGGATAATGCAAAAGAACAAGTTTTCCAGTGATGGCACTTTTACATGTAGAAATCTATTCAGAACAAAATTCAAAATTTGGGGAATATCCTTGACAAAACAAATGAAAAGTAGCCAGAATATACCTTACAGTTGCCGAAAATTTGTATGATCATGATCTTTTGCTTTCTTATCCTACATTTTTTCTAAATATTTTAATCTGATTCTTTTAATTTCTCAGCTTTTGTTTGAGTACTTGGGTATACTTCACTTTAAATGTGCCTGTATTCTGTTAATATTGAATTATTTGAGAATAATTGATAAGGTTTTTGAATAAAGGGTTGAAGTGTTAGTAATTTTTTTTATTTACTCAATCAATATAATGATCTCAAGATTACAATGGTAATGTTTGCGGAGCTCTTGAAATCCTGAAATTCGACTGAATGACAAATTGTCTATTTATTCAGGAATCAGGACCAATGGCTACTGGGTCTATAATACAAATAGGCAATCATGCAATGTAAGCATTTAATGTCCTGTCTGAGGGACCATGTATTTTCTATTGTAAGTCAGCTTGTGTCTGTGGAACAGAAGGACGAGCATGGTAAGACACAATAAATGCTTTAGTTATCTGCTTTGTCTGGATTTAAAGTTTTAAGTTTGACAGACAGATGCTTTGCCGACCAATTCAACTTGCCCCAGCCTCTTTGCATTCATTTATCAGTCTCTTGCTTACATCTTGCTTTCCATTTTGTTGCAGTCCTTCGTGCCGCTGTACCAAGACTTTGATAGCTTCTTCACACGCCATGTCTACAGGAAAATACGGGACAACTGGAACGTGCCGATCGCCAGTGCACCTACTGCACGGTTCGATCTGATGGGGAGATGCAGCGAAGACCACTACTGGACTTTCAAGTACGTGCATTTTGAAATATAGGATTATGAAATATTCAACTCGAGGCCAAGTGAGATAGATTCCCAGTTTCGTAGAACAGTGATTCCTGAATATTTGATTTTTGATAGCTTTTCATATATTGTGCTTTTCATATCTTTTTATAGTTGCTATGACTACCATCTTAAAAATGAAAGTTGTACCAAATGCAAAGACCCTAAATATATCAATATGAAATATCAAGTGCATTTAAAATTGCGATTCAAGCATTTGTTGTTGTTTTTATCTTACATGATATTCTATCTCTGATCAATGAATAAAAAGAAGCAAAAGATCCAAGGAATTATGACATGGTGGATCCTTCCTGAGCAAAGTCGAGAGACCACAGGTTATAGAATTTATTTGGCTGCAATAGTTTAATTTTCATCAACTTAACTTTTATCAGATAATGTTTAAGATGATGAGCTCATCTGCCCATGTAGTCCTTTGCAATGCCTGCATGTATTATGGTAAACTAGAATAGATCTTTCCCATAGTGCTAGCATGATGAATGATGAAACAAGACACAACTGTGTACATGTACCAGCATATCTACTATTGGAGATGAACACTTGAACTGTGTGATACTATCATGTACGGAAACTTTTGCATGTTCCTCGTGGTTGGCACTTTAATACTTTTAAAAATCTTTTCTTCGCTGGTTCAGATATATAAACAAGAAAAACAACATGTAAACTGATTTACATCTTGGTCGTAACAAAGTTGATTCACATGCGTTCATCTCTGGACATTTTATAACAAGTTAAATATACACATCGCTGATAACAAGTGTACTTATTTGATATCCTCTTTGTGTCCCTATCTCTAACTACATGTACATGTACATGTAATCTTATTCTTTGTTTATTCTGTTTACCACGTTCTTAACTTCTTAGACATTTAGTTTTCAATTTCAAGTTTTCCTGATAAAGTTGATTCATATGTGTAGGAATGGGAATGTGGATGTAATTTTAGTTTAGAGATTAATACTATTGCCATACTCTTTTACCATTACTAGTTACCATTTTATGATTTTAGATAAGAGAGAGGGAGAGAGAGAGGGAGGGAGGGAGGGAGGGAGGGAGGGAGGGAGGGAGGGAGGGAGGGAGAGAGAGAGAGAGAGAGAGAGAAGGAAGAGATTAATCTTGTTGTGATAGAAGAGAAAAGGGAGGCTGTACACATTTGTATATTGCCTTCAATAAATTATTTATCTGCAAGCAATAAATGCACATGAAAAATATATCTGATTTGAGAATTGAAAAACGTTAATCAAGAACAAAAAGAAAAATTAATTTTCAAGAACTTAAAATAGCATTAAAACTTCATGTGTACATTGTAGCTTCTTTTCTCTTACAATGCGGGTGGATTTGGTTAAACTCGAAGTGAAATCTCGTACATCACATAGCTTTACCTGAGTTCAAATTGCTGCTTCTAATAGCAATAGGTGTCTATTCAAGATTACACAAGAGAAATGACACGTAAACCTCTCTTGTATAAACATGGTGTAACTTTTTTGGAATAGGTCAATGAGAGCTTGAATCTGTACAGTTTGGCGTACGAAGCTCACCACACACTACTGGTATACTCTACACCCAGATTTGGTGAAAATGATAGCATTTGAAATGAAAATTCACTTAAATCTTACAGAGGGAGATAATTTCTTCATATGACCATTGATCAATGGTAGTGATGATTAAAACTAAATTGTAGTCAATGATAATGTAGAGGTGTCGTGGTCGAGTGGATACGTCGCCAGACTGTCGATCACAAGGTCCGCGGTTCGAGTCCCGCCACGGCACTAATGTCCTTTGGCAAGACATTGATCTACATTTGCCACACTCCACCCAGGTGAAGTAAATGGGGACCTGGTAGGAATTTATTCCTTGAAACGCAGAGCGCGTGACAGCTGCACTGCTAAAGCCAGGGTAATTATGCTGCATTATTGTAGAGCGCTTAGAGACTTCTGATAAAGTAAGTGTTAGGCGCTATATAAGCAAGTATAATTATTATTATTATTATAATATCAAAAAGGTTTTTTATGTTTGGGTGATAGAATGGGACAAAAGTCATCTGTTGTGGGGCCACGTGGCGACATGCATGAAAACACCCTATGAGGAATCCTGTAAAGGTTTGAATGATATTTTCTTCAATGGTCACTGGTCAGATAATGTTCTTTCAATTTCTTTGAAGTAATTGGTTTGTGTGGTGTGCAGTATTATTATATAATGAATGCAATATACAGGTCATGGGACACCAGTGAAGAATTTAATGCCACTCCCCCGCCTCACAAAAGATTGTAAACTTGTGTAACTTGCATACAATCACAACTTTCACACAATTGTGGTTAGGTCAAAATAAATTTACCGAATTCTTAAATACCACCATTTTCCTCATTGTCTGTGTGATATGACCTCAAGGATATAGTTCCATGCAAAAGATTAAAGATTAAAGATTAAACCGTACCGACGATGGGATGCGCGCGCAACCCACCATCGGTATGTGTATTGTGCAGCAGTTTGCCGTGAATCCCGTGATAAAGTGTATATTATAAGTCTTCATTTTTAGGAAAAATACTCCCCAAAAGATAAGAAAATTGACACGATCCAGGTAAGAAACATAACGACTTTTAAATCATGGCCATTATTTGAAGAAAACATGAATATCTACTTGATTTTAGGTCTGTTTTAGTAGGGTATCTCCACGCCGGAGTTACGGGTCAAAGTATGGATATGATTGCGCATTAGCGCCCAATACAAAGAATGAGTAAATACACAATGAATGAACAAAGAGTAATTTAGGAGTTATAAATAACTCTTTGGAATGAGACGTTATTGTCTACTACATGAAGCCTTTCCCATTGAAATGTAGTCTCCAAGGCCATTTAGACTTACATAGTGGTACATCATATGTTCACTATGTAACTAATGTAAGTTTGGAAATACAACTCACTATGTACAGTGTGCATTTAAGTCTACATTCTTTTTTTTTCCTTCTTATTACACTGGCTTGGTGCTGGGGTGTATCTCGTGTCTAATCCTCAAACTTTCATACTGACAAACCGATTTTGCAAATAATCCACTTTGTTTAAAATGTACATATATACGGGATCTATTCATCATTCACTAAATCCAATGTATAATTTTCACAATGTCTACATTTTCACCCTCAAAGACCCTTACTTTTAAACCGATTTTAAAATAATATGTTTTGTTTGTCCTATTTCTAATTTGTGCTATTTCTAATTTGTGCTTTATTTAAAGTTTGCAATACGTTTCTTTGCTATTCACTAAACCAATGCGTATTTCATAATCTGATTCATAGGTTCATCTTCTTTTTAATAAAGACTTTGATGTTTAATGTTTATGTTTATTTATGTTATCCATTTCATATTGTAAACCCAATATCATTAGTCTTTTGACTACAATCATTTATCTTCTTTTTTTTTTTAATTTCATTTTGTAAATATTTCAGAGGATGTTACAAAAACAGTTGTGAAAACAATTGAAGCTAATCTACACAGTTGCAGATAAAGTTGGAATTTTTGTTGGATTTTTTAAAACCCTCTCTTCATGAAGTGATTATGAGACAATGATGTCATAGAGATTGATCATTGTCGCAATCATTTTATGAAAAGAAAAAATTTATCCAACTTTATGGGCAACAGTGCATGAAATTGGCCTGATGCAAGATTTTTACATATCTTATTTGCAGCTTTGGACCACTTAAGTACTGTGTATAGTTGTATACCTTTTCAAATATTGTGGAATTGTGAACATACCGGTAAGTTAACATTAAATTTTGAAAAATAAATTGAAGAAAATCAGGCATTTTTTTTTTGTGGGGGGATATGGGTAAAGCTGATTTCTTCTGTACATTGCCTATAATAATTTGTTTTTTCTTCACATCGCAGAGCTACTGGTAAAACTCATAGTGCAATTAACATTGGATCGTACAACTACCTTGGTTTTGCTGAACAAGGTGGGCCTGGGATGGAATCTATTGAGAACTCAACCTGCTGTTATGGGAGTGGAGTATGTAGTACACGCCAAGAATTGGGTGATTATTTAAACTCTTTTATATCCCACACAGTGCCACATTGTATTTATCATAGGATAGATGATATACCAAAGGCTTCAAGATAAAATGTGTTTCCAGTGCAAGATTATCTATCCTATTTTTAAAATGGTTGTCATGGACCTAATCAAGACTAGAAATGGGTAATTTTGCAAAGCCATTGTGTTGCAAAAAGCAATCCTTCTGTCAGTTGAGGCTGATTGTTTTGTGCAAAATTGCATATATATGTGGCAAACGAGCGACCATAGAGATAGGCGGAGAAAACAACTGAAGCGTTAAAAGGGATACCCTACCTTTATAGTTTCTGTAAGTAAAAGTGGAAAATACATGAAAATATGTTGGTGAGAGAAACCTTTGAAAATATTTGGTAATGGCAATGAAGTTTGAGTGTTTTGAAAATGTAGACTTAAGATTCTGTACCCTTTTATTATTGGCAAGGGTATTTTGAATGATTAAGGACAGCGAGAGAACATTGATTGATATGAACAAACTTATATATATATATATATATATGTAGGTACCCAAAGTCTAACTACTCCAGACCCCCAAGATTTTGCAATTTTTATACATAATGCTTATGCATACAGATTGTAAATAGTTCAATCCGAACCCCTTCCAAAAAGTAAGTGTGGAGCTCTGATACACACATTTATATATATACATATGTGTGAAAAATGATGGACGAGAAGATTCATGATGTAAATCCAACAGTTTGTATTAAGTCACAAATTTTCGATGCACATTACGTCTTTATCAAGTGATATATTTGTGTATATATACTATATATTGTTCTATCTGTAATTTTGATTTTTACCTCAGAAAGAATTGGAGCCCATATTTGATGATCAGTGCTCAATGTGAAATGGCTCAAAAGTGTCTATAGGTCTAATTAACACAACAGTATGTGTTTCCCTTTTTTTCTATGTCTATGAAATAAAGTATTAATAAATTGCTCTTTGCTCAGGTAATCTGGCTATCCACAGAGAGTTGGAGACTCGTATAGCTGAGTTCTGTGGGCAGGAGGATGCCATGACCTATGGCATGGGGTTCGCAACCAATGCTCTCAACATTCCTACTCTCATGGGAAAGGTAATTATCAGGCTCAAATTGCACAGAACAGTTGGACAAATGCAGCAGAATGTACGGCACATGCTAAATTGCACACCGGGCACAGCATCATAGGCTTGTCAAATCTCCTAACTTCAGTCCTGGAAGCTGCACTATACCCAACCTCAACTGTAAACCTATCACCAAACCATGCATGTACCATACCTGCCAACTGTTCCGATTCAATCAGAATATTCTGATTTATGATTCTTTAGGTCCTAAAAATTCGGAATATTTCGATTTGTCGAAATTCTGATTTTTACAGTCAAAACTGCTTTAGTGACCACCTGTCTACAAAGACCACATTTTTTGTTTCCCTTGAAAATGGTATCTCATTGAAACATGTACTAAAGGAACCTGTCTACAAAGACCACTTTTTGTGTTTCCCTTGGGCGGTCGCTATAGACAGGTTTGACTGTATTTTTTTTTAAAGCCAAATTTGGCTTGTTTATCACGTGCCACGATTCGAGAGTTCACGTGTTGCATGCGTTGAATGGCTGCACGATAGAACAGCGAATTTGTATTCATTTTTTGTACAGATTTGCTGCGTATTGCCAGTTACACTGCCGCTGCATACATGGCCATGGTAAGGCTGTGCGATCGCCTGTTTAGGGTACAGATTTCTTATTTTCAAATGTTGGCAGGTATGATGTACCATATACTTTGAGCAGTATGGCAGTCGTATCTTCCAATTCATGGCAAATGGAGAGTTTAATGAGCAGAACTCTGTTTACCCTTCTTTCTCTCCAGGGTTGCTTGGTTGTCAGTGACAGACTCAACCATGCGTCCCTTGTGTTGGGAATCAGATTGTCCGGTGCTTCTGTCAAAGTTTTTGAACATAACAGTAAGTAAAGGCATGTTCACATGTGATGCACAAAACTGCTAAGTGTTTTTTTTAATGTATATATGTATAAAGGGAGTAGCTAAAGGGGGTGGAAAAAAGTAGCTGTGTAACACAACAATGGCCCTAAGTATTCTCATCTATCTATGTGTTACAAGATACAGAAATGTGAAGTGTACTACACTCTCGTCTGTTTGAAAATATAAAGCGTTGCATTTACCCCATCAAATATGAACGACCCTTAAGACAATAACAAGTGTCAGTATACATTGTGTAACCATCCTGTAAGCTGTGTGAATATATGATGGAACAGACAATTAAGAAAATGTTGACCCTCATCAGCAACTCTTCATGGTATGTATCTCAAATTCTTCTTTTAGTTAGTTATATTATTGATTAGGATTATTTGTATAATTTTACTACAGACATGGAAAGCTTGGAGAAGTTGTTGAAGAAGGCCATCATCGAGGGTCAACCAAGGACGCAGAGACCATGGAAGAAAATTCTTATCGTTGTCGAGGGAATTTACAGGTAGGTTCTGCCTTTCTGGCATAGACATCATCAGTTCCCAACATATGGAAAACAGTATTTTGGATATGTTGGATTTAAAAGCAAGTTGTCAAAGAAGGAAATGTCCTTAAAGCTGTGCAATGAATTTGTACATGTATTTGTATTTGTGTTTTGTTTTTCATCTGGTCTGTTCATTGACAATATGCTGATGTTTATTTTGTTGAATAATATCTTTCTTTTCCTCTTCTTTTGGGCTGGTTTTCAAAATGCACTTTCAATAAATTGAAGAGTACCCTTAAATATATCTACAATGAAAAAATTAAGTTTTTAAAGCTTCCAAGGTTAAATTAAAAAAAAAACATGGTTACAGCCCATGAGACTGAAAGAACAGTATTCAGAAGGCTCAAGAAACCAACATCCTGGCTGACCAACATGTCAGTCTAAAGGGCTTTCTGACAAATTTGTTGAGGGTTTAAAAGAGCAACATTCTCGGTCTTCTAGGCTGTCAATCTCATCACCCATTGGTCTACTGGGGTGTCCCAAAAAAGGCAGTTGATCAGTCATATCACTTCTGCAAATAGCATCTCAGGTAAAAGAAAAAAGGTATTTGACCGATCAAATCATTTCTTCTCTTTGGTCGTTGTCAGTATGGAGGGTTCAATTGTGAGGCTACCTGAGCTAATGGCCTTGAAGAAGAAATACAAGTGCTACCTATACCTTGATGAGGCGCACAGTATCGGAGCCATTGGACCCACTGGTCGAGGGGCGGTGGAGTACTTTGGTTTGGATCCTCGGGACGTTGACGTCATGATGGGAACATTCACCAAGAGCTTTGGTGCTGCTGGTGGCTACATTGCAGGGTCAAAGGTGAGATTAATGATAGAAGTCTTAATTAAGCCCAGTTCAGACACGGTGTAGTAAACTGCCTCAAGGAAACAACTATGACAAAATAGAAGCAAATTTACTCAAAAATGAGTGGCAAAAGGAAGAGTAAGCTCACAAATTATTTTTCATCTTGACCGTATTTCAACCTTGATTCTCTCTCTCTCGTTTTATCGTTCTGAGCACAGAACCTGATTGATTACCTCCGGATACACTCTCACAGCTCGGCCTACTCCAGCTCCACTCCAGCCCCTGTTGTAGAACAGATCCTGAGGACAGTCAAGATCATCATGGGAGAAGATGGGTCCACAGAAGGTAATGACTATTACTGTGCTTTGAACAGGAATATCTTGGTAGCCCTATGCCCCTTGGCTTTTGGTCTGTGATCTGTTAAGGCTGGGGTTAGGAGTTTTATAGGACCAATATGACAAAGGACCCATAAGACATATGTAAGTTTAATTCAATTGGTCCAAAATCCAATGTTCGAGTAGGGCGAGTTATGCGATTGCATTGTGAAAGAAACGGTGTGGAATAGATCAGAAAAGGTTGATCATCTAGCATATAAGTATTGGTGTGTACTGCAAGGTTCTGGAAGCATCAAAATGATAAGAAATTTGGCCTAGTCCTAGTAAAGTAACAAGCACTTCACACAGAAAGATGTATATGGGACTACACAAACATGTGGCATAAAAATCTGTCCCGTTTTTTATGCTGTTACATGCCATATTTAGAATATGAAGGCATTTGAAGAGCCATGCTTTTCAGGGAACATTTTTTATCTGATGTTCTTCCACACTTGCATAATAACAATGATAACGCTCACAAATAATTGTTCACCTCTTCCCAGAACTCAACCTTCTCTTTAAGCTTATGTGATGACTGTAATGAAAGACAAACAAATTAAAAAAAGGTGGTCTTCATAGGCAGGTGATCTTACTGTACAGGTTCCTTTAGATTCAGGCTCAATGAGAAACCATGATCAATGGAAACACCAAATGTGGTCTTTATAGATGGGTGATCTTTCTATGCAGATGGTTGCTAGAGTAGATTTGGCTGTATTTGTTTATACACAGGTCAAAAGAGAATCCGAGCACTGAAAAGAAATACCCAGTACTTCAGGAGACGCCTTCGTGAGCTGGGATTCCTCACCTACGGGAATGTGGACTCTCCTGTTGTTCCGTTGCTGCTGTACTACCCTTCAAAACTAGCGTGAGTTACTCAGTCATATCACTAAATAGTTTAAGGTTATATGAATCTTTATTTGGGTAAATAATAGTTCTCCATTTATGACATCAAGCGTCATGACCGCATTGCCAATTGGAAGATTCTTAATATCATAGGTGACCGTGACCTGAATTTACAAAAAGTACATATCTTTCTTATTCTATGTCCTATTTTTCTGAAACGTTCACTTCAGTGTTCTCAGATTTTTCTGCTTCCTCCCTTGCCCACTTCCTATGAAGGGTCACTTTCTTCACTTCAACCATAATTCAAGTGGAAGTTGTGTTACATGTATATATAAAAACCCCACAGAATGTTGATATGATTATGTCCATCATTCTACAGGGCATTTGCACGGGAGTGTCGTAGTCGTGGTCTGGCTGTGGTCGTCGTAGGTTTTCCTGCTACTCCTATCATGAGGCTAGAGCAAGGATTGAGGGTATTCTTAACATCATAAGCGAGCCTGAATTTTCAAAAAGTACATATGTAGGAATATATGTGGCCGATAAAACAAAATGAATATTCTTACCGTTACTTTAAAGATAAGGTTCATTGATTTAAAAAACTATCTTTATTGTCATTATTGCAAAGGTGACACTTTGATTTGACAAGGTTGTCAAAATTCAATGCCCGGAAACATTCGAAGTAATGATTATTATGAATTACAAAACGCTTAAATACAGCCCTGGCATAGCACCTGAAATGATCTCCGATCGCTGTTGAGATGTGTGACGTCACATGTTGAACATGATTTGCACAAGCAGACGATGTCCCATGACATCTCACACATTTTCAGTGCCTGTTTCGTCATCTTTTCTTCAGTTATTTCTCTTACTTCACTACTGTCAGGCTAAATGTTTAATGTATTGCTTCACTCTAAACCCCGCGCATGGTATTATTTTGATGAAAAATGCAGCAATAAAAAAATTAAGGAATCCGTCGCTTGTAAACAAAATAAGACGCCATTGTATTTTCAGCTGCATACACGGCGGTATGTTCGGCGTTTCAAGAGGAACAAATGCGTCCATGCTATCATTCCAGGGGTTTTTAATTTGAAAGTGTGGTTTCTTTGATTGTTCATTAGCCACTATTCTGTGTATTTACAAACAAAAGAATTTAGTTATCAGAATCGGTGTCATATCCCTTTTTAAATGGTGTAAAATTCCATCACATTTATATACACTAAACTCATTATAATTTGAGAAATAATAGCATTGCAATTATGTTTATTCTTTATGGGAAGTCGTCTGCTTGCGCAGGATTCGTTCATATTGTGACGGCATTAAACATCGTTATTTTTCTGGCGAAACTCTCGCATATCCCAGATGCTATGGAGGTGGTTTTATTTTGTATTTTTATAATTCACCCGATATGTAATTGACCTAAAACTGTTACGATGGCCATCTATTAGCTTACCAGTTTCTAGTAATATGTTATTTGCCATATTTGTGATTTTCTTTGAACCCGCACTTTAATCTTCTGAGCTGATATTGCGAGTGGAGGACGAAGCGGGAAAGGAAGGACAAAACAGGAATAGTGCGAGTAGCGAGGTGATGAAATATACACGTGGAGCGCGACTAGCTAGCTAGCGAACGCGAAGGAAGAAGGCACACAAGCCTGACAGTTCAATATTGCACTTTCCCGAAATAAACTAGAAGACATAAATCTGAATTGCGATAGAGTCCTCAAAAGAACGATGTTGATGAAAATCCTCTATTAAAAGTGAAACCGACGAAATAACGCTTGTTGTAAAGTCAAGACTCTTCCTATAAAAGCACGTCCGAATGTCCGAAACTGAAACTGGAGGAGTGAGTAAAATTTGTGTGTGGAGACTTTTCCATGTACGCTAAAGGTGTGGTGATTGGCTTATTAAAACAATAAGGTGCGGTCCGATTGGAGTAACTAAAATAACACTCTTGTTGCTGGGTGGTTCCACGGATGAAATTAACTAAGAGAATGTTTAGAATGTGCAGCTGTAGATTGTTATTGTTATTGAAGCTGGCTGAACGGAAAGTACTAACGAAAGGTATGCTTAAAATGCTGAGTATTTACAATGTTGATAAACATTTGTGACCTTAGAAAAGTTCAAGTCACTACACATATCTTTCTTATTCTATGTCCTATTTTTCTGAAACTTTCAGTTATGTGTTCTCAGAGTTTTCTACTTCCTTTCTTGCCCACTTCCTATGAAAGGTCACTTCCCTCCATTCAAGCAGAATTCATGTGGAAATTGTGCGACATATATATATATATATATATATATACAAAAACAGAATGTTGATATGATTATGTATGTCATTCTACAGGGCGTTTGCACGGGAGTGTCGAAGTCGTGGTCTGGCTGTGGTCGTCGTAGGTTTTCCTGCTACTCCTATCATTGAGGCTAGAGCAAGGATTTGCCTTTCTGCTTCACACACCATGGAAATGCTGGATGAGGTGAGAGTGCGTTCGGTGGGCGGAGGCATTATGTTGTCCGTCCACACGTCTGTCCCGCTTTCTCGTTAACGCGATATCTCAAAAATCACTTAAATTATGAACTTCAAACTTGATGATAATATGTATCACCATAGGAAGACAGTCTGATTAGATTATGTATTAACTAGGTCAAAGGTCAAGGGTCACAGAGGTCTGCTTATGAAATTCCAGGTATTGGCCTCGTTAGCCAATGAATGAATGGAAAATGGTCAAATGTTTAATGGGACTCACAGATGTCCCTCTTTTTTCCTTTCAGCCTTCACTAGTAGTTTGTTAAATTTCAAATTTTATTTCAAGTTTTAAACTAGGCAACTTGAATACTTAATAACTAGCCCCTCCCCCCAACCCCCCAACCCACCTATATTCTTCCAGATTGATTACTGCAGTGCTAATGCACTCCCATACTAGGATAGACTTTGTGGGTAGTTGTCCAAGAATCACTTTCATCCATTTCTGTTGTTGATTTTTTCCATACGCATGGCTCTTCTTCTGGAAATATTTTTGTGATAGAATAATTTAATGCATATTTTGACCTTCCTATGGTGGTGGAGACTATTCTTTATTCCTTTCTCATGTTGTCTTGTTTGTTTTCAATACAGGCTTTATCGATAATAGATGAAGTTGGTGACCTGCTTGATGTGAAATATTCAAGACGTTCATTGATGAAGCAGGAGCTAAATGGGAACTGCCACACTTAGTTTCAAGCGATGCTGCCATCTGTCAAACAAATGAATCAACTCTATAAACAACTCACAGACCTCTATAAAGCACAACTCTGTTTATTATTCTAATTAATGTTACTTAATTTAATTTAATTTTATTAATGGTGTGTAAGCAACATGTCAAACTTCATAATGGTGTTCACTTAGATCAGAGTATATTTATATTTCGATTATATTGATAATCACAGAAGTGCTTCTTTGCCTTAAAGGGCTGGCTTCTAGTCAGCATGATACAGCTGACTAACTAAATTGATAACGCAACAATTTTCTGTGAACACTGTACAGATTAATTAGAAGTGTTATGTCACTGATATGACCGGTAGATGTAATCATGTAAAGTTGTGATTAAATATACAGTGAATGACCCGCACCGACTCTAGAAATATGAAACCCCTCCACTCTCAATCGCTGTCCTCATCAAAATGTTAATATTCATCTCCATTTCCCTGTCCTTCTGAACTAAATCTGCACTTGTTCTCAGTGCTCTCTCAAAGCAGAACTCAATTTTATCAATATCTCTTTGAAATTCAATAGTTTAAGGAAATAGATTAAAAGCAGAAGTGAAAGTAATATAAAGTGTTGTTGAAAGAAATTTATTAATAAAAAGAAATCATTGTGATGACAGCAATAAAGCAAAGCTATGGGCCGGGCATCCTGTGACCTAACTTAACAGTGAAAATAAAACTACCGGTAAAGGCTTTCCAGACCTAACTCAACGGTGAAACGATAAAAGGCCCCACAGCCATGCACTTCCTCAAATTTATACGTCTTTAATTTCCAATTAACTGTAATCATCTATTAAACCCAAATTATCATTTTTATTTTCCCAAACAGCCTCTACCTCCCTGAGGTATTCAGTCAATTTCCAATACAAAAGAAGCTCATGCCCTCTCATAATAAGTGTGGCTTACAAGCCCAGGAATATGGCTGAGGACACCAACTAAATATTCCCAGTAATCTTGAAGTCCTCAAACCTATGAATAGGTTGTTAAAGGTAAAGACCAGTATTGGAAACGCCCCTCTCTCAAAAAATGAAATGGAAGCTCTCATTACCAATCATGTGAAAGAATATATTTTGACTTATACGTATGAAGTTTATTAATAATACTTTCAGGGACCGTCTCCTAATTACCAGTAAGTTGAAACACTTACTGGGCTCTTGTCTATACAGTAGTGATGAATACACAATCCAAACCCCACATGTCGGTGCACTTTCACCCTTATTTCTGTGCTAGTAAAATTTATACATATGTACTTATGTTTACCCGATTCTTTATCAATAACATTGACATTTTACTAGCCTAGCACCAGATATCCAGGGCATTGTCAAAGAATTACCAAGTGATGGTCTAAAGCAAATTTGACTAAAACTGCTTGCCACTACAGTCATGTGAAAACCATTTCTCAGGTTTTTGATACCAGGTAATTGTCTTATAAACCTTGTTATTGGTTACTTGAAGATACATCTGAATGCAAAATATAAGGTCTATGTTTATATTGGTTTAAAAATTTTGCTTGTTATGATTTCTATGCAATTGGAATTTTCAGGAAATATTCCATTTATTGTGCATGTATGGGGACAAAGCTCACGTTTGTTTTAACTTTAGCCCCCCCTGCACACTACGTGATCTGACCATGATTTGATATTTCAAGAATTACAATTACATTAGACTTTGGAATTTTCAACAAACGCAATATTCCTAATTAGGGTTCTTAGTAATGATATCGATACTAACAAAAGAAATTTAGACATTATTGTGCATTATAAGGCTCCTAATTGGAGTAGAGGCAAAATTAGCTTCAAATTGCACAACTGGTCTCATGTCAATGTGATTCAGAGCCGATTATTACATTACAGGGAAACTTGAAATTCCCAGAAATTAAGATTTTATTATTTCATATGAGTATTCAGAACCTCAAGCAGTATGATTTTGTATGTTTGATTGTACAGACCGCATCTATGCAAATCCTCTCAAATTTGGATCGTAGTCTGATCGTGTAAATGTGCAATGGATTTAAATCTAATCAAAATTGCCATTTTGTGACTTTTTTTGGTCATCATTCATGCAGTCCACATTTTCTTGCTGATCTTGCAGATCTTGCAATTTGAACTTACACATGATCACATGTTCAACATTTAAATATTATTATGTTTAAACAGTTTTATATTAAATCAGAGATAGCTCAAAATGAAATCCATTGGAAAGGTAGGGTACTTTACATAAAGTTGTTCCAATCAAGTTGAAACCTTGCTTGATTTGATATCTACGTACCATATTTGACTGTCTTAAAGAATTTACAATCAATTAATTTTGCCTATATGTATGTGCAATAATTACATGGAAAACAGTTCGCATCCTTTTTTAACTTTGTCTAAAATATTTCCATGTTATTATTGGTCATTTAACTGTTTTCAGTGGACCTTATAATAACATTACGAAAAGCTCTCGCTAAAACTATACCCCACCACTATAACACAGGAACCAATGTAAACCAGGTGGGGTATCACGACCCCACTTTTGTTTCTCTCGTTAAAACTTGGACAGAGCCACTATACCCCACCACTATACACAGGAACCAATGTAAATCAGGTGGGGTATCACGACCCCACTTTTGTTTCTCTCGTTAAAACTTGGACAGAGCAGCTCTGCATGAGAGATCATGATATTGGATTGCAGCTGTAATCTTCATCATCTTACGTAATAGGGTAAACACACTCTTACTGGGGCTCTGGCTGAAAGCAAATGAGAAGTAGGAAATATATATTTTGCTTGTTTTAAGATATTTTCATGTCTAAAAGTCACTCATAATTTAGATGAAGACCAATTAAAATGAAAGTTCGAACGAAGCATAATGACCCAGAATTGGCGATATAACAACAATTTTAACTCTGAAGACTATCACTCTTTCTCCCTTTCTCTCTCCCTCTATCATGCTTACCTCCCTCTCCCTCTCTATCACCCCTTCAAGGTCTCGGTGGGGGGGGGGGGTGGTGGGGGGGTTATATTGGACAGCGCTAGTGTTTACTTTAGGCTTAATGCTATCTCAGCCCTAGAAGTGTTGAAAGTCAAATGGGGGTTTCAATTTTAAATGAAGAGTTTTCGTCATGGTTCTTTCATTGAGAAATATGAACCAATACAAATGCCATTTATATTATTTATAAAAAAAAATCATCTGAAGAGTCAACCTTCAGTATCTTCTTTTTATGCCTCCGCTACAAAGTAGCCGGAGGCATTATGTTTTCTGGTTGTCCGTCCGTCCGTACGTCTGTACGTCCCGTTCTCGTGATCGTGTTATCTAAAGAACCGATTGATGGATTACTGCCAAACTTGGGTCATGTATGTATCTTG
The DNA here is from genome assembly GCA_037976565.1 of Mesocentrotus franciscanus. Lineage (NCBI taxonomy): Eukaryota > Metazoa > Echinodermata > Echinoidea > Camarodonta > Strongylocentrotidae > Mesocentrotus > Mesocentrotus franciscanus. The sequence goes on along the minus strand of CP137669.1, from coordinate 27,766,744 downwards.
CAGAGCTAATGAGCTGATTAGATTTTTGGGTCATGAGGTCAAAGGTCACAGGGATCATTATGTATGCAAAAACAGCTTGTGATCACACTATCATTAGAAGCGGTGGACGGATTACCATAAAACTCTAGACATGTATCTTACAGAGCCAATGAACTGTTTAGATTTTAGGGTCATGAGGTCAAAGGTCAAAGGTCATGGGGCTCATTGTGTATGCATATAAATAGCTTGTGAATGCATTATAATTAGAACCGACAGATGGATTACTATCAATCTTAGGACAGGAATATCTTGCAGAGCCATGTATATGAAAAATAGCTTGTAATCACGATATTCTGAGAACCCGTTAATGGATTACTATCAAACTTGAATATTAAAAATTGCTTCCGTTTTGGTTTGTAAAACGCTCTATGGCGGAGGCATCATTTTCGACTGCGTGCAGTCGAAGTTCCATCTAGTTTCTTTCTTTTTTTAATTTAAAATTTTACATTTTATATAAACTAAAATCTAGTTCTTTGCCAAAATATGCTTTCTATGAATCACAACTGAAATTTTAGCAGTTTTTGATGAGATGGCATACAAATGCAAATAAATTTGAGTGTATTTCAATATTTTGCAATAATTGCAATGGTTAACTTATTCAGCTATTAACTGTGTTATAATGTTGATTCAATTGTGAGTAACAAACACTTGGCATTCTTGTGAAATTAGGCCCTGTGGAACTGATTTAACTAGCATTGACTTACTTCTTTTTATTATACAATTTCATCTCTGCACAAACTGAATTTACTCTTGTTTATTATTATATTTCCTATTCTAGTGTATATATCAAGTATGACTTGGGATGATTTTATGTGTCTGTATAATACACATAAAAAAGAAGGAAATGTTTATTGTTCATTTTGTCTAAATCCTTCCCCATTTGTCTTCCATAGATTTGAAATAAGTCGATAAATCTTCATAAGAACTAAATATGGGACAATTAAGATAGCAGAATCATAATGAAAATGGTGACTACCATATATGATGTACCGGTAGGATACTATGATGCAATACATGCATGATGTAATGAGTACACATGTAATGCCAGCCTTTTGCCAAATGAATTTTCTTGTAATAGAATTTTTTATGAATGGAATTTTTATGAGAATAGAGCTCTGCATATATTTTTAATAAAATTTGTGCAGAGATTCTCTCAGTAGATTTCCTGATGTGTCCAAATGTTGTTGTCAAATTGTATGGAGTTTTACAGGGTATACATTTTACATTTTATTTCATCAAGATGTTAAATCCCTTTTATTTTACATTTCTCTTTTTACTTGCCATATATATAGAGGCTATTAACAGTTACAGCAACTAAAAACAGTACGGTAATAGATGTGTAAGAATCAAACAGATTAATTGAACATCTCTAATGGAGTTTTTGTAGTCTATCATGAAGTTTTATGATGTAATTATATTATACAGTATCTCATTTTGATTTTGTATTACAACTTTTTATAGTTTTTGTCTAAAAATAGATGTTGGTAGTAAATTAAAAAATGTATGAATAATGACTGCCATGAGACAACTGCAGAGTTGTTTTAAAGGGAAAGTCCACCTTGATATTAAGTTGGTTTTTATCAAAAGTAGAAACTGACAGAAACATCAGTGAAAATTTGAGGAAAATGCAATAGGAAATAAGAAAGGTCTGAATTGTTACAAAACAATGTTAATAACTTTCTTATTTCATATTGGATTTCCCTCAAACTCTCTCTGTTCCCTTTCTCATTTGTTCTGCTTTTATTAACCAACTTAATATCAGGGTAGACTCACCCATTGAAAATCCTACTGATTTGTACACGAGTGAGTATAATTAAGGCTAGTGTGATTAATTCATTGTTAGAAGCATTTATATTAGAGCAATATACAGTCAAACCTGTCTATAGCGACCGCCCAAGGGAAACGCAACAAGTGGTCTTTGTAGACAGGTGGTCTTTGTAGACAGGTTCCTTTAGTGCATGTTTCAATGAGAAACGATTTTTAAGGGAAACAACAAATGTGGTCTTTGTAGACAGGTGGTCACTAAAGCAGGTTTGACTGTACCTTCTTTCTACTGGGTCTGTGTGTCTTGTAAAATTCAATGAATTACATGAGTAAGGAGAGTTTAGAAGACTAGGCCAGATAGTCAGTTATGTTTGCAGTTTGTAAATAAGCTTTATTTTGATCAACTTCTGGTAAGACATTGAGATGACGATGATGGCTTCTTGGATACTGCCGGTATCTACCTCTGTTGGATGCTTTTCGTGCTATGAAGAAACGGATGAAGAGATGTGTAAATGGTAGAATTAGTTAAGGCTTGTTCATGCATGACGCAGGACACCAGGGCAGTGTTTTTTTTCCCTCTTCTTTTTGTATTTATAAGTGAATGGCAATCAAATAAGGATGAAAAACGTGTAGCTGCGCCAAGCAAACTACCTGTTCTAACTTATATGTGTGATAAAGACACAGAAATATTAGGGCATTACGTTTTTTATTTTTTAAAAGAAAGAAAGGTTTTAATGTGTCATATTTTAATGAGCCGCCACAGAGCCATGTAACAAATCTGATTTTGACTCCATCTCTGTGCTTGTCTTGTAAGAAGTGAGACTTGTTACTTTAAAAAAATGTTCAGAATATCTTTAGGATATGGGAGTTCATGAGTTATACATGTACTACTGTGTAGAGGAGTGAAATGTTCTCAGAAAGTATTTGCAAGGTGATCGACCTTAACAGTGTGAAGCTCCTATGGAAATTCATGACAGGCAACCTCACTTTGCGTAATGGTTATCAGGAGTATGGCTAGAGGAAGAGGGGAGGGGTGTAGGATGATATTACCATAATGACACGTACTTTAGCTACCGGTATTCAATACGGTATTCATGCATATCTCAGGATGTGATGTTTTAATGACATGGGGAAAGCAAATCGTATCCATTTTTCTATGATGGCTTGTCAAAAATGTGTCTAAGTATTCAGCCCATGCTACCCCCACCCATTTTCTCAGTAGTGTAATCACTCTTCAATTTGTGCTTTTCCTTGCAATATGATTATACATGTATTCCACTGTGCAGTTGAAATCATCATTAAATTCAATTATTGCCACTGGGTTTATGACACCAGACACATGCATGTATCGTTGAAGAGAGCTGCAATGAGATGTGAAAGTATATCATATTGTTTTTTGTTTTTTTGGTACAAAACGTTTTGTACAATATATGTAGCTGGTATTCTAGAGGCTGTTTTATATCACGGCAATCTGTTCATGTGGTTATATACACTAAAATTACTCAAAGAGGTTTTTTATGGTATATGCTCGTTTTCTGGTGTTTGGAATATGATTGTAGCTGTAGAAATGTATAAGCCAAAAGGAATTAAAGGGATATGAATACTTAAATGCTTATCTAGCTTGTTCTCATTTTTACGTACTCTCTCTATTAAACTCATGCAGTGCACAAAGAAGATGATTTCTTGACAGATTTCTGGCTAAATTTCTAGCTAAATTTCTAGCCAAGATCACAATGTGACACTTATGGAAGTAAAACAAAAAAGTCATCAATTCTCTTTCTTAATATTAGCCCAAGTGACAAGTTTTCTGAGGCAATTTCAATGTCTTGTAGGCCATCAGTCGAATCAGTTGAACGCCTCCCCGGCCCCTCAAAAAAACTCGGCCGCCGGCTCACGATATCAATTTCCAGTTCCCGGCGCGGCGCGGCCAAGCCTGTGTTTACATCCTGATCCGGCTCGGCAAATAGGCGAAACGGAATATTTGACGGCCCATATTCGAGTGTCAGCTTAATTAGGACAGAGATAAAGAAGGTGGCGCTAATTCAGACTTTTAGGATAATACCTCTGGTAAGTTACTTTTCTAGGAGAGTAACATGTGAATGTGTTGACGTCCATGCAGTGTGGGGGTACCGGCGGGGTAGTCTAGAGCCCTAGAGCCTAGGCCCAAGGCCCAAGCGCCCCAGCACTGCATTGGTGGCCTCCGCTCGCCCTTCGGGCTGGCATGGATCTGGCATTCGGCCGCTCGCGCTCGCTAGGTGCATGCATGCAGATGTGTGATGTGATTACGTGAGCCAAGCCCGGACTCAGCTCCGGAGACACTGTTGAGCCTTGAGGCGTAAAGTCTAAAGAAAAATAAAATCCTAGATCTACTTTAAATAATGAATATGCCATGTCACATTCCATAGACTGATGGAGATATAGATGTTGTTAATTGATTTCAGTGGCAACCAGTCCATTTCGATTGACATTAATCATTATTGCCATAATTAATTTGAACATGATTGATTCTTTTAAGAAAAAGACTTCTAATAGTAATAGATCTATAGTATTAGTAGATCTAATACAAAATTGACATGATTTGTGAGTTCGCGAAATGAGTTTGTATTTGGCTTGCTCGAAACCTGTCTGTTTGCCTGGTGAGTTTGAGTAGTTTTGAGCTACAGCACTATGTAATCTGCTATTAGTTAGCACGTAGACATACATTCATGTTTTTAAAAGTGTATGTGCAACCCTGTTTATATTTTTGGTCTTTCAGAACATCCCAAGATCAAAATGGTGATGCAAGTGCTGAAGAATTATTGGTGGGCAGCCATCACACCTGCTTTTGCCCTGGTAGGGTACTACCTTGACACGCAGCAGACTGTCCGCTACTCTGGCTGGAAGAACAAGACTGAGCTGTACAAGAGGGAGTTAAAACAAGGGGAGGACCCATGGACCTCGACCATAAGATCCTGAAGAGAGAGAAAGAGCAGAGGCCTGTTGAACATGGATGATCTATTGACAAGTGGGACATTGTGCAAATTCACTTAAGAATATTACGCACAGAATGGAAGTTTACACTTTACGGGCGGAAAATGTGTTGGTCATTATTTATCAATCATCAGTGATTGGGTAATGCTGACTTTGTTGGTGTGTTAACAGAAAGTACCTTGTTTGCAGATAAGTACTCCCCAAACAATATGCAATACACCAATCTATAGTTTACGGTGTACATGTTCAGTTGAATCTGTAACGAAAGCTGAACATGTAGGCTGTAATAGTGGAGTCAGTCAAGGAAATGCCAGAGGCTTAATTTGTCTAAGAACATTACATGTACATGTTCATAGTTGACTTTGTTTAAAGTGTGTCAAATTCCAGTTATTATACTCTGCATTTAATATATTATGATGCACCCAGCAATACAAATACGTGTATAATGATTGGCATTGATCAATTGTCTTATTGAATTGGTTATCGGCTCTACAGGCCTTTAACCTGCTTTTGCTATGTAAAATAAACTAGGAAATATTATCACCTTTGTTGATTTTTTATTTTGTTACATACTGTGCATTAGCTGTGAACTTCCATTTAAATCCTCACCACCTGTCATATTTGATGGCAAACAGTTGTTAAATTACCAATTTTTGAGGATTAAGAGTATAAAAGAAGGAAAAAAATTGTTTCATATCGAGGACCACCCACAAGTTTACTCATTGACATCCATGCATGTATCACTGCAATAAGCCACTTCAGAGATATTATCTGCGCATGGGTGGATAAAGGTCATTTGTACAAAACTGTAAAACCTGTTGAGACGACTACTGGATTCTTTTCAAGAGGGAGGTATTCATGAAGTTGGAACTTAAAGATGAAGTGAGTTCTGGTCATGTGATTGCATTGTGAAAGAAACGGCGTGGAATTGATCAGAAAAAGTTGATCATGTAGCATATAAGTATTGGTGAGTTCTGGTCATGTGATTGCATTGTGAAAGAAACGGCGTGGAATTGATCAGAAAAAGTTGATCATGTAGCATATAAGTATTGGTGTGTACTGCAAGGTTCTGGAGTCGTAAAAATGATAAGAAATTTGGCCCAGTCTTGGTAAAGTAACAAGCATGTGGCATAAAAACCTCATTTTAAAGCTGTTAATTGTCATATTCAGAATATGAACATGCTTTTGAGGGAACATTTTTCCCTGATGTTCTTCCACACTTGCATAATAACAATGATAACGCTCACAGATTATTTGTCACCTCTCCCCATAACTCAACCTTCTCTTTAAGTCTCTAGTCCATGTGTAAAAGATTTGTGGAAGTTTAAGATGTAATATCAGTATTTAAATTGGCAGTACATGTATATCTCTTCACAAAATAAAAATGTAAATTTTGATTTAGTACACCAGCATGAGCATGGAACCTCAAGCAACAGAGCAAACAAAAATGATTAGACACATCACACACTGCTTAACCTTTCCTATGCAAAGTTTGAATTTAATATCATAATTCATAAATCACAGTTCATAGACCAATCTGCAAAATATCTTTCAACATGCCACACATATAGTACATGCTTGGAAGACCTAATCCTATTAAATTTGACCTCTTCCAGTATAAGTATATTGCTGATTTTAGATTAAAAATGGAATGTTTTATAATCATGGGGACACAGGAGTGCACAACCCTGCACTTTGTTATTCATGAGATTCTCATTGTGTGTACAAATCTTGCATGCAGTTTGAAAACTGAGGTGGCTTTAAAAAAGCAGTCTATTTTGTGCTGGTACAACTTGGCCTTTTAAACTATTACCGGTACTCATAGAAATGGCCATTTGACTGACTGTAGAATCCCAGGACAGGCCATAAGCAAATACATGTACATGTATCTCAAATGGTCATGATTTCTCTCGTGTGCATGATTTTGCTTACTATGCCACCCAGGACAAATTTATCACAACTAATACGTTGCATGTATACATTCTCTATCATGTACAAGCAACGTTTGAACACTGACCATTTCTTGTTAATGTGTTTTACGCTGAGCAGGACAGATGGGTTGAAATGTATTAATGCATACATGATCATAAATTTCATAAATCATGAAATAAAAGTTTTCAAATAAATGGTTCTCATTTGCCACATCTTGTATATATGTATTTCACGATTGTACTATGCGTATGGTACACTCACACTCCGAAATCACCACAAAAACATATAAATAGTAACATTGTAATTGCAATATTAACACTGAACATGTAGAAGCCTGCCTCCAGCCTATCAAACATTTTACGGTGTGACTGTGACTTTGTCCTTAATAGTCTACATAATAAATATGTGTATTACTATTACTAATGTTGTACAACTCACTCCTAGATCCTAATCAAATGATTGGTCAAACGAGGTCATGCGCAAAGAGGTTGTTATGCTTAAACTGCGTGTGGGCCTATACTTGCGTAGCACTCCGTGTAAATGTACTACATGTATTTCAATCAGAATTTGATTTATACTGAGATGATTTTTTTTTTTTTGTGTTGGGGGTTCTCTTTTCTTGCATATATGTAAACAGATACATGTACTATCTAACATTCTTTGATGGTCATAAAAGTACACACAGTTAAATCATTCTCGGAATGTAAGAGAGATTCCTGAAAGTTTAAAGAACAATAAACACTAAACAGTGTTGAGTACCAGATAAATGAGAATCTCGCTTTACTCTAAATTGTGCATAAAACAAAACTAAACAAACCCTCCATTATTTGCTCATCTGTTTTATAAGGTACAGAAATAGGAAATGAAATATGCTTAGTCCATTTTCATTTTGCGATGGCAGCTGTTTGAAGAGGTTTTAAACATCCTGTGTAAACAGGCATTATATCCGTACATCCTAGAACGGGTACGGAATCGCAAAGTTAGATTATGGTAAATAAATTGTACATGTATAACAAATGAATCAAGCCGGGGCGTCTCAGGAAAATTGAAATGCACTACTGCGTGCAGCACTATGGTCCACTCCATTGCTCACTTTTCTTATATGATCCATTTAAACTAGTCATGCATGGTCCAGTGGGACTTTACTGAAATTACATTATCAGTCCTCTTGGTAGATCACAAGTTGTTTGTGTCCTGCAATTTCGTAAACTCTTCTAGTCCACTCCTGGCAAGTTATCTCAGTGAAAGCAACTGTTTGCTCTTTAGTTTTGAAGTCATCTCGGCTTTTCGCAGGGCAAGTCCTCTCAACTTTGCCTGATACAGACGTTCCTTCAAATTTGCCATCTTACCATCAGCGGACGGTACGGCTTCCTCCCTTTCGTTGGATGCTGGGTTGTTTTCTTTCCCTGGCTGGAAATGAACATGCTTCTTGGTCTTCAAGGTGGTTGGGTGCATACCTTCAAGGTACTCTGGAAATGTACAGAAGGGAAAAGGGGAATGAAAGTGAAACGCAATTAAACATCTCAAGTATTCAATTTCATACTGGTATAACTATCAAGTCATCTGTCGTTAAACCATATTTCATGTAGTAGAGTACGTTTTGGTTTGATATGATATAGATCATATTTACATTCTATTCAAAGCAATGATGTCTAGATCAAAAACTTATGTTTATGCGTTTGCTTCACATGAATAAAAGTATTGAATAGGATTACATGTAATAATTGTAATTAAATAAATGTACATTGTATAGGGCAATTGCACTCAAAAGTAATGAAAGTAGACCCAATTTATTATTCTTTGATGCCTTTTATTTCTCAAACTCAATGCCACCGACACCATGAATAAAAAATAAATAAAAAACTAAATGACATAAACATGAAAATATAACGGATTGCGAAAGATAAAAAGAACATATGCTGGAGAGAGCTATTTGATCCCGATTCATGATGTAAGTGTACCATAAAGTTAAATGAACAAGTTATTAGTTAATCAGTCTCTATAGAAATCCACACACATCACATAATGTACATGTAAAAATGAAAACTGCCTGTTTGTCAGATACCAGAAATTGTAATGTAACATCCTAATGCATTTACAATACAATGTATACAATGTAACCTGTTTTATGATCCGTTTAGGTTATATCAGGGACCCACCTCCCTGATTATATCATGGCTTAAAAGTTAAAAAAAGATCTGACACTTCAAAAAATTTACTATAGAAAAACCAGTGTTTTTAAAATATCATGTAGTTTTATTTATAACTAGGATCCACTGTATTGTAAAATATTGCACATTAAAATGAGCTCATGAAGATGCCCAACTTCATTATAACACCACATTATCAAGAACATATAAAGGCTCATCACGAACACTTCACATTTTGCCAGCACCATGTATTTGCCTTTAGGCTTATTTGCCTCCTTTTTTTGTTGTAAAACTAATTACTGATCAGAGGCACAAAAATGACATATAAAAGTATAATTGTAACAACACACATGTATCAAAATATTGCATTTTTATTTGGTATTGCAAATAATTGCACTAATTATAAATTTCACTACAGTACATGATGTCTTTGATCGTTTGATTTCTTTGTCTTGACGTGAGCTTTTTATCTCAAGAAGGATCTACTTGAACCTTGTGTCCACTGTGACATCACTAAACGTTATTTTCCTGGTTTATAAATCATTTGAAAGTTCTTGCATTTCCTTATCTCAGCTTTTTAACTTACAACTGCATCATACTTTGATTTCTTAAAGTTTGCATAAATCAGTCAGAGATTAATATACATTTAATACAATTATTTACAATGGATAATATGCTATAAAAAGCATTTCTTCATGATTGTATGTTTGTAAGTTTGTTTATGTTATCTGATTGCTAAATTGTGTGCTTTTGAGCATCCATTTATTTTGGCAACTCCTTGTCATTGTCTACAAACAGCTGACATGATTGAAACACATCATACAAGAATTTACACATTAAAAATTACATACATGTATTCCAAGGTACACCACTGACTACCATCATATATAAATTAATGTAACACATAATTAAACTAGCTTCATTCAATCCACAAACAGAACTGTAATTCACATTGATCAAGCTTCAAATTTATGATGTGGACAAAAACACAGAAACAAACTAGATGGAACTTCAACTGCGCGCAGTCGATGATGCCTCCGCCATAGAGCAATTTTACAAACCAAAATGGAAGCAATTTTTAAAATTCAAGTTTGATTGTAATCCATCTGTTGGTTCTAATGATAACGCGATCACGAGCTATTTTAGGATACATAATGAGCCCTGTGACCTTTGACCTCGTGACCCCAAATCTAATCAGTTCATTGGCTCTGCAAGATACATACATGACCCAAGTTTGGCGGTAATCCATCAATCGGTTCTTGAGATAATGTGATCACAAGCTATTTTGCATACATAATGAGCCCTGTGACCTTTGACCTCGTGACCCCAAAGTCTAACCAGTTGATTAGCTCTGCAAGATACATACATAACCCAAGTTTGGCGGTAATCCATCAATCGGTTCTTGAGATAACACGATCACGAGCTATTTTTGCATACATAATGAGCCCTGTGACCTTTGACCTTTGACCCCAAAATCTAATCAGTTCATTAGCTCTGCAAGATACATACATGACCCAAGTTTGGCGGTAATCCATCAATCGGTTCTTGAGATAACGCGATCACAAGCTATTTTTGCATACACAATGAGCCCTGTGACCTTTGACCTTTGACCTCGTGACCCCAAAATCTAATCAGTTCATTAGCTCTGCAAGATACATACATGACCCAAGTTTGGCGGTAATCCATCAATCGGTTCTTGAGATAACGCGATCACGAGCTATTTTTGCATACATAATGAGCCTTGTGACCTTTGACCTTGGACCTCGTGACCCCAAAATCTAATCACTTCATTAGCTCTGCAAGATACATACATGACCCGAGTTTGGCGGTAATCCATCAATTGGTTCTTGAGATAACGCGATCACGAGAACGGGACGTACGTACGTACGTACGGACGGACGGACAACCAGAAAACATAATGCCTCCGGCTACGTTGTAGCGGAGGCATAAAAATTTCAAATAAACATCGTTAGATTCATGTTTCGAGATTGTGGATAAAATCATTTAGAAAATCTTCCTGGTGAACAAGATGTATCTCAAAGTTAAAAATAGAATTTTAGAACAAGTTGTGTTGGACAATCTTTTATATTATTAAACCTAACTAAATTGTTTTACAGTAAACTAAATACATGTAAACTTAGCAGCATCTCTACCACAGTACTATGAACTTTAAATTGCAATTGCAATTCCAAGCATGGTTTTTACACCACAGAACAAGATCTGTTGTCTCATCCCCAACCTAAAAATAACACGATTCCCCTCGTCTATGATGCGATGATGATCACCCCTTTTCAAGGTGCGTCATATGATACACGACTGTCATTTTGATCAGATCAGACACGTCTTGTAGAAATCTTATGGTGGAGTAAACCTCTTTTGTCCAGGCACGTTCATCATGTACCTAGCACACAAGTAAGGAAAACCATAGTCATGTTCGGGAGAAGTCCTACCTTTTTGCCTGCGTAGCTCTGTCACTCTGGTGATAACCTTTGGAATCTGCTTCTGCTGCTTCTGGTGCTCCTCAAGAAGTTCTTCTGCCCTGATATTAAAAAGTATGAAATAAAATAGTTCTAATCACCTGAAGGAACTTGAGATAATAAACATATCCAATTTTTTCAATGAAATAGATATAATATTCAAATGTCTTCCAAGAGCCACAATTAGATATGCAGTGATTTACAAGCAATATTCAGTGCTGCCAATAATAGAAAGATTTAAGAATTTAATATTATTCTTATGCAAGATTATGGTTTGACAATGCCTGCTCCAGCAACAAAAGCTCTAAGGTCAATTTCCTACACTTTAACCAGTACCCTCAAACTAAGCTAAACCCACCTGCCACACTAAATCCAACCCTGTAACTGTGATGAAACAAAGCCAGCAGAAATTTTGGCTGGAGCAAATGTCGGGTCACCAGCATTACATATACAGTAAATGTAATCTTGGAATTTTTATAATTTCTTCAAGTTTTGCAATATATTTTTAATCTTGTCATGATCTGGGGAAATAAACGGAACACCATAAGGAAAGGCCTGACATTTTCATGAACATACAGGTATTTGCCAAAACACTGGTCCAGTCTCAAATCCCAACTGTAAGTCTGTAACCACCACAATGATGTTTGGGTTGGTCTATCAAGTCTATCAACTTGTCCTAAAGATATCCAAAGTTTCCCTCTACTACAACACCAGTTGCTTGATTAAACTTGCTCAATGTCACACCTCAACATATTTAAGGCTATTCTGGAAATGAACCTACCTTGACATCTTATCCTTCACTAGCCTCTCCCTAGCTGCTAAGCTTCTCTCCCTCAAATCCAGTTCTTTCTCTCTGTCGTTTAACATCTGTGTCCTCTTGTCACGTTCCTCTCCCTGAGCTTGAGGCTCTCCTCCCGGGCTAGCAAGGCTTCCCTCTCCTTCTTCAGGAGATCCACCTCTGCTTCCTTAGGCTCATCTGCCGAGGAAACCTGGGAAACTGGAGGTGACAGTCTGGGATTTGCCAGGAGTTCATCTATTGATGGTCTTGATGAAGGCTGTTAAAAGAACAATAAAGTAAAGTTCACTGAAAGCCTCACCTTCTTTTAATCTTTACAGTACCTTTTTTCTCTACAAAAGGTTCAACTTGGATAGATTTGATTTAAGTAGCATAAATTGACATAAAACTATAATTTCATATTATGTTTTGTCTGATTTGACCCCTAGTAAGGCTATTGGCTTGATGAAGTCATATAAAATCTTGGATGTGGTTGGCATCCTATAGTTACAAAATAGCTTGGACTTGACCAAATAACAACTCATTTTACCTTTACTTTGAGCATACTGGATACCATTTCATTGAGATCAGATGAGTATTGCACTGGCAATCTACGAAAATGACCACCCTTGATCTTCACAGCAAGAGCAGCTTGGTTGGGGGCAGTGAATGGGGGACTGGAGGGAGAGAGAATGTGGCAAATAGTGGTGTAATTATTTACAATCAATACATTATAACCTTAGTATCACTGCTAATTATATGGCAAAAGTCATATAGATGCTGATTTTTACTGCTAACAATATATGTCTGAAGTTTGGCTGACATTACAATTCAATATTTGTAAATTGAATAATGCTTCAACTCTTCACCATGCTTTTCATAAAGCACTTGCAAATAGCAACACGTATCTATTATTACCAGATATGACTTTTTTTCTATAACAGAACCATTCTTAATAAATAATAAAATATCTTAAGAAAAGTTAATCATGGCATCAAGTTAATTTCAATACAAGCGTAAAAAAGGCAGTGAAAATTCAAGAAAAATCTCATAAAGAATACAAAAAGCAATTAACTTTCAATATTTTGAAGATTTTATTAATTTTCAATCCTCCACCCAAAGCATATAATTTGAGTCGTGTTTTTCCATTTAAAAATGGACCATCTATGGAAAAATGGACCATCTATGGAAATATTGGAAGATAATTAATTACCACTCTAAAGGTTGAATAAAGTTTGAATAGATCAAGTAACCTCACCTGAGTGAACAAAGCTCATACAGCAAACAACCGAGGGACCAAATGTCTGATTTGTCATTGTATGACAGTCTGTTCATCTGTTCCTGCATACACAATTACACAAAGATGGGGGGAAATCATAGTTAATATTTGTTTTACCTTTAGACAAATCAAGAACACAGCCCCCCCCCCCAAAAAAGGCATGGTAAGCCCCCTATTCCTTTTTTAAAAAAATACTATCATTCAAGACTTTGGGGGCTCAATGCTTAATATGTGCATCTGGGCCCCGTCTTACAAAGAGTTACGATTGATCCAAATCAATCGCAAGTCCTTCAATCAATCGCAAGTTTGCAGTCTCCTATCTCATATGCACATAGTTGCGATTGATATCAATCGCAAATAAGTTGCAATTGATATCAACTCTTTGTAAGACGGGGCCCAGGTATGTTATGCTCTGGCAAGAACCCTATGCAATACATTGCTAACTAATTTAACTATAAAACAAGTGAAACGCTCTCGGCGGTCTCGCCTGCATTACGCAATTCGGCATTACGCAATTCGATATGATGGGACATTATTTTTATAGGCAGGGTGGCCCATTTGCAGACCCCGAAAATGAAATCCTCTGAATATAATAAGCATTTTGAAGTGAATATTGATTACGAATCATCAGAATAATTATTTACTGTATCATAAGAATACAATATAATGAGATTTAGTGTATGGGTAAGACTACAAATGTTTCAATGCTTGTCAGTAATTTACAAATAAAGTTATCTAATAAACTTTTTAAGAAAAGAGGATTTTTCAGCACTTTGTGTAAAAACAATTGGAAGGTAGAACCCATCTACATCACATCACGTCTCATTAGCATAATGAGAACATTATTATGAGATATACTCCAATATATATTATCCAAACATCAATATTGTCACCTAGCTGTAACTGATCATGTACATACTAGGCCTGGGATCGAATACTAAAATTACTATTAGAATATTCATGGGAAAGTACTCGAATGATTCGAATATTTACTTTCATGAAATATGAAAAAATAACAACAATTTATTTATTAATTCTCATATTAAATTTTGATAAAATAATCCAAGTCTACTGACCTAAAATGACCTTTGACATTGACTTTGTGACCTGGAATTTGTGTCACATGACTAGTGATACTTGATAGCCCTTGGGTACAAGTTTCATGGAATTTGAACAAACACTTTTGAAATTATGCTAAAATTTCAAAATCTTGATGTTGATGCCACAACAAAGTCTAAGTTTCCAGACCTGAAATGACATTTGACCTTTACTTTGTCACCTAAAAGACTAATAACATGATTGGTGATACTTGATAACCCTTATGTTCAAGTTACATGGAATAGGAATGTATACTTTCAAAATTATGATAACAATTAAAAAAATCTTAGCCTGATGCCACAACATAATTAAGTTTGTTGACCTGAAATGACCTTTGACCTTGACCTAGTGGGCTGAAATTCTACTCACATGATTGGGGATACTTGATAACCCTTTAGTCTAAGTTTCATTGAATAAGAACTTATACTTTCAAAATTATATTACAAATTCAAAAACTTAACCTCAGGTTAAGTTTTTGATGATGATGCCACAACATAGTCTAAGTTTGTTGACCTGAAATGACCTTTGACCTTGACTTTGTGACCTGAAATTTTCCTCACATGATTGGGGATACTTGATAACCCTTTAGTCCAAGTTTTATTTAATAGGACCTTATACTTTCAAAATTATATTAACAATTCAAAACTTAACCTTAGGTTAAGTTTTGATGTTGACGCCGCCGCCGCCGCCACCGAAAAGCGGCGACTATGTCTCGCTTTTGCTACGCAGGCGAGACAAAAACCTACTGGTGACATGTAGTATGGTGTCCCCACAAACGTCTTGGCGAAACTGGTGTCGTGCTGAAGGACCCTGGCCAGGCCAAAGTCACCAAGCTTCACATTGTGATCTGCATCCAGGAATACATTGGCTGGCTTCAAGTCTCTGTGAAGGATGGCACGACCTTTACCCCTCCTATGGCACTCCTGCAAGGCCAGGGTCAGCTGCTGGAAAATCTTCCACGCAAAGCTCTCCTCCAAGAATTTTCTTCAAGAAAAAAAACAAACAAAAAAAACGTAAGAATTCTTCCTTTTGAGCATCAACAAACAAGGCGTTGCATATTCACTGAACTGACATGATCTACCAAAAGAAATGCAAGAGAATACAGAACGAAAAGTACAATATACACTATAATCACATCAAACAAAGATAAAGCTATTTGTGACTTTGTATTGAAAAAAAGTGTACATTTTATCTCAATTGCTCTATTCCTTTCGAAAAAAATGTTCTAAAAAATTACTGAATGTGGAAAATGAGTTTTGGAAGTAAAGAACAACAAACTTTAAAAAGTTTAAATGAATCGCACTAACTACTACAGTACAACTTGCAAATAATTGAATAAGCAAAGTTCACTGACACGTCCTCTTAGTCTTAGTACCTGTCTTTCTTGCACTTTGATATGAGGCTGCCAAGATCGCCACCTTCGCAATACTCCATAATGATGTAGATAGTAGAGGTGGAGCGGTCTACAATCCTATCATAGTAGCGCACAATGAACTCGTGCTTAAGCTCCCTCAGCAAGTTGACTTCTGACACAAGCATCTGTTTCGACCTCGCCCATGGTCCCATAGTCGATTTCTTTGGAAACGAGAGTCTACAGCATGTATAAAAATAATTGTAAAATAGTGAAAGCATGCTATTGTTAAAAATCTACATCTAAATTTACTTTTGTTACGAGGCCCAAGAAGATGCGATTTTCATACATTTAATGTTCACACAATGTCAACAAGAAATTTACGAACAATATTTCATAAATCTTCTAAGATTTGTGTTGGACACTATTATAAATGACAAATATTCATGATGGTTGGTGGTATTTGATTAATATTTTTCATTTAATCCAAAGGCAAAAGACAAGACTGTATGTTTGTTATTTGTCTGGACACCGCATCCCCCATCATTACTAGTATCTGGCCGGACCAGTTAAGCTGTTAAAGACAAACAATAAAAGTCGACTAGATCTACAATATAGATCAAATTCAGGTCTTTAGGTGAATTTCTTCAGTTTAGTTACTTAGAGGTCTACCATCAGACCATGTCGACATTGACCTTCAGGCATGAGACGGAGCCTCACAGTCAAAGGTCTATTTTGAATTTCAATCGTTGAAAACTTACACCAGACAAATGTTTTCGAGCTGATATTGATAATTGATTATTCATACCAGTGTAAAATATTTAATGGGTCTGTAAGTGTAACTAGCTTTATCGGCTAGATGATAATTATTAGACCGAAAGCGTACGTCTCTGGTATCAACGGTTGTTCCGCTGAGACTAGTACATGTACATTCTGTAGGTCTGGCTCCATGCCACTGACTGCCTCTATACCATATATCACCAAGCCCTAGGCCTGGGCCAGGCTAACGAACATGGTGACTGAAACTAAAAGTGAATTTAATTTTTAAAATTAGATAAAAGTCGACTCGAGATCTAGACCCTAGACCGAAAATTTTGTCTCTTTCGTTCGTTAGCCTCTTATTTGGGGTAGGGTCGGCTCCAAAGAGAGGAGCTGACCCTACCCAAATAATTAGGAGGCTAACGAACGAAAGAAAGAGACAGAAATTTTCGGTCTAGGACTAGACTACTTGAATAATTCGAGATCTAGATCTGACATCTAAATTAGAGTCTAGTAGTAGTCTACTATAGATCTACTCTAAGTGAGTATAGACTCTAAGTCTACGTCTAAAGTCTAAACTACTATTACAAAAAACAAGTTCGACCAAAACATAACCTTGGCCTATCAGCCTCATCAGGCTCAGGCAGGCCCAGTCACCTAACAGTAACACTAACAAGTAACAGTACCACAGCACTACCACACGGGATTCCTACCACACCACACGTACACGCTGACCGAGCGACCAAGCCGGGCCTACTCCCGGCCCCGTGAGTTGAGGCTGAGCTTCGATCCTTCAGCCGTGTGACAAAGTCCGGATTTAGTCAATCGTGACAAAATTTAAATGCCTTCACATCGCACGTTTTACTTACTTTTCCGTCGGTTTTTCGACGTACTTTTCTACATTTTCCGTATGAGCCACTCCCAATCGTGTATAAAATATCATAATCACTCAATTTTGATGGCATCTTGGCGTTTGAAGTAGAGTCGATCACTGTCGATGTCAACATTCGAAAATTCCAATGATCAAACCCGGTCGGCTTTCGTGGCGCTGGCGTGCGTGATTTTAAATAATGGTCCAGCTGATTTACGTTGTTTTTGATTGGGCGAGCTGCCTGGGAAGAATTCCGACCAGTTTTCGGTGACAGATAGTGCGTGGCCAATTTTATAAGTTGCCTCTTATCACTGATACGTTGGATGTACACAAATTAAATTAATTATCAAAAATATACATATATACATATATAATTAAATAACGAATATTTGTTTATTTTTTATAAACGCCAACCACCCTACTTTTTCATTCAATGCAATTTAGAGACCAATGATCTAGAAATCACTACATATTTGTATTACCGCCACGCAAAGCGCATCATGTATTCCGGCATGTACGTACAGCAGAAACAAACTAAGCTGCGGGTTCATTTTTTCCATATTATTGATAAGGGCGTTGTATGATTCTAACTGTAGAGGAATATGGACTCTTTTTGATGCCATGCAAGCATGTACATTCACTAAAAATGACTACAACTCTACCTCGACTAGCTGTGAATGTACTCTTACGGCCTAATAATAATTCTACCTTCGAAATACCAGTAGACTTTACGTGCACCTGTACATGTACCTCATCTTACCTGCAAATAAAAACTAGGTACCCTATAGGTATTAATGCAGGCCGCGCCGGGAGCTCTAGGCTTTAAATCGAATGACACCTCTTGACTCCTTGAGATGGAATATGCAAGAAGAGGCTAATACTAGGCAATAAATCATAGACATAGGATACGATACTCTTGGTCAGTATCAGGAACGGTGAGGATTTGGAAGTAGTTCTAGAAGAAGCCACCAAACTACTATCTAAAAGGAGGAGAATGGATTCAATATTCCATGAAAAGGTTTGTATACTTTCCGCCAATTCTGCTTTCTGGACTGTAGTAGTATCGTGATTCAGACATAAGAGTTAAGACATAAGTCTACATAACCATGCATAGGCTATAGACTCTAGCTACTTAATGATGGAGGTGGGGGAGCATGGCCCTGGGAAGCGGGGGTGCTGGGGGTGTGCAGCACCCCCTGCAAATTTGTTTGTATGATAATTCATTAATTGATTATAATTATTTATACTTAGGCCTAGATCTATATCTAGTATAGTAATGTATATCATTTATGCTTCGTTTACGAAATTGTCACACAGCCGACAGCCACAAAATGACAAATGACGCTTTTTTTGTTTTACTTTCTTTCACAAAATCCTATAACATGTATCCCTAGCTGGCACGCGACCCAATAATACTCGCGACAAAAGCATAACATATATTTTTATGTAACAAGTCAAAGATACACATGTAGCACACGTTAATCATTTTCTTTAATAATATGGAATAGGGGAAATTCAACAACATTAATAAAATAATATTAATAATCGGCTCCGATCATAGTCACCATGCTGCATGCAAAGCAAAAAAGTCTTAAATTTGTTTCCAGGTTCACAGACGGGCCAGCTGCTCCATAGGCCTAACTATAAGCCAAATGGACATGACTTTTGTTAATGAGTAGAAGAAATGGTGAAGTATGTTATTACATTATATCGGGGCCCCAAATCGGAATACAAGTAGACCCTAGTTGACTTTTTAGGACTTTGCTCTGATCAACAGTTATCTTTTTTCACCTTGCTGGATAGAACAACTTTTCAACACCTTTTCAACACCAAGATCATTACACTTGGTTAAAAACTTTTTATTTTACGAGTAATTTCTTATGGACTGTCATTTTCGAGATTTGCCATTGATATGTCATCGTGCTTCGAAACTCTGGAAATCGGACAAATTTCGAAAATGACAGTCCATTAGAAATTACTCATAAAATAAAAAGTTCTCAACTAAATTTGATGATCTTGGTGTTATTATAATGGGGAAAAGGTGCTCTATCCAGCAAGGTGAATTGGTAAAAAAGATGATTAGAGCTAAGTCCTGAAAAATCGAGTGTTCGTTTTTTTTTTTTTTTTGTGGGCCACCCGGTATAATGATGCATAATTTCTGGGTTATTCGTAACTGTACACTCGTTCAAAAAGAATTGTTTATTAACTTTTTGTATTCATCGTATAAATCTTCATGAAGGTTTCACACAGTGAAATAGTATTGTTACCAAAAAAAAAAGGTTAATTGTGAGGAATATAATGACATAACCGAAGCATGTTTTAGTATTTGTTTACAAGTACATGTCAAGTGTTACTAAGTCATAAATATTATGTTAACTGATACTTCGCTTATCTATTTCATTATTTTTCCTCACAAATTACATGTATTAACTTTTCAGTACATAGTTTTCACTGTTGAAACCTTCAGGACGATTTCTTCGATGAATGCAAAGAGTGGCATAAACAGAATTTCGCCTCGTCACGCTAAACGAGACAGAACTCTTCATTTACAAAATCAAATTAATATGATTTAAATTCAAGGAGCAACATCAATAGTGATCATTCCAGTAACAGTTTAACATGATGCCAAATACACATACTTGCTTTTTGAGCAAAGCCTTGTGAAAGTTCATATCATTTATATGTTTTTTCTGCTTGTACCATGTTTTAAATTAATACACAGACTGTATTACGTCTTTGATTTTCTCTTGTAAGATCCAACTGAAGGGCATGAAGGAATATCCAGTGGAAAATTATTCCAAGCAGTGGGACCAAAAGTTGATATTATGAACTTACTTACATCTAGATGAATATTTCTTCTCCAGAACTAAACTACATTTCATATCATTGCTGGTCTGTAAATGAATGCTCGAAGATGATTAAATGCCTACAAGAATACAAGATGTAATAAAAGGCCAATAAATCAACTCAGTAGTATATGGGAGAGATGCATCCACTTTCTTACTCTCCAGCAAACTCTTAACTCTCTGAGATTCATGCCATGAGCAATCAAAATATTGTGCATCAATCTATGACGTAACATCTTAAACATTTTGTTGAATTATAAATAAATTATGCAGTGTTGTTTGAATGGAAAGATAAACACCTACACACTGAAACATCACTGAAGTAAAATGTATCTTTCTGAACATTTGAGAATTTAGAACTTGATAAACTATATTGTTACAAATGTTGTTCAGGCTCAGCCTCATAATACCCTGCCGCGCAGACAGATGATTATTATTTAGTGGCGAAGACTGATTGCTGTAATAAAGTTGAAGCTATGTAAAAGCTGGTATTATTTCATAAAGGTCAGATAAGTTTTATTCATTGCGTTCCTGTCTTTACTTGATTGTGAAGTGGTGATCACATTAAGCTAATAGATGTAGAAAAAAATTAAATTTCTCAATACCCTATTCAGGGCGGATCTACAGGGGTTTAGGGTGTTTAACCCCCCTCTTGTGCTGCCAAAAAAAGAATAAAAAAGAAAGAAAGAACGCACACTGGAGAGAAACCTTTCAAGTGCAAATATTGTGAGAAGATATTCAACTCGTCTGGTAACTCAACCAAACACATGATAACTCTGGATATAACTGTGTATTAAACTGATACTTGATTTAAAAAGACATTATCATGCACTGCTTTTTTATGGCCTCCATTGTGTTAGTAGATGCCAGGAAAACATCACTTACGGGCAGGGGGTTCAAAATAGCAACAACAAAAATCGCCTCGCCGCTATGCGGTTCGTGGACGATGCTCAGCATTGTCATTGGGTCAAACTGTTTAAACTGTTACCGGTACTTGATTTTAAAAGACGTTATCATGCACTGCTTTTTATGGTCTCCATTGTATTAGTAGATGCCAGGAAAACAACACTTACGGGGGTTCAAAATAGCCACACACAAAAAATCGCCTCGCCGCTCGTGGACGATGCTCTGCATCATCATTGGGTCAAACTGTTTAAAACCGTTACTTGATTTAAATAGATGTTATCATGCACTGCTTTTTATGGTCTCCATTGTGTTAGTAGATGCCAGGAAAACATCACTTACAGGGTTCAAAATAGCAACAACAAAGATCGGCTCGTGGACGATGCTCTGCATCGTCATCTGGTCAACCCCTTAGCAAAAAGCTAGATCCGCCCCTGCTATTTAATCTTCACAAAGATCAATCACTCAGACGAACATATTAGAGCCAGACGGGAAAATGCACCTTGACATAATGACTTTAAAAAAGAAAGAAAGAAGGAGAAGAAAAAGAGGAAGAAGAAGAATATATATACGTATATATATCTCAGCACCCCCGGTGAAAAAAATCGTTCCCAGGGCCCTGGCAACCTGTCTGGAGCTGGACACACAACGTCTGGGTATTATTATGACAGAAAATGAAATGACCCTCTAGCTCTGGTAAGGTATGGGAGATTCTTTGATAAAACTGGCATTTGTCAACCTTCCCCATAGTCTATAGACTAGTAATACTGTATTTCTGTAATAGTAGTAATAGTATTGAGGCGGTCAGTGGAGCCAGATGTAGTCTCAGTGAAACAGCCATCGTCTACGTCTATACCAATTACCATACTAATTTAGAGACTGAAGCTTTTTCGGTCTAGATTTTTATTTGTCTTCATCATTCATGACTTCAGTCTTTATGATGTGAGAGGTCATTAATACTTGAGTAGTAGTACAGATACAGTTTGTGAGAATACAGGGTAAGTTTATTTATGTACATGAATATGTATTGATTAACCTAAGTCTTTTCCTGTATAATTTTAAAATTTAGGTGGTTAAAACTTGCTAGGCACTGAAACAAGATATTGGGTAGTTATTTGATAATCACATATATATCTGTTCCAGATTTCGTTCATTGTTTTTCTCTTTTTTTTTTTAGCAAGAGGGATCACTGTGTGCCCAGCATTGTATAAATTCTCTACTGCAAGGTGAGATTTTATCCTGTTTAAAGCCCCACTGTACTACTTGTAGCTACTTGCTGCCTCTATATAGAAAACAATGCCTAGGCGGTGCCTGTTGGTCCCCCATGATCCTCTTTTTCTTATGTTAATTGACAGCTGAGTTGATGAGATAACCACTTGTCAGAGACCACGCTAATCCCTCTAATCCCTCCTGGCCAAAGTAGCAGAGGCGCTTTAAAACTTTTATTGAGAGTTTGACATTTTATCTTTGCAATGACATTTAATTCAAATTTTGATGCGTTGATTTGTTATCTCAATTGTTTATTACATACTACACATACATGTGTAATCAATTCATATTAACTCTTGGACAAGTGCAAGGTATTTTGTCCTGCACTGTACATTTTATTAAACATTTTGGTGTACTTGAAAGCTAAACTACTTGAGCTTAGACTAGGGCAAATGCCAAAGAAACTGGAACATAATTTTGATGATGATATAATTTAATTTTCGATTGTACGTGTACATGTACTTGGAAATATTATAGGCTATGTACCATAGCCATGCCCATTCAAATAGATTAAATTCTTGGATATGTCTTAATTTATGTGATATCATGCTAGACATTACAAAGAAACTGGAACATAATTTTGATGATGATATAATTTAATTTTCGATTGTACGTGTACATGTACTTGGAAATATTATAGGCTATGTACCATAGCCATGCCCATTCAAATAGATTAAATTCTTGGATATGTCTTAATTTATGTGATATCATGCTAGACATTACAAAGGTCCCATATTGAATCTTATTGTCATATATATGTCATATGTGTCTGTTAGTTATTAAAACAGTGGTCTTCAAACAGGGAGGCCCTGGGTTCAATAAAAAAGTCTATACACATGTACGCTGGTTCCCTCTGGTAATTTGTTAATCCTCAATATATATCAAGTCCCTCAGATAGGACTTCGAGGCATGAAATGAATGTGCCATTGTTTCTTATAAACACTTGCTTTATGACCACTCAGGTAGTGTAAGAATATCATCATCATCATCATCATCATCATCTGTACAAACCTGTACAAAGTTTTCTTGGAGAACTGGATTTGGTGATGATTGCATCCTATTACCTGTTGTTCTCAACTCTGCGATTGTGGCTGTTCAGTTGAAAATCGAGACAGGAATTCTCCATTACTTCATTTTCATTGAGCTCTCTCAATAATAACCCACAATTACAGATCTTATGCCAACTTGTTAAAGTGTGTGTATGAAAGTGTACTGTAACCGTAAAGTTCTGATTTCTTTCTCTTGCTGTGATAGGTTCTTACTTCAGTGCAGTAGATCTTGCTTCCATTGCTCAGGATTTAGACGATGTAGAAGGGGCTCACATGGCTGAAGGAGGAGTGGACTCTGTAGAATACCTCAGATTCCAAGAAGTAAGCACTTTCAAAATATTTGAATGAAAGGCAGTGGTAGGCCCATTCCTAAATATGATTGTAGTAGACAATGACATTTTTGCATTCCTTTACCTATTTTAAATCATGCAGATCAAAATTTGAGTTAATTCTATTTTAGTATAGATGGTCATTAAGCTGTTCTCTTTAAAGGTTGCTTCTGCACAATGTAGTAAGTTAAATTGCATTCTATTCTTTAAAAGTGGAATTTCATTCAATTTTCTCTGATGTTTTAACTATTGAAGATTGCATTAGACCTTTGAATGCATGAAAGCTAGATCTTTGTTTTGTTAGTGTTTTCTTTTTTTTCGAAATAATTTAAATCACTGTTAGAAAATCACAGTTTTGCATGATTTTTACTTCATTTAAACTGTGCGAGTGATGATTGAAAACCATTCATGTTATTGAGGGAAAGTCTAGCATACAATTCATTAATTTTTATTATTACTATTACAGCTTCTTTTCTATTTTCTTATTAATTCTTACTTGCATTTCTTGTCTAAACGGCAGCAACCATCCACGAATATGGATGACAGTGGATTCTTCTCTGTGCAAGTCATCAGTAAGGCTCTGTTCGTATGGGAACTTGTCAGTATTCCCATAGGTAGTTCAGAGTCTGGTACAGCTTCGGTTTATCCTGAGTAAGTACAAATGATCAATCCTGTTTCTTCAAATTTCATCTCATCACGATCCTTTAGCAGGGATGCCAGTTTTCAGGCAAAAGCCTGAATTCAGGCCCTGGTGATTTATTTTCAGGTCATAGTTTAGGCATTTTTGTGTACAAAATAGCTCTTCCTAGGTGATTTTCAGGCCCTCTGATCGATTCTAACTGGCACCGCTGCTTTAGTCATTATGAATTTATTCCTCATGGCAGTATAGTTAAAGGGGACGTCTAGCCTGATAATGAGTTGGTTTTTAATAAATGTGGAAAAAGGAGAGAAACAGAATAGTGAAAAATTATTGAAAATCCAATTAAAGACAATGGAAAGAAAAGGTTCTGAATGTTAAGTTTTAATTGATCAAACACTCTTTACATTGACAACCAAAATCTGATTGTCCTTTTTAATATTTTTTTATTCATTTAAAAAAAAATGATTCTCTGGAATTCCTGCAGATTAAACTACATTATCTATTTATCTCTGCAGGAGAGAATGTGCCTTTATATGCAACTTTCGGGAGCATTGGCTGACGATTAGGAAGCTTGGAAATCAGTGGTTTAATCTGAATTCTCTGTTGACTGGTCCAGAACTGATATCAGATACATATCTAAGCATGTTCCTTGCTCAGCTGCAAAAGGAAGGTGAGAACTGTAAAATGTTTTGTTTTTGTTCTTTGTTGCCGTTCTCAATGCAATCAAGGAAAAGTATTGAATATTGCATCAAAAACATTGATTGATGT
Organism: Mesocentrotus franciscanus; assembly: GCA_037976565.1. NCBI lineage: Eukaryota > Metazoa > Echinodermata > Echinoidea > Camarodonta > Strongylocentrotidae > Mesocentrotus > Mesocentrotus franciscanus. The sequence goes on along the minus strand of CP137669.1, from coordinate 27,741,475 downwards.
GTCTGTATATATATATATTTTGCTGTAGTCCCAGTGTTAGATATGAACATCGTGATCTGCAATAGAAGGAAATCAATGAGTTCCTCCCAATATCAAAGCATCCTTGTTCATTACCACACACCATCTTGGATCACAAGCACTTTGTAATAAAGATGTAATGTACTATTATATGCATCTATTTGCAGAAGAGATTTGGTTGTTGTGCGCGAATTTACCAACACTTCACCACCTTCACAATGAAATTGTGAAGTAGAAATTTTTAAGATTTGTATTTCATATAGGGTTAGGGTTATGGTTACTCTCAATCTCATTCAGACATGACTTGATTAACCACCTCAAACACTACCGCAGCAAAACTTTGCTTGAGGATGAATTACGAAGCTATTACTTTGTAACGCTTTTCATATTCATAGATCTGTAATTATGATAAACAGAAATGCACTATGCTTTTCTCATTTAATTCTGCTGATGAATTTTTGTTTAAAATGGTATTCTGCCTCATGTGTGAATGGATCTTTAATATAATACCATATACAGCTATGACAATAAGCTTGATTTTTTTCTTTCATGATCATCATTTTCTCCTCACTCCAAGGCTACTCCATATTTGTAATTCGTGGCAGTCTACCAGAGTGTGAAGCAGACCAGCTACTACGGCTCATCCCTGCTGTTCAGACCCATCCACCAAAGCTCCTTTCTGACGAAGGCCAGTCTTCAGGTCAGAAGGCATCCACTGGGGCAGGTGTGACCCAGGATGACCTTCAGAAGGCGCTAGAGGCAAGCAGGAATTTAATCTCTAGTGACAAAAGGGACGACGAGCTTCAAGCTGCGATCCAACTAAGTCTACGAGGTATGAAATGCATTTTATGTACTGGCCTTCTTCAGTGTCCAAGTTCCTGATATCAGTGGATGCAATACAGTAATTTTGTGATTCAATGTATTGCAAAAATCCTGTAAATTAATTTTATCATAATCAAAAGCCAACAGATCTGTAATGTCCTCATATCCACTGCATATGCATGATTCACAATTTTTCATGAATCTTCTGATTTATATCTTTTATGATACAAGACAATGATCAGAAACAGAAAGCTATACCGGGTAATCTGAATTATTTTGATTTGCAATTACAGTGATATGAGTTATATACCACTGTATGCAGCTTGACTATGATCTACTGATTACAATTGTAATGTGCAATCTAAATGTTATAAGTTATTTCTATACATTTTTTTCTAGGAACAGGAAATCAAGTTTCAGAAGCAAGTGAACCTGTCAATCAGGATGAATTGAGGAGGAAAAGAGAAGCTTTTTTCAACAGGTAAAATGTTGGGGCAAGTAGTTATATTGTCATCAGGTGTCCTCAATTTCACCTCATAATATTTACCAAATTTGAGGTGAAAATGAATTAACATCCTGGGACAGGATGCATATTAGTATATGTGACTGTTATGTGTAAAATCAACACAAAGCTGATGTGTAAATAATTGTACTAACTGTGGTCAGATTGCTTCACAGCAATATTTGTTCTACTATTTCATACCTTGAATTTTAGTTGGGGAAATCTCCATACGTATTTGTGATTAAGAAAAAGCTTCATGTTTAATACTTGGGTATTATAACTGCTAAAATTCCATAAAGAATCCCTTGTTATTGTGTTCACAATATATTTTAGAGAGGCAAAAGCAATGTATGTGTGGTTTCACATGAAGAGAACTCTCTATTTTCTTTGCATTAAGACCTCACACTCTATTTTCAATTAGTGATGGAACAGACATTTCCTTATTTGTAAGACTTGTGAAACTATGTTACCCATGTATCATTATAAAAGGCTGTTCTATCATAAAAAGGACAATTCTATGCAATGCGTCCCAAACAACATATGTCTTTTTGCCATTCATTTAATCCAGAAATGAAAAATCTCTTGACACGACTACTTGCAGATGGTAGTTATACCAGATAGAACTTTGAGTCATTAGCCATTTACCAGTAAAAATATTTTATTTTTAAATAAAAAATGAATGATTAGATAAATTTGAAAATTATTTGTATTCATTCATATTTTAAATTTGACTTTACAGACAAGACCCGAAGCCTACACAATCGTCAGCTGCAAGCAATCAGTCTACATCCTCAGAAGTGCCTTTGACGTCAAAAAGGAAGAAAACAGAGAACTCTTGACAGCCAAGGAGAGATTTGAAAGCAATACCAACAACTCTGCCAAGACCTCTAGCCCATCCTGTACAGTCGTGGCTGAACAGGAAACGGGAGAACAACTGGACAGTGGTATGACTGAATCAGCCATGTTAGAAGCAGCCATCAAAATGTCAATAGAATCGGTGGAACAGAAAACGTGAGAAGCATCAAAATGGCTCTGCCAGGAATTCTAGTTTATCTTGTAAAGATGTTACTTAATAGGAATGAGGGGAAAAGGTCAGTAGTCATCCATGATAGAAGCAGCTGGAATCTGTCGAACGAAAAAACAAAAGAAGCTCCACAATAACTCTGCCAAGAGTTCTGCCAAGAAGCCGTGTTAGAGGCAGCCATCATTACGTTGTGGAACAAAAAACATGAAGAGAACCATAAAAGCTGATAATTTCATAGGAATGTGTAGAATGTATGAAACAGGAGATGAGAGGAGAAACATCAGGAATTGGAAACTTTAAAGTGTACCAATCACCTTAAAAAAATAAGTTGTGGATATAACTAGAATGTATAAAAACAAACGAAAAAACTTTACCTGGCATTCTATAGGTAGAGAGTTACGGAATATGAAGAAAGTACCTGTAAGGAAAAACATAAAACTCCATGCACAGAACCCAAGTTGGACTTTGGGCCATTCTATACAAACATTGGAGCGTGTACGCGTGCATCGACTAGTCTACTCAACAGGTTGTTTTTATGTTTACTGAGAGTTTATTTAAACTGCAATACATGTACATGTATCTCTTTGTAGAAGTACTATTCGAGGCCCATATTTTAAACAAAGTATAGCGACGCTGAACCCCTCACATCAAGAGCAAAACATCCTTTGTTAAATGGCACACTTTAAGAAAAATGCCTTTTTGAATCTGCCAGAAAGATTACATTAAGAGCACTGGGAAAAAGAGTGTATTGTTTCATTAGCAAGAAACAGAAGAAAGACCTTTCAGATAGCTAAGCGCACAAAGAGAAAAAAAAACTCTTCCATTTTTACTGCTTATATTTCATTTGATTCGTATAGCTCTCTAATTCAATAAACTGTAAAGTGACTGAACTTTTAAATCTAATTTTGAGTTGGATTAAATCCATAGGCAGTGCCTTAGTGGAGTTTTGCTGTTTCTTTGCCTGAAAATTGTAATTGTGCTTTACTTTTAAGATTTATTGAAATTCTATTGAAATGAGAAACATGTTGTAATATAGGTCAGTAATAATTTGCAAATTTATGTACGAGTGTTAACACTTATTTAAAACAGAGATATTTGCAGAGCAAATCTTTGATATGACTTTCATAGTTTGTTGTGTTTCAGTTTATAGTTGCTAGAACATTTCGTTGCACGCAATGCTTCCAAAAAATAGGTAGAATAAACATAAAGACGTATGTTTAGTGATACATGTGTATCTGCAAAAATAGATCAAATCTAGGAAAGGATTTGGAGAGATTTTAAGGTACATTTCATGAGTAAACTTTTTTTTTAAATGCAGTAAAGTGGTTTGTTTGATAAACATATACTTAAATTCATGCATAAATATAGATGCTTGTCATATTGACTACTGCCCAAGTTAATGATAATAATAAATGTTCTATATTTGTGTAGTCTATAAAATGCAATAAGGCATTAAACACATAATTAGATGAACTGGTGGGAGAATCATAGAATCCATTTGTAAAAAAATATGTGAAAAATATACACTTATTTAAAAAAAGAACCGTCAAGGGCTTCAAGATAAGCAAAGCTTTGTGCCTCTTGAGCCCTTACAATCAAGTACAAAATTAAATGCAACATTAAAGTAGCACAAGTTGGACAGTGCTATAATTAGTTAATATGAAGTGTAATTTTTGGAGAGATGCAACAAGAATGCTGCCTTGTCAACTTTTATTTTCACTCTGCAATCATAATGTACTCATTGAATAAAATGAATGTAACAAGAACATTGCCTAATCAACTTTTATTTTCCACTCTGCAATCATAATGTACTCATTGAATAAAATGAATGCAACAAGAACATTGCCTAATCAACTTTTATTTTCCACTCTGCAATCAAATGTACTCATTGAATAAAATGAATGCAACAAGTACATTGCCTCATCAACTTTTATTTTCCACTCTGCAATCATAATGTACTCATTGAATAAAATGAATGCAACAAGAACATTGCCTAATCAACTTTTATTTTCCACTCTGCAATCAAATGTACTCATTGAATAAAATGAATGTAACAAGAACATTGCCTAATCAACTTTTATTTTCCATTCTGCAATCATAATGTACTCATTGAATAAAATGAATGCAACAAGAACATTGCCTCATCAATTTTTATTTCCCATTCTGCAATCATAATGTATTCATTGAATAAAATGAATGCGACAACACTGTTGCCTCATCAATTGTTATTTTCCATTCTGCGATTGTATCATATTCATTGAATTAAATTACCTCTTCATCCAATGAATAAGTATTGAGGCTTATTGAATTCCCTTTCCCTGTAACCACTTATATGTAGGAATAGGATAATAAGTACATGTGTCAAGTGTTTTTTTTTGCAACCAATTATGAAGGCTTTCTAACCTGCTATGAAATTTGCTGCTTCAGTCAACAAGAAAAAACATTTAAAAACATTTCTGTTTTCCATATTAATGTAGTGGCATATCCAGGATTCTTTGACCAGGAGGGCACAACCCCCCCCCCCTTCATGAATAAATATGATTATGTTTAAATGTTTTCTTTATTCTATACCTATGGTCTGCAAAACTTTGTGGCGATCAGTCATGATGGGGTTTTGGTGGTCACCCCTACCCCCCAGTCAAGAGGTCGAAAAGGCCAGCTCAGCGAGGTTTTACCGGTACATCATAAATTCCACCGACATTTTTTTTAGCACCATCATACATTAAAGTAATGTAAAGAAAGAATATAGTATTGCACATGTTCACAAAAGTGTCAAGGAAGATTAAATGGGGTCCGCTCGCTATTCATAAGGACCGCTATTCATAATTTGAGAAAAGGGTCATTATTCATAAGGACCGCTATTCATAATCCAAGAAGAGGGTCGCTATTCATAACAGGCGGATCCAGCCGGCGGCAAGGGAGGGGGCCTAAAAAGGGGCCCACTTCGTGCTAAAATTTGAAAATCTTGCCGGCCGATTTTTCGCTCAGTCGGGGTCCTTATGCCATTATGACTAGTGACCCCCTTTCCGTTTTATAAACAGCGGTCCTTCACGTATAGGAAGTTACAGGTTATGAATAGCGGTGCTTATGACTAGCAAGGTTACCCCGATTAAATACAGGAGAGCAAACTGAAAACATGTTATCTCTCGTTGAGTTTCTTCACTGATATCGCCTTTGTGCAGTACGGACACTCTCCATACAGAATGTTGAACCCTACTCCTGTAATTGACTGGTAGCTTGATGGCAAGGCTCGCAACCACTGGGGAGTATAAGAAAAGGGGAAAATAAATAAGAATTAGATAATCATATCCGATCTCTGGGTACAGGTATTTGTAAAAGATGTCCAGAATCACTTTTCCCTGTTACCATAGTTTGCAACTTTCTTAAACCCTTCATATGCTGGAGGCTGTATTAATGTTTGGTCAGACCTCGCCCGTAACAATAAATTGTTCCCAAATCTCTTCCCTATCTTTACTATTATTAATGTGGAAAATAAATTGGAATTGCTATTGTAGCTCAGACATAAATGATTTCTGATACTGAGCCTCCGTCAACAATTGTATCGTCTTGGCAGGATTGCTCGATCACCAAATTTTCTAGGACAAAGCTGAATTATATCCGTGAGCCAGTACTTGAAAAGGTTGAGTTGAACTGGTAAACTTCAACAAATTATATGTGAGCTATCTCATTTTTCTCATTCTTTGTCAGTTTAGAAAGAATATCACAATAGAAATGTCCCCTGAAAAAGATTTCTCCTCATATTCAAATATGACGAGAAATAGCTGACAAGATGGACCACACTCACATGCCTCGTGTACGTGTAGCTCCATGTGACTTCCAACAAGAACAAGTCAATTTCTTTCATTTTTGACCACTCCAAAACTTCACACTCTAATATTCACTACATATTCAACCTTTCCCAATGGCTTCCAGATTATTCATTCACAATGAAATCAAATGAATAGTATCCAACTTTCTGGAACAAGCCACTAAGTTCTAATTTCCTATATCGTTCTCTTGACCTGTCTTCATAACATACTAGTTCACCTCATAAAGACTTTGTGACTTGCATAGTGGTTATTCTCTAGACATGTTTTCATAAAAAATGACAAATCACAGGTAAAATGCTAACTCACCTCATAAAGACAAGTTTGATGAAACGGTTTGTTGCAATGGGGATTGTCACAGACCTGATCAGGAATGACGGAGTCAAGGCTATAGGAGTAACATATTCCACACTCCTCTTTAAAGTCCTTCAAAATTTAAAAAAGAAAAAGAAAAAAAAGATAGTACCAAATTGTGTTTTTTTAATGAAATATATAGATAATTAAATATGTATTGTTAAAATATTTGCTTGATATGCAACTCTTGCAGCTCTTATGACAAGCTCTGAAATCCCATTGTGTATATGTTGTGAAATAGCCGCACTTGAGGATTGATTTTATAATCAGAAGAATGCACTTTAATATAAAAAGTAATTTCCATTATTAGATCCCCATTATGAATTTACTAACATATATGGGGATATCACAAAGACAATTTGTCAATCCTCAGTTAAACAATTTTTTTTTTGGTGCTCATACATTTCTATAACATCATTTACTATACATTTATATCTAACAACTAACTAATTTGTTAACACATTCTAAATTTCAAGCAGATAAACCAGCTTTCCGTCTAAACTAGCTATGGAAATGGGAATAAGGGATACTGACATAAAGCTATGATACTGGGGAAGCCTATTAGAGAAACACCTTACATAGGTTTGTTAGGAAGGATGATTGCTGGACCAATACAGAGCAACTTTCAATGACACAACCATCTCTCTAAACTAGCTGTGGGAAGGGGGAGGGGATGTACCTACCTGAACCTGTGATTCTGCTGGTGTGGGGAAGTCTACCTCTAGGATGTTACATAGGTTTGTCAACAGAGACGATTGGCTGTTCCAAGCGTGGAGGTTGGTATTCAGGAGCTTCCGTACAGGATTGATAACTAAAATCAAAGAAATAAGACGGATAAAGAACCATTAATTAATTAACTCACTGACTGCTGAATTCCCTCATTCCCATTGGCTAATAATATGATCCATTGGGTTCCCATAGGCAATGGGCTGAATGAATCATTGTTTTTGCTAAAAAAGCATGTGGATATTTCAAACATAATCATAACATCTCTTAGTTTATAAAAACTACCAGGATGACCATGAAATATCATCTTGATCTCTCGTGGTTTGCTTGTGCACAAGTGTTTAAATGCACAAAGGTTAAGACAATAGATACACGCGTCATGCACCAGGCAAAATTCTGTGATATTATTCATCAATGTCCGTTTAACCAGTAATCAATATGAGAATGTTACTGCAAAAAGATTGGTGAGGTGTGATATAACAATACTGAATGTCTTTTATTTTGAATAGAATGCACTCACTTTGAAACATGTCACTCATCATGCTGACTTGCGAAATAATGATAATCAGCTTGTGCGATATATATACGCCTTGTATGGCACTCAAGGCCATTACTATGCAGAGGGATTGTGTACTCACCATTATCTGCCCCTAAGAATCTGCATTGGGGTAGCATGCGGGGATGGACTGGATCAACTACAATCTGGATAGAGAAGTTACTTCCTGTTTACAAAACAAAACAAAAACAACAAATAAGAAGTGAATACATCAATGCATGAGATGAGGAAGGGCCCAATTCCATTACAATAAATTTTTCAGTTTCCAAGATGAAACTAATAGTTTGATTATTTGACAAGAGAGAATGGTTCCATCATCCTGTATTAATTAATGTATCTTTATCAATGTTTTATGAAATGTAAAAGCGAGTATGCTGTTGTGCTTTTTTAATAGCTACCTTCATGGTTTGCCCCATCGCATGTGAGCAAACCATAAGAATGTCCCATATGTAAAAAAAGATAGAATCGAAACACCATCTCACCTAAAGCTATTCTCCGGCTGACATCCATTGGTCCTGGTTTCTCTGGTTCTAAAACCCATGTATTGTTATCTATTTCTGCCATCTCCTCCCAGAACGATCTATACTTAAGTAGGAATCCCTCAAACTGTGTGATTACATCATGGAGGCAAAGCTGCAACAAAAATAAAGAGGCAAGATACAGAAGGACACTGTTAATTCATCAAACACAGAAAACCTTAGCATCAAGCAAGGATTGAACCTATGTCCTGTCATAGGAGAGTCAAGAGCCTTAACCAATGTACCTCAATGCCCTCACTACATGTAAATCACTCATATTATAATTGTTTTTCATATTACATGTATTTACAAAAAGTAAACCCAATTACTTTAGCACTGAAATAAAATCACCTTTGGCTCAGTATCTTTGCATTCATTCATGACAAAAAAATAATCGTAAAATTAATTGATAATTGCATGTGAATAAATTAGTTAGGGTAAGACTGCACAAGCTTGTTACAATTTTCTTTGTGATATACCCATTTTCACTCTTGTACCAATGTATACAATTTTAGAAGGTATCAAAAGTAGCGAATGAAATCTTCAGGAGCTGCGATATAGCTTCCTCATGAGATGTTTGGTTTCCTAAAATAACAGCATTTTTAGACAGTTTGCTTTTCATCCTTGCTTTGAGTACATCTCACTCTTGACCTCAATCTTCATCTCTTTCCCCCTCTCTCCTCATATCTGTAATAAATCCCTACCTTTGGTGTCCAATGCAGTTGAAAATCATCCTGCAGGGTGGTTGCACAGACTGGAGGATTTGATGTGTGCTACAGTGAATGGAAAATTTTGGATAAAGGAGTGGAAAGAGTTGTACTTCTCAGAATTGTTAGTCATGTTTTATCCCTTGCCACACAATTGCTACCAAAGAGACAGTCAATTCAAATCAACTTTGACCCCAAACAACTAAATACAAAAACAATGTAATCTAGAATACACCTAATAGGTGACAATATCAATTCATTTTAAATAGTTCATTTCACTTTCTCCATTGAAGCGCATTCCAAAATGAATGCCATTAGGATATTCTCAAATGAAATTAAGCTCTCAAAATAATGAAAAGCAACGATTATAAAGCATATATAAATACAAGAAAATTATCATTGATCAAACTAGAGTTTCTAAAGTTAAATCTCAAGTTAAATATTTTCTAAGACCACATTTGTAGATGCTTACCTCTGAATGAACCTGAACAGTAACATTGTGTGTCTTATCTGATGAGTAATTGCAGGTCAACTCAAACTGACTTAAGTCTGACTCCAGATTTGTAACCCTGTAGAAAACAACATGATTCAGTTTTCCAATAAGATGGCTTACAACTTTACAAGGTACTAAGGTAGTGTCAGCTATTAAATCATATATAGTTTATTGCTCAGCAATTTTAGTATAGAACATATTAAATCTATTTCTTTGGGTACGAACTGAATACAAAATGCATGGAAACTGAGGTAAAATATGCATGTACAATTCTATGCTAATATTAATTTTCTATTATATTTTTTTATGAATAATAATTTCACTTTAAATAAACCAGTTGTGAGGCTTAGAATTCCCATCACTTGTAGAAGCCACATGATTTCACTTAATTGAAGAATGAAGTGTATGTAAGTTGGTCATGACTGTTGAATAAATAGAGCAAGTGAAGGTCTGGAATGTGCAATTGATGGTAGAGAGTGAATTAATTCAGCTGTACTAGGGATTAAATTGTCTTGGTTCAGTATTCTGTTGATGAAAAAAAAGGTACGACTATGCACATGTTTCAGGTTCTGTGCATAATGTCATAGAGGGTTCTTGTAGCAGTCCGAGACTTTGTCACACCTCAATTTGAAGCCAAGAGGTACACAGTCTTTGGTTCTGCTATCCAGACATTACTGATTTTCTGACTTTCTTTCTGAGAATAAATGGCCGAGATTCATTTGAAACCAAGAGGCAGAAGATCTTGTAATGCTTAGAGTACTGCATCAAGGTTAGTTAATAACATATTTCTGGCATTTATTTTCTGTAATGTTGATTCATGTTTATATTTCCTCTGTGGAAACATTCAAACATCAGAACTTATTTGTCTTTGCTTGCAGCAAACTGGTCACTGGTGTATATGTTTGAACCTGATATGAAATTAGGGTCTTACTTGTTTGTAATAATGAGATGTGCGTACTGTGTAATTGCAATTATTTTGAATTACCATCCGACACTTACACTAGCAACTACAATAAAAATAAAACAACAACAACAACAACAAAACAAAATTCTACAAAAAAGGCACTCTAAGCAGTGGACAAGTACATTTTCTCTTTAGAAGATGGCCAATACGTTCATGATGACTGACAAAGAAAAGGTCAAATGGTTTGAGAATTGAAGGAACAGATTCCATTCAAGTTAAGTCAAGTTGACTTTGGAAGACGTAGAAATAATGATCATCTCTGAAGTTAATAATTATGCATGGGCATTCATTAACAAAGTAAAGTAAAACAAAGGCGTATCACAGGAAACAAAAAAAACAGAAGGGCCCTCCCCCCTAAAAAAACAACAAACAACAAACAATAAAAAATAATAAAAAAACAGAACAAAATAAAACAGAACAAAAACAACAACAACAAAAAAAACAACACAACACAACACAGTGATTCCAGATGAAATGCTTACATTTCCCAGCCCAATGTTTCCACTTCTTCAACCAGCCTCTGATACAATGGTGAATCGTCCACTACCCCATGAGAAGGGGTACCAGTCTTGCTTGCCTTGATGTTATCAAACAGACTGCATACTTCCTGCATAAAGGCTTTGGGATCGACAGCAGATTTCAGCCTGCTCTCCAGCGTGCCTTGAACCTTGCTAAGGTGACGGACTAATCTCCAGTCTCCCCGAACACTGCCAAAAAAATATATATTATTGATTGCAAGAAAGCAATAAAAATATATTTGTTGCTATTTGCCATTTAAAAATATCACTCTCAAACAATAAAAAATGTATGTCATCAATGTTGATACATGTGCATGTATATATGCAAGATTTAGATATGATTTATGAACAAATATATTTAAACATCTTTCTAAATAATCTAAATAAGGATATTTCAGTGCAATTTCAACTTCATTCCACAAATGCAAATCTAAAACCATAAATGAAAATGTTACATTTATAACAAATTTACATAAAAAAGTGAGAGGAACAAAAAAAGGTTCATGTGTAGTAGACGTACATAATATATCACATAGATTATCTTAACCCGTTTCCTACAGGATACAGATGATTGCTTTGGAATTGAAAAAAACTCAGTGGACGATCACTATAGAGTACCGAAGCTGTGACGTCATAAAAATCTATTTTTGGAATTTCTCAATTTTTTCTTCATTTTCCGAAAGAGCACCATAAATAATGTCCAAATGTCGAAAACCAATTGAATGTGTTAAGTATTTGCCGAGATATGACCATCTGAATAAAAAGATTGCCTATGGGAACTCAGTGTTATATTGCTCTGGCTCATAACATTAGGAGCCAGAGCAATATAACACTGAGTTCCCAAAGGCAATCTTTTTATTCAGATGGTCATATCTCAGCCAATACTTAACATATTAAATTGGTTTTCGACATTTGGACATTATTTTTGGTGTTCTTTTGGAAAATGAAGAAAAAATTGAGAAATTCCAAAAATAGATTTTTGATGACGTCACACTTCACCACTCTATAGTCAATGGAATGAAGACGGCATTGACTGCATCAAGGAAAGACCCACAATGTTCTAACCTGGCACGTTCGATGTTCTTGTCTCTTGGAAGCTCGATCTGCATCTGGAACTCTTCCCCCTGGATTGTAAAGAAATAGAAAGGGTTTGTTACAATGAAAGACTGACGAGCCGTGTGTGTGTGTGGGGGGTGGAGGAGGAACAGACAATGCAACACTTGGTTTATGGTTTATTCATTTCTCCATGCACCCTGTAATCCTAATTCTTATTTGTATGAAAAATTTCTGCTTTGCGCAAAAGAACCCAATTACATTGCAATTTAAAAACAATATCTCATGGTTCTTGAAACACCACCCAAAGGACCATGCAATGATGCAATGATGTTTGATGTTTCAATATCTCATGTTTTTGGGTGTGTAAATGCTAGATAAAAAGTAATAAACTCTAGTAAAATTACAAGTTTTATAAGAATTTTAGAAAAGAATGCAGCTGATAGATCTATATACTCTTGTAGATCTAACATTAAAGAGAAAAAAATCTATCTGCTTGGATTTTTGTCAACTTCTTTTGACTTTTAATATGCTCTCCTCCTCAGCAGGGATTCAGTGGAACATAGTTATAGACTTTTTTGTTTGGGGGGGTCTTTCTTGACTAATCTAACAAGTGACAGTCATTACATTAGTTGATTAGAATGTTAAACTTATAGTAATCTAATAGTACTTAGTAACTAATAGGCCATATTCGTAATGTAATCAAATTTAATGCACAATTAAATCTTTGTTAAGTGCCTCGTTACAAATTTATACATTCATCTATTACGAATGATTGGATTACAATAGTCAGAATGTGAATTGCACATCAATCTTATTCTTATAACTTATTCTTAATCTTGATTCTTGCTGATCATAAATATTAAATTCAACCCATCAGGATTACTGGGTTGATAAAATATTTCACATTCACACTACATAATATGTCAAGTTTATAGAACTGGTAGGGTCCAGAGTCTAGCTTTGTTACAGTAACACTTTACAGCTCATAACTTATTAAGCAACGAGATCTACTATCAGCTATCTCTAGCTCTATAGAGCTAGAGTCTAGTAGTACATTAACTCCGGGAAGCTCCAACACCGGCGCCGGTGTTGGAGCTTCCCGGAGTTAGTAGTACATATATACATGTATGTACTAGCTAGCTTGGCGTCGATCTACGATACTCCACAGAACTTCGGCCGGCCGGGAGGCAGCGGCCCGGTGTTCAGTGAAGGTGTGTTGATAGTCGCACAGCTTGCGCAGGAGTGCTGGTGTTCAATAAAATAAAATTACTCACTTCAACTCGAATCAAGCCTGTCCATATTGTCTTTTCCAGGTTCTGAGGAATGAGAATATGCCAGTTTCCGTGTTCTGTCATTTTGTAAAGTTCTTTTCTATTCCGGGCTAGGCTAAGTTTCAATTCAAGCAGAAGGCAAAACAAATTTAGTTGATAGAGGGCGTGATGTCTCTGAATGATCTCAGCTATGCTCCAACTCTATACTCTGATCTTGCTAGAACGGTTTCCCAAACCTCTAAAAAAAAAGTACAGACGCATAAGAAGGCCGGGTCTATATCTCCCTCTTCTCTATAATTTGCATTGATTTTAGCAAATTAAATCATATATAAAGGCTAAGCCTATTCCTAGTCAAGCACAGTAGGCAGACGTTTCAAACCATTACAGAATAAGGGGGGCCGGGGGCACGGGAATACTGCCCCTCGCAAAAACTAATCTGGCATGGAATTGAATAATTGAAGATTTGCCCCTAAATTCATTAATTAACTTAATAACTCATGAAACAAGGATGTCTGCTTTAATATTTCATATGCATTTCAGTATTTCTGGCTTTTTTCTGCATGCATGCATAAATTTTCTATACTAAATGTATCATTTATTACGCCAAATCCTCTTCAATGATTGTCTTCTCTTAACATATTTGTGAAATTTTCTCACATATTTCTACTTATTATACCAGTACTAATTTGGTAGTCTTTGTCATGCCTTTTGAATAACTGTAGGCCTACATAATGTACTTTTTTCTTCTTTTTTTTGCAACCCTATGGTTTAATTTCCGAATAAGTCTGAAGAGGAGGAAACCTTAAGACACAGATATCACCTGCGTTATACTTTGCTCGCATCTTACTGTCACAATGATTTATTTATTTATTTATTTATTTTATTAAGTTTTAATTCAGTAGGGTGGTTTTATTCAAGCCAAAGAATGAATTTAATGGCCTGCTTTCCAAGGAAGCCCTACATTAAACAGGTACATAAAATAACATCACATTTAATACAAAAACTACGTAATAGTATAATAATTAGAAAATAAATGGATAATCTAAACGAATACATTACAAAATTATTTGAAATAACAACAACAGTAACCACGGCCTACAGCCATTTATTCATTATCTTTAACAAAATCTAGCAGAAAACAAATGAATATTATTAGATTTGGGGGAAGAAAACAAAAATAAATACTAAGAAAAAAAGAAGAAGAAGAGAAATACTAGTATACATGTAATAATAATAAAAAAAAAAACAAAGACAACTTATGGGAGATTAAAGAAGCCCCCCCTCCCAATGAACGGAAACAATAAGGCAGTTAAAGTTATCAACATTTTTACATGTTTGGACTTATAAAGAATGTGAGATAAAGATAAAAGTACTAAATCCAATTTCGGTTCCAAAAGGTACTACATCCACAAAAATTAAAAAGACATAAATTCATGAAAAATATTTGTGCAGACTTAGATTTTTTTAAAGAGTGGTTTTATATATACTTGTATCATACAATAGTATAATCAGCCACAGTATCATTCCAAACTGACATTGCTAACTATGATAATAACAAAATTGTGTTTTTCTCAGAACTTGGATTTATGGATGTAGTACCTTTTGGAAACGAGCTCTTCATATATAACCATCAGTCTGATTTTCCAACAAATATTCAGAAATGTTACATAATCAAGTGGTAGTCGAATGATATTTTCTGTAACCCGATTGAGATTTTTCAAGCAAAGAATTTCCAGACAAAATATAGGAGTATAATTGTTTATGTACTAGTTTTTCTAAAATCTTCGAAATAATTGGGAGAATTTAAATTGGTCAATAATTGTTTAGGTCTGTTTTACTTTTACCTTTATGTAGAGGTATTATTTTAGCAGTTTTACATTCCTGTGGTATTTGCCTCTGGCTAAGTGACATTTTGAAAAGATAACATAATGGTTCAGCAATAATATCAGCAGATAACTTAGGTAAACTTGGATTTAAACAATCAATACCAGATGATTTTCCAACTTGAATATATTGTTTTCTTTAAAAAAATATCTACTTCAATCTCTTTGAAACAAAAAAACTGATGATACTTCTTTAAACGTATTTATGCAATTCAGATCCACGTCCTCAACGGGAGGAACCATATGCATCATGAAATGTGTTATTCGAATTATTTGCCAAGTCTTCTTGATTTTTATTAATTTGTCCGTCTATTAAAGTTTCAAAACTGTTACTGCATTTGTCTCCTGGAATCAACTCTTTTAAAACTTTCCAAGTTTTTTTTCTTCATATCGTTACTTGTTTTATCCAAAGTGTCATTATAGTATTTCCTTTTCATTTTTTAAATTAAGATTGTTAGCTCTGTTTCTGTACTTTTTAAATTCATTCCAAAAACTGATAATTTTCGTAACATCAAATTTTCCTTTGTTATTATCACGTTCTCTTGCAATTTCAAGATATTCTTTTGTTATCCAAGCTGCTCCTTATGATTTTCTTCTCACTGATACTATTGGCGCATGTTTATCACATATGCGATTAAAACAAGTATTAAAGCTTTCCCAGAACTCATCGATACTATAATTGTTTAAACTATTCCAATCAGTATTTCATAAATCTCGAAAAAACAGTTTTTCATTAAAATTTCTAAATGACCTTAATGTACTTATAACAGGAACAGTTTTGATATTTAAAGGTTTAAGTATAACATACACAAGTGAATGGTCACTTAGACCGATTGACTGAACACCAGGGCCCCGTCTTACAAAGAGTTACGATTGATCCAAATCAATCGTAAGTCCTCCAATCAATCGCAAGTTTGCATTCTCCTATCTCTTATGTACATGTTTGCGATTGATATCAATCGCAAATAAGTTACGATTGATATCAACTCTTTGTAATACGGGGCCCTGATGTCAATGGACCTAAACAGTTTGAAATCAAAACAAGGTCAAATAATGTACTGCTAAATCCGGGGGTTATACAAGTAGGGCATTGTATCAGCTGCTACATAATCATACAAATCACACATTTCTTTAACTTTGTCTGAAAGGTTGATTTCAGTAAGCATGTTGCAATTGTAATCACCCATAACTATTATGTTATTTGAAAATAAAGATACTCTTTGAACAAGTTTAAAGCAACTGCCAGACTGATTGATGATTTTATTTATTGAGCTTTAAATGTATTGGGTGATGAAAGCGTGTGACGAATGTGAAATGTTTCTTTGATGTTTGCAGCCATATTAAAAGAGAACGTAAACTGTCAATATATTGACCGTCATTCATTAATGGTTAAAAACTGACGGCGTATAATTATTATCTGAAATTAATTTTCTTCCTATATGTTGCTATTCAAAATTCTGAACTTAATGGTTTTGCACTTAGAAATCATTTCCACTTCATTTAATTAATGATAAGTATATATGTATATACCCACACGCATACACGCACATGATTTATTCATGTTAATAATATCTTCTCATTATTTGATTGATCAATCTTTACTGATCAATACAGTTTTTATAGGATAGAAACTTTATCTGTCAAGAAAAAACATATTGTCACAATCATTTCATGAAAACTCAGAGGTAAGACAAATTCATTCCAACTTTAAAGACAAGAGTGTAGATTATAAGAAGCAACTACCAGGCTGATTGATGATTTTATTTATTGACCTTTACATGCATGTATTGGGTGATGATAGCGTGTGACTAATGTGGAATCTTTCTTTGATGTTTGCAGCCATATTAAAAGAGAACGGAAACTGTCAATAAGTTGACCGTCGTTCGCTAATGGTTAAAACTGACGGAGAATAATTATTATCTGACATTTCTTCCTCTATGTTGCTACTCAAAATTCTGAACTTAATGATTTTGCACTTCGGAATCATTTCCACCTCATTTAATTAAATATCGCCCAGGGAAAACCCGGGAAGGGATACTACATCCATCACATTCATTCACCCAGTTATATGGGTTTGAAATGAACTCTCAGCCGGGGTGGACAAGGGGTAGTAGAGAAATTTTCCCAGAGAACGTTTTTCCCCAAATAACTTCTAAAAAGGGAGTGAGAAGATGGTTCTCTTCTTCACAACCCTGGATCAAAACATGCTCTAATATCTCTTCTTGCCTTGCATTATGTGAAAATAATATCACTTGTATGTCAGAAAATTTGGTGTGACGCCCTCAAATAGATTTTTTGTTTTACATCGGACTGGCTACACGTATTAAAGAAGCAAATCCAGGATTTAAAAAAATATTGAAATCTTATCATGTTAGTCAGATATTGACAGAAGAGATAGGAAGTTACATATTTTTTTTTTGTTCATAGGTCTGTTCATACTTCCGAATGTCATTGATAATCAATATCGGTGGTGTAAAAGAAGAAGAGAGAAAAAAAGAAAAAAACCCAACAGAACAAAACAGAACAAAACCTGCCTTCCTTTTGCGGTCTTCACTCACATCACACTATACTATTTTGAACCTTCACCTATACAGCCATAATCATACTACTAATTTAATGGTATACTTACGTGTGCTCCTTGGTGATTTATAGTTGCATATAGTGCATTTTTTTATCATGTAAATACTTTTGTACCAATTATTTACAATTCAGCCCCCGGGCTGTGATGCAAATTTTGAATAAATAAACCATTATTATAAAACAAACAGGGAAATTGTGCCTGTGAAGGTATAGATCTTTCCGTCAATACCGTGTTCACCCCAGTCATCAATTAAACTAATTTGATGCAATCTGAACTCTGAAGCATACCGGGCTATTTTCTGGTTATAAAACTGTTTTTTCTTCATTAACAGAGGGCAGAGTAGGCCGCCCCTATGCTGGATATGCCCCTGGAATATTAAAATAGTCTTTTCGGATTAGTTAGTAATACTCAATGCATTAAAACATGTTGTAAAACGTTTTGAGTTTGAACGTCTTTCCTTAAATGGGAGAAATTTTATTATAATTATCTTAATTTTCATCTTACTTGAACATTTGATGTTTTGGCGCCAAGAAGCCGATTATGGTTAGTCTATATTTTAACAGTTGGTAAATACACTGTTGCCATAAAGTTGGAGAATTTGTTTCCTCTTTTCATGAAGTGGTTGTGAGAATTTAATCAATTCTTGAAAAATAAAGTTTATAATAATCTTCTCAGAATCGCCACTGTTTTACATGAGTTTGTACAATAAATAGTGGCTTAGCATGGGTCCAGCCATTTCAGTGGCACTACAATTATGGGGGAAGGGTATTGGTCTTTTTACTGGGTGGATGAAATTAATATTATTATTATTTATTAGGCAAAGAAAAATCAAGAAACAGTGATATACAACATAACAATAAGATTTGAAGTGAGTTACATGGATGCCGGGAAAATAAACAGATTAACTTTATTATTGACCTTCACCAGAAGGTATTCTTTTCAAAATGTAAATTAACAAGATCACCAAATAAGGGAATGTTGAAAGGAAGTTTTATCGTCTTCTTTTCTCTTTTTTTCCCCTCGCAATTTTCACGCTAGGTGCTGTGGTCGATTCTCGTTATTCTTATTTTCTATCCCTCCGCCTTTCTCCCCCTCCCATCCTCTCTTTATCTGACCCTTCCCCCTTCTCACTTTCTCTGAATCTGTCTCTCTGTCTGCCTCTTTCTTTCTTTCTCTCTCTCTGTCTCCCACTCTCTCTCTCTCTCTCTCTCTCTCTCTCTCTCTAACTGTTTATTCTTAACGGAAACCTCCTTTTTTCTTTATCCCTTAAACAAAAAAAAAAATTACCTTTGCCCTTCTAGTTTGTCTTTTCTTCTTTTTCCGCTATCATGTCTGTTTTTTTCGTTATCATTCCTATTTTGTTATTTATCTCCGTCCTCTCCCACCTTATTGTTCTTTCAGGAAACCTCAATAATAATTTGTTTAAGAAGAAAAAGCATACATCAAAACTTATAGCATCATATAACACTTTGTTACTTTGCTGTGTATTTTTGGTTTAGCCCGACAGAATAAAAAAAAAATATATATTCATATATTATTTTGTCTCTTTGAATTTTTATTTTGTTAAATATAAGTGTTCACTGCCCCACCCCTCTCTCTCAAACGCGCGTAATATATATATGTATCATATTCGTAAAAAGTGGTGGGCCGTCATTGTGGGTATGTGTGCGTGTGTGGTTGGCGGGCGTGTTTGTGGTGGGTGTGCGTGTGTATAAGTATGAAGCCATATTCATTGATGTCAAATTGTTATTTTTTTATCATACCGATCTGCAGAGAACGCAAGAATGTGACAAACTCATCTTCTTTGGGCAAGGGAAACTGAAATATTGGTAAAATTATGTCCTTATTCTTTTAGAAGTTATATACTTAAACCTAATGGCATTCATTAGAGATACGTATCAACTTAGGAAAATGTCATCTGGCTTTCTTTAAGACATTTTTTCCACAAGGAAATCAATATTCATTTATTAAAAAAAATTATTTGATTATTGATTGCTTGGCCTATAGATGAGTTTACTCACTACGGGTTCCTAGCAAAGGTCGGTGTAGGCCTATGTATAATAAACTGTAATGACAAATGCAAACTGGAAAGTGGGAGCTGAAAATATGAACCCTTTATTTGGTATTGAAGAATTCAATAAATAAAATCAACATATAATGATTATGATACATCATATACAAATATAAAGCATATAGACCACGATAATGCTAATTATTGTGGCAATATTCATACATACTACCAATTCATAATCTTAATACGTATACTACAAATACTTTATGAAATTTGGCAAAGACTATTCAAATAAAGATCATTGACATCTATGAAACTTTAGGGATATGTTTTCACGTTATTTTTCTTTCCTTGTTTGAATGAGCACTGGTTCTTTTAATCACTGTAAACAGGATTTGAAATGAGCACGAACAATACTACTGTCAACATTGATGTTGCACCGTTTGGAAATTATAATTCTACGAATTAAGACGAGTCAGCCTATCTAACAACAACAACAAAAACAATAATAATATAAAAAAAAGAATACTACTAATAATATTAGCAGTAGTAATAATAATTATTATTATCAATTGCTTTAACAATTCTGGCCAATAAAATGCTTCAATGTAGAGATTTTGTTGAATTTTATAATATCATGTATAAATAAATACAAAGTAACCATGGTAACTCATTTAACGTTAACATTATCTGGGTACCAGAGATACATTGTAACAAATACATTCGCACTTAAAAATATAGACAACTTCATAGTTTACCTATAGTAGAAGTGTCCACCAGACAGGGCGTTTTAGATGTTGTGAACGGCAATTTTACAGCACAACCTATCAACATGGTTTGACGAAAATCAATCTGTCTCATAAAACCACACAAAACATGTTTTTAGGCAATTCAAGAGCGAAAACAGTTATTTGTAGAACACATTATTTACAGAAAAATAGCGATTGTCCAATGTTTGTGGATGTTCTCTTTCTAAACTGCTGGATATCAATACACACAGGCTCGGATCCGTTTTACGCCATGTTATGCTTGGTAGAGATGTCATTTATGTCAGGTTTGTAGGGCTATTTGCGTGGGACTAGCTACCTTCACCGCTACACGGGACGCCAAGGAAAGGACTGTACTAGACGAACTGAAAGGGAACGTTACAAGTGTCTCAAGGATCAACCTAAATGTACATAGTTTGCGGGAGCTTAGTAGCGGAACTGCTTGCAACCCAGATCATGGAATCCTTTCCTGCACCCGTGGAAGCAGTTTCCGAGCTTGTAGGTTGGGAAGAAAGAATGGCAGAAACTGCAGTCGCTGACGCAAACGCGACGTCGGTCACGGCTGAAAGCTTCACCACCCCTCGTTAATCGGGAAAAGACGTCATCGTTGTCGCCCGCCTGCATCGCGTCCCACAGATCTAACTGTTGCTCATCGATGTCATTTTCGCCTTGGAGTTCGTCGACGTTCTGTTTGTCGTATGTCGGGAGAGCGTAGCTCTGGATGAGAACCAGGAGCGAGCATATCAGAAGAAGGTATTGCGATAGCGTGTTCATTGTGGACTGTAGGCTGCAGCGGGAAAAAAAATGAACAGAATGGCTGTTAGTATAGTCAGATGGTATTTAGGTTAATTAATTTAGCAGACAATAACAAAAGAAAAATTATAATGTATACATCATAATTTTTCCATTCGGTGAAATATCCGACTACCTTAAATCTTTCCTTATTCATTCGTGATCCAATTTCATAGTTCTTCGAGTGCATTCATCAAAACACATTTCTTGAATGATTCTCTTTGCAATGATATAGCCTCCTGTGGCCTACATATCAATTGCCAATAAAAGGTGGAGGTAGAATGAATTAGAAGAAAAGAAACGAGCGAAAAGGACATGATGAAATGTTTTACCCTTCTATAACCCCGCTCGGTTGCTTTGCTCCCTCCTATTTCACCCATCTAGTACAACCCGAACCCGTGCATGGGCACGTGTCTCAGAATGTGCTCACGTACCTTGCGTACGCTCCGCCACTCCCTGTTAACTGCCTGTATAATCTATGCAAGTTGTTGCAGTTGGTTGTATTTTTGGCGTTCAAATTTGACTATTTCCACCTTATCTGGTTCTTTAATCAAATCAGTCAACGTAGGCCTTATAATTTATGTACATGTATGTAAGCCAATAATATGAGGGCTTTTACTGCTGCCTCGTTCCTCTATGGTTATTTCTGTTCTTAATTCCTCTATCCCAGTAAATATGACTGTATCTGTTATAATCCATTCCATGGTTTCATATTAAAATTCAACATAGGTCTTCATAAGTCTTATTTTCATTGTTTGATGTTTCCTGCTTACGATAATACCTGTCACTTCGCTACAACAAAACCTTTGTGTGGATTCGATAAAATAGTTCGCGTCTCACCCTCCAGCGTCTTCTTTAAAGAACCTTTGGTAATAAGTGATGATTTCAATATTCTACCATTCTAAATACTACTTTTTATTTTATGTGTGCTCTGAATAAATAATATTTGTGGTGATGATTTTGAAATGATTTAGATTGAATGATATTGCAACTTGACTATCGATTCTGACGAACAAAATGGTTTGAGAGAGAGGCTTTATTCAATGTGTTAATATCATAATAAATGAAAGCGAAGAAAATGAAGGCCATAATTCAAATTGCACCGTTTTTACCGATGGGTGGGGCGGGTTGTACCTTGGCCGCAAGTGTTAATGATTTCCCCCCTGCAGGTGGGGTGTGAGGAGGGGCGTATTCCGGCTAAGCCCTATGCAGATAAAGGAGAAACCTCAAAACCTGGGCACCTTTGCATGAAACTTAGCATTGATGGTAACTTTGCCATTAATAGTAACTTCCATGGCAACCTTGTTTTGATTTGCTGTCGAGTGAGGTTGCCATGGTATTTAATATTCATGGCAAAGTTAACCATCAGTGGTAATTTTTATGCAACGGGCCCCAGGTTGTTCCAAATTGTCAAGATTTCTCCTACATGAGATAAAAATGGATGAAATTCACTGAAAACATTTGTTCTTCTTCATTTTCATAATCAACTTCATTAGTAATCGCGGGTCGGAAATATTTTGATTACGGGAAATTTATCCCCGAGTTGATTAAAGTGATTAGATTTAAGATGAATAATGTAAACAGAAAGCGAAAGGTAGAAACTAAAATTCAATCATTTTCGGCAAAAAGCCAGTTTCATTGTCAGTCGTATACTAGAAGGCCAAATTTAAATCATTTAATACCTTTACCACATCTTATTCATATTTGACGAATAGATTGCCATTTCCAATAGCGGTATTTGGTTACAACCGTGCCCTTTTGTTAATGCTCCTCAGGGTCGTATATAAAATGAGAATAGGTTGGGTAGTATATCGGTGTATTATCGGAAAGAAAGAGGCCAACCTGCTTCGGGTATACCATAGAGCAAGCCAGCTAGGTACCCTGTCATAATCGGTCTAATGACTAATGTACATATCATCCAGTGAACCTTTTGACATGCGATCCCACAGATCATCAGTATAGAGCATATCTCTACAAATGCATCAATCTCTGACAAAGTAAATGGGTTATTGTACCCCTCATATCACACGTTATGAATCGATAATTACCATCCATCATTTTGATGGTCACTTTTTCGCCTCCATGAGCCATCTTTTCTAGAGCGAATGGCGGTTACTTAATCATAACAAAGGCTGCATTTGTGATGTAATATATTAAACCGAACCTTCTTTTCATCTTTTAGCCGTATGATGATGTTAATAGGCGAAGGCGTGATGGACGTGCGTTCGCCGACATGATATTTTTTCATTTTGTTGTATCTCATGGACTTTCTTTCGCGAGCACGCGCCGACTTCTCTTCGCCATCATCCTCCTAGCCGTGCTAAATAGAGTAACATGACACGGCCTATTCATAATGGAATCCATCGGTGAGGTGGAGGGATGAATAAGAGAATGGATGGCCATGGCTCAACTGCAGGCTGTCTCATCAAATGGCATTTCATCCACACACGTAGACCATCTTCAGACTTTATCACCTTTTCCATAAAAGAAGAAGTAGAAAAAACCCACACCACGAAATGAGAGCCATACTCCGTCTCTTCATTCACGCATCGAGTCATGATTTTTCTAATGTGATTTACCAGGGTGATGTCTTCAATCATGGCAAAAAGAGAAGAATGGTTCTTTTGAGAATTGATTAGCTGTAGTGAAAGGTCTTTCATTCTTGTCGTTGCGAGTAGACTAACGCTGCGTCGATCAACCTTAATCATTTTGTCTAAGATACAGAAATAGCTCTGTCTCAGGTAATACGTGTTGTACCAATATACCTACACCAACACTGCCTATAGTATATCAAACAAGAACTAACACTTAAATGGCACCAGTTTACCAGTTTACTGATTGAAATCAGTTGCAAGGTTACATTTAAAATACCCATCAAACTTTCTCTGGTAAAAAGCTCAATGTCCTACTTTTAATTAATTTTGAAGGCGCTAATGTCGACTTAGATATTCGTTTTCAAGATGCAAGCTCGCAGTGGTTGCACCATTGAAACCCATAGCATGTATCATTATTATATAGTTACGTTAGCATTATCCGTGCTAACTTACACGTGAATGGGAAGCATCGTTCGAGGTATAACCTATAGAAGGGAAGAGAACTAGCATAAGCTGTCATGTTGCGGGGGAGTTTATAAATTGCTACGACCAGAATGGTTAAAAAGGCATCCCCATCCTACTCCCACCCCCTCCCTCAAGAGCTGGAAGATTTGTAAGATGATTGATGAAAAGTTTGAAGCAAAGACATCTGGTGAACATTCAATGTTCTTGCATACTGTCTTGATAGCACGAATGGACCAAAGAAGCAGCAACTTAACCTACTTTAGCCGTGACTTCGAGCCATACAGTGGATCGTTCAAAGCGTGAAAGTGAACACATTTTCTATGTATCAATGAAAGTAATATGTCAAAGACACGTCTCTTGGAGAGAAAAAAAAGTTGATGGGTCGATACATAATTGCTTAAAGACCACTTGGACATTGCTACTTTTACAATGCATTGAGCAGTCTAGTAAATGAAGAATAGCAATCATAATTGTGGTCCGTCAGTTTAATGACTCTATCCGTGCAATCAACATAAAAAGTTCAATATTAATTTTATAAAATCTGCATCCCTTTTTGTAGTCTGTATCCATGAAATCAAATTATTATTTGCTTTGTTGTAATGTCCTTGAAAAAAAAAACCGATGTTATTTTTTCACTTTGATATTGGAAAACCAACATTATTTGAAGATATTGTTTACATTATGCTTATTCCTTTGAAAAAGATATGAACCATTAGGTTGCTTGATTCTGGAGGGGTGGGTGGGTTTGGGGTAAAAATCTGCAGGGAATAGAAGAGCAGAACTATTTGCCAGTCAACAGCAAAATCAGCATCCAAGATTTTTCGTCAAGGATAAACAAGTACTAAAATTGACAAAATGTTCCACCCCCTCCTTCCGAGAGCGCCCGGATTTGATGACATCCCTATTCCCAAACGGCGTCTCTTGACCGGACTTTTCGCTCAGTACATTGTTTGATTTTATTGAGGAAATGAATTGCAGTTTTAGTCAGCATGTGTTTAACCCACATCGTCAGAGTCAGAAGGGATTTATCAATTCACCTATTTCTCGGCTTTCTTTTCCCTCTTTTCATTTCATCCAAGTTTCTTTCTTTCTTCCTTTTTGTATTAGCCATTGGTTGGGGTCACCCTCCCCGGTGTTACAGTGATACAATATTGACTGTAAAGTAAGAGCACTTTGTGATCTTCCATTGGGAGTTGGTAAAGTCCTGGCTAAGAGATCTCCTAGTCATCTCTTTTGATTTTTTTGTTTTGTTCAGAATGTTGATAAACATTACTCCCAACATCACTATCCGGTCCACATCATGACCTCTTCTATGAGGCGCCCCAGACAACTCGATTTCCAATTAAGGATGTCAAGACCATCGTACACAGTCATCAGAGTCTCCACATTTGTCTTTTTTGTGTAAATCTCATCTTAGCAATTTCATGCTTGACTCTCTCTCTCTCTCCCATCTTCACCTCGACAGCAACAATATTCACCTCGACAGAATCCCATGTGCCAGTGTGCGTATCGCGGTTCAACATCATCAGCGTGACTAAACCACACCGTTTCTATCTCGGCCCGCCGGTGCGGTGGGAGCCAAAATATCTCCGCAGAACTAATGACATATCGTTCTGAAACTAGGATTGGTTGATTTCTATTGAGCCTGGGCTAAGGTGATTACCCGTGAGAGCCAAGAAGCCTTCAGACACCGTCCACAGTTATTTTATCGAAGCAGCTTTTGATTGCCTCCCACTAACATCGTCCTGGATGCCATTCACACCCAAAGACTGTAATTTCGGCTGACTGTATGCATTTACTTTGATCAATAGGATTTGCTTTGATGTTTCCATAGCCTACTTCATAATATGTGGGTGTCTCACTTTGGGGATTGTACTTTGCCGCGTTGCAATGGAAAGCAGATCAACATTACAACTTTAATCAACTTTCTGTATGTTATGCAGGAATAAACTGTGTTTATTACATGGCAGAAAAACATTCACAGTGTTTTGAGAAAAATGTATTCAATTAAAAACAAATTCATGACGTTAGAATTTTATAACAATTCCAACAAAAGTTTAGGAACAATTTAAGAAGTTTTGACCAAAACAGTATACCTGAATATAGCCTTCCTTTTGCTCATGGGTTTTTGCATATATTCCCCTTTTCAAATTCCTGGATCCCCCTGGCGAGTATTGCCCTGTCTGTAGTGACTTTTCATGGCTCTTCTTTGCATCCTTCGAACCTGTTTTTGGCGCTTAGTATGTCGTCGTAAAAGACCTATTTTTATTTACACAAAAATGTCTCTTGAAGCAACTGGAGGACTGGCACGGCGTTATAAAAAAATTCATTGAATATCTGAGCGCCATCATCCTGTCAGTTGGACTAAATATTATTAGCACACATGGGGGTGTTTTACAAAGACTAAGATCGACTTAAGTTGGACCTGAACTACGGCAGGCCATTCGTGCCACTGGTTGCTCTCACCATTGGTCTTTCAAGGGACGTCACAAATCTACAGAATTTACAATTTTTGATAATTCATTGTAGAAAACCAGTTTCTTACATTATTGTGTACATCAATAAGTACGTCCTTTGAGACTAATGCCAGGAATGGTGAGAGCGACCAGTGGCAATAGTTCAAGTCCAACTTAAGTCGATCTCAGTCTTTGTGAGACACTCCCCAGGAGCGTCACTTTGCAAGAGCAGTATAAAAGACGATCATATGCCTATCGTCATTCAGATTATTTAGGACAAAATGTTTACATGAAGAAGAAAAAAATAACCGTGAAGTGAATCCACTTGAATGAGGCTATAATGTCTTCTATATATATACATATATAAATTTTATATTGAACGATGTAGACCGGTAGTGTTTTGCTCTTCAATAAACAATCTCATGTACATCAGAACATTTCATTTTGTCAATTTGTTTACAAAAAAAAATATTTGTAACAATGCCATGTGTGTGTGTATTTACAGGCATAGCTGTCTATACCATGAAACGTGAATTAAACACTACTTGGAAATGATGAACCTATCGAACCATCTAATGCTCCAGCATCAGAGACATAAACACAAGATATTGAGGTATGTTCTCTAAATGACATATTATTGGTTGTAACAAAGGTAAATTACTTTACATCAATATAAATCAGCGAAATCGATTGGGATGAGAGATGGATATCACTTTACTTTTCTTATGATAGCAATAAATGAAGTTTCAACTGATAACAAACAATTATTGACACTTTCAATCATATTATTGAAAGGAAAAAAAACTGTCCACTGTGTATTCTTTTTTGTGTGTGTTTGTGCATTCGCTAAACGAACATTCACAACAAAGGAAACTAAAGAGGCAATCAAATGAAAGGCATCTGCTGAAATGATTCCATGATTTCCAAGGTGTAATGACAAATATTAATAAAGGTTGAAGACTTGTGAAACTGTTGGTCAGTTGAATTTTGCCTCGCCGGAACTTCTGGGCCGTCTCCGTGGTCTAGTGGTTAAGGCATTTGTGTTCTAAGCCAGGGTCGGGGTAAGTTTCCCAGCGGATAAGTTTTTTTTTACCTTTGCAAAAATTCAGAATGGATGGCAGCAAAGGTTAACTTTGATAGAGCCAATAACCATTGTTCTCTAATTTTCCTTTCTCAAAATCACAGTTACACTAGAATTTGAACACATCAGTCATTCTTTTTTGGGGTTTTGGGAGTGACATGTGCATTCTGTATTGCATTGGCAGTTTCCAACCAAACAACTATAAAGGTTATTGCACTTTAAATTTCATAACTTTCATAATCATAAGCCGACTGCCTTGATGAGGTCAAGTTTACTCGCTCAATATCAATGTTTTTTATTATCTAGTATTAAGCCGGATTTACAAAAATCCACTTACAGGTTCAATAACGATTGCAATATTTCCAACGGGATTGCAATACGTCCAACGTCAATAAGACACCAAAAAGGTCTGAGGAGGTCAATTAGGTTTTTCATGTAATTGTACTTTCATTTTAAAATATTTAGTGGGATTCGTATGAAGATCCACTGTGGCAATTTATTGCGCTCTTATTACACGTACATGTAGTAGTGCTCTGGTGTACATATAGCAGTGTTGTAATATTTCAAAGTTTGCAATATGAATGTGAAATGTTACTGGTCCATCCATTGAGGAATGGTGGATATGTTATTCCACTAACGTTGTTTGGCAAGTCGTTAATGTACATTTGCCACACCAACCCAGGTGTAGTAAGTGGGGCAAGTGGGCACCTCACTAAGTTATCCCTTGAAATGGACTGCACGCTATAACAGTTGCCAGAGCTACAGCCATCTCTTTATAAGCGGTAACATAAATGTAATATCACAATGTGATATGCACTTTCCAAGAGCGGAATATTGATATTATTCTTAATACTTAACCTGAGCAACTGGTTCACCACATGTTCGTTTTTAGTTGTGCCGTGATTACAGCCCATCTTTGGATGTTCTTTACTTTCCATCTACTAGAAATTAATGATTATGATGACGTACATTGCACAAAATTTGGCATTGTATGTATTTCTAAAAGACACATAAAGGAACAGAATCCTCAATTTCCCCATCTGCTTAAAAAGAATAGGATTTCAAAGGCATGATTTGAAAGACTCTCCCACATTTTGTCCTGCCCCAACGAATCGTGTTGTAAACAGGAAACAAGTTCTGCATCCACCTACGCATAGAGTTCTACCTTTTGTCTGAGTTGTTACGTTAACTCTAATAAGATAATATAATAAGCTGGTGTAGGCTCGCATTGAATCTGCGTCCTCCTCATGCTATTGTCCAAATTGGGGCATGTAATTGATGAAATTTCAATGATGCATGACTCAGGTGACAATAGCAATATGAATCCATTACCAGTATCCCGTAGGAGAAAATCACAAATTACCAGCCAATCTTAATTCTTAGTGCTAGCACAGATGCAATCTCAATGTGTGTCTATTTTTAAATTTCCAAGTATCGAGTACATTTAAAAAAGAGTGGATGTAAAATGAACATGATTATAATGCATTCTTAGGAGGTTGGTCGAATCTAGTGGCTTTGCATGTTGAATAAAATTGGAGAACAACATTTCATAAAATAATGTGGTGAGCAAAAATGGATAATGTAACCCCCTTTTGTAGTAAATCCAAAATGATTCAATAATTTTGTTATTCAATTATTCTACTAATTTTTCTTATCTTTTACAATACATAGTGTGCTCTTTTGCTTTAAATTGTGCTTCGAGACTGATAAGTAAGTGCAAAATATCGTAAGATTGCAAAGTAAGGTTAAATAGACTTTGAGCATGCTTTCCTAAGTAATATCAGAAATTTTAAGGGGCAGATCAGATATTTGCACAAAAAATCAAGCGCTCCACCCTCCACCCCCGATTCATAAACCTACACTTCATTTAGACTTTCACAGTTAACATATTGGCAGGAAAATGAAATAGGATAAAACAGTATTGGCATTTAATTTGTCAATGTATGATATCAGAACATCACCAAATACATCAGTGGGCGCTTTTTATTCAATAATCTTACTCATTTGCAGGGTTTAAAATCACATTGATTGTATAGATTTCATGTAAGGAATATATTGATTTTGTTATTAGCATCGTTTCATCTTGTGGAATTATGTGATGAAACGTACTATGATAACTCCTAATCATATCTTTTGCCTATCAAAATGAACCACGATAATAATTAAACTTGGTGAAATAGAGAGCAAGAAAAGACACAGACTTTATGTTTTGAGGTCATTAGTAGACTTGACTACACATTGCAATGGGGGCATATTATGACCTTAGCTATTTGCAAGGAGGGGGCGCATCATCTGACTGCACATTATTATTTTTTTCTCACCAGAGAAAATAAATGATGTGCATCATCTACCCGATCTTTAAGATTAACTAGTGCGATGGACTAGTAAGCACAAGTAAGCAAATGAGGGGAGTGGCGGAGTTTGCTTGAGATATCTGATTCCAGCCACTTTATATGATCATGGGAAGAGGCGTCGGGATCGCCTAAAGGGGAAGATGGGAGCACTTAATCACCAATGTAAACCGTATTGATAATTGTTTTCGCAACATTTTATTCCGTTCCCCTCCCCCTCTTCTGGCCATAACTTGCAATCTTACAATTGTGGCGACTCTCCTGGATACCATCTCGAAAATATTATTTAAAAGTTATGGTGATCTATTTCGAATTTAATTTTAATTCAGGTCCGTGTTGATTTGTTGCATTTAATGGAGGGGAAAAAAATGTATTACACCATTCCCCTTTAATATCAATGTGTAAATCTATCTTTCACGAATAATGTTCAGAAATGCCCCATTCCGATGTCGCACTGGGGCCGAGCATTACACCAACCATGATCGGATTTCAATAACAATCTGATGATAGTTAACTGTCTAATAGCAGTCATTCGTTAGAATTATATCGAAAGAGGGGAGGCACACCCCCTTGCCCCCTTCAAGAGAGCAAGTGCTACCTACGAAGGTACACTAACTACGTCGCGGTTTTTCCAGGACCCCTTCTGGTTTTTGCGTAAAAGGCGCAGTTACGGGACATGCGCTTGTCCATGTCTAATTGGTTCAGCTTTTAAGGCACGTTACACGGCAGATGACTCTACTCACTCGGCGAAGCGCATGGAAATGGACATGAAGTGGTACTGGTACGCCACTTGAGAACTTTAATTCAGTTGAAAAGGAGCTGGAGTGTATTTGCTGAGTAAAGGACGGGGCTATTTTGACGATGACGGATCCTCACATCATGTACTTGATATTTTTGGGGGGCTCGAAATTCATCACCCGTCTCTCTTTCGCTTGTAGTGTCGAAAGACTGCGCTCATCATCTCCAAGAAAATGATGAGAACTTGCGAAAAGGCAGAGTCGTGCTACCAAATACCTCACGTATATAAGCTAAGACAAGTGTGAAGACGGATTAACAAGCATGACCATACATATCTATTTATAAACATATTAAACACGCACCTAATTATGAAAAGTCATTAACATACATAATCTATTGATTGCTCTTTCTGTTAAAAGGTACATGCAGTTTGTTTAACTTTATTTCGACAAGAAAAAATGTGTGATTTGTCGATTGGGTATAAAGCCATCCTTGACACTTTAAATTCTGCTTCGCCAAAAAACCACCAGAAAACGAAAATACACAATTTCTAATTGACGTGAATCGGCAATATGAAATGTCAACTTGACAAGGTCTGAACTCATTAGTGTTTTCTTTATTTTCTCCTCTTATTATTGTTTGTCTTCAAAGCAATGACACACTGAAATTATTCCTGCAGTCACATAAATCAAACAAAAGAATCCTTTACTTTAGTGTGCTTTTTTGGTTAAATTGCTGTGAACTTCTTACCCACATGCAAGTCATGCAATGAACCAAATGCGATAAGAGCATTATAGGCACGCCATGAAAACAACCCCGTTATATGACTTCGTACTATAATGTTTCCATGTATATGGTTTTCGTTTAATCACAAAACGGGGCGCGTACCCTTTGTTTACACAATCGTCGTGGGACTGAGATAAGCGGGGGCGTGTGATAAAAATGGAGTAATTTTTCGAATCCCAAGCGCTTCAGATATTGCATTGCAACTTGTTTTTCACGGTATTCCTCGTAAATTATACCCATTCAATGTAATGTAGATTTGTGCTTTTTCGTTCTTTTCCAGCGTTGATTGACATCCAGGCTATGGTTCATATTCTGGAGATACATGTCGAGGCCGTAATCTTATCTTAAACCGTCCAGCGCGATGTTTTATTACTTATTGGAAAGTTCTATCTTTTATCTAACGATTTTGATGGACCATGAATCTCTTGACTCAGACAGTCAAATCAGGTCATCAAAACTTTTGGGATGTCAAATATTCAGAAAAAATATTATTCCTGTTGTTAAGCTCATATTGACTCTTATTTCAGGCCCTTGCCCCTGCTTTTATCCAGCTCTCTATATATTGGACGCTAATTTTAATTCTTTCACCCCTTTCGAAGAGATGACGAAAAGATGAGGCACTGTATTATCCAATGACCTTTGATTTGATAAAACAAATGAGATGACCGCCAAGTGATATACACTAATTTTCATAGACGGGTAATGGAGAGAGAGAGGGGGGAAGAGAGAGTGGGGAGGGGAGGGCAGATGGGGAAGAGGAGGGAAGGAAAGGGAAACAGAGCGACACATAGAAGCGGAAAGTGGTGGAGAGGGGGAACAGAGTGAGAGCGGGAAAGAGGGCTGTGTCGGATATGTGTATACGCAAAAGCGAAGGTGGAGGAAGAGGGAAATTGACATAAAGAGAGAGAGAACAAAAAAGAAAAACCTAGGAGAAAGATTGGAAGATGAAGGGTGAAAATCTAATTTAAAGATAAAAGATCTTTAGTCCATGACATGTACTTACTGCACAAAGAACGACGGTACAAACTTTTCAATGAGTTTATTACCTATAAAGAGAAACATAGGGAGAGTGAACGTGTGTGTGATGTGTGTGCGTGTGTGTGTGTGTGTGTTTGTCTACGTGGGTGAAGGAGAGAGCGAGCAAGCGAGAGGTGAGAGAAATAAAACCGGAGAACCTTTAAAGAGAATTAGGTTGGGATACATAAAGTCGAGTCTCAAAGTAAGATACGATAACATCTTCGGAAGATATGAACATACTATGTGAATGAATGCCGCACTATTTCTTTTTTTGGCGCAACATTATTGCATATGAAGACTAAGCGTGGCATCAGATACATATTAGACACAGATAGGTAGAATTGGAAGAGATATGGAGGGAGAGAGAGAGAGAGAGAGAGAGAGAGAGAGAGAGAGAGAGAGAGAGAATGAGTCAGAGAGGGAGAGTGGGCCCGGCGGACGAGAATGGATCAGGAGATGTGGAAGCTTCATAGGAAGATAATTGAGTCCCAACCACTTGCAGAAATTATGACATTTTAATGTGCTAAAAAATGTGATACCCCGACGCTCTCTTGAGGCGGAAGAGGATTTTGAGATGTTTCGATGGGAAATATTGGAATTGGAGGCTGGATGGCTCTCAACAAAGATCCCTCCAAGGACAAAGATGGAGATATGCTTTGCAGAAATTAACACTCAAAATATAACAGTTCGGAATGAGAGAGAATTCATCAAATATTCATTAATATATTTCCTTTTTGGAAATATCTGTCTCCCTTTTGTACATTCAATGTGCGTCTTTCATTCCCATATCTGATATTAATAGCTTTTACACTAGTTCATCAACGCTTTTACACCTGTCAATTTAAACTGCCTAACATGTCTGTATAATATATTTTTTATGAATTTCGCACGCCTAAAACTGTCTCCATAAATTTGGAAGAATCTTTACTCTCACGTTAGTCACAACAGACCCCATTATATATATATATATATATATATATATATATGTGTGTGTGTGTGTGTGTGTGTGCTTGTCTAAATTTGTCTAAATTCAAATCTATAAATCAAAATCTTGATGCATAAAACATCTACTACAAAGAAAGGAATATTGAGAAGAAGAAAAAAATCGAACGGTTTATTGCACAATGACTGTACTATTAAATGGATCCGGTAACTTTGCCTCAGATTCTGAAACAAAATCCTGGATTTAGCTCATGCTGCAATGATAATTATAAACCTTTAGGTCAGTCAGGAACCCCATAACTTTTACAAGCCGATCGCCTGTCTGATTATCAGGATATTTATGATTGGAAATCGAAAAAAAAATTTGCGTTTTCCTAACGGTTTTCATAACATTACAGTCTATTGGTGAAAACGAGTTTGGTAAAACCGGTCACTCAAAGATTTTTACTTTTTTGAGGCACTTCTTGATCATTTTGAAGCTCGATTTTTTTAGGGCTTCAATATTACACCATATCACATACACTGATAACCGCGTAGGGCCATGCATCTCAGATTTAACATTGTTAAACGATGCCTTTAAGGTTCTGTTGATGCTTGGAAACATCAAGATGGCAGCGGGGTAGAGGGTGGTCAGGGCATTAGTAATTGATTTTCAAAGTCGCATAAAAGACATGCAGTAATTTGCTATCGAAATCGAAATCGAAATGTATTCATTGGACTTGTGACATCTTTCCTTTGTCAACATTTGACCTTTGCATTACGTCTTTGTCGTCATCATACTGTGCTGTGTCTGGCAGTGATGTATGAGCACTGTTGCACCCCTTCCCACATGGGGAGATAAAAAGAGAATATGATAGGACCATTCTATCTTTCTAGCAAGAAACAGAGTGCCCTCGACCCTATAAGCTGGGCGTGCCACACATCTTAATCGCAAGTAAAGTACGCCGCCATTGATTTAAGATTCCATGATATTATTCGCGGAGATCTCAAAATTGCTTCGTCCAGACAACCAACTTTCCAGTAACAGTACATGCCTTCCTAACAGAAATAAAAGGGGAAAGTCCAGAGGCACATGAGAAATGGGAACTACTCTGACTATTGACTCTGACTATGCTTTTTTCTTGTTTCTTATCTGTCATAATCAAACCTTCAAAACATTTTGAAGACACTGTAACACAAATGATTTACTAAGCTGTTCAAATATTCTTATTGGATAATCCTCGGTTGTTTGTTCCACGCTGCTCTAAGTAGTCATACTAATTTAACTCTTTAAAAAAAATGTGAGTAATAATACGTCCTTTGCTACCAGACATTTAGTTTACGCACATCTTCGATATACATGTACTTGTTAGAAATAGCTTTATTTATTGATACATGATATGGTATTAGCAACGTAGTTCCACCTCTGTTACTCCTTATACATAGTATGACAGAGGGAGAGCATTATTGAGAAAGTAAGCGAAATGCGTTTGTGTACAAAAGTATAGAAGTTATGATAAGGCCGACTCTGATTTTTCCTTAAAGGCGATGTATTTTACCGACGTCGCTAGTCGCTACCACTGCTGTAATGTATTTCCAATTGCGCCATCTTTTGGTGAAGGCGTACAAAGAGCGATTTCCTTTTCCTGTACTCGAGCATCATCGCGCGCGCGTTGCGCAGTTGGTGATGCATTGTTAGACATGGCTGTCGACACATCGGGACATTGTGAGCAGCAGATGGCAGTATACGTAAATGTTAAGTAGTGTCAGTAGAATACCCTGCTTTTAAGTAGTTATGCGGTAGTGATGTTAAATCTTTATTTTCAGCCACGATAACGCTCTGCATAGCTTGCACTATAATAGAATCAATCTAAGATTATTGTCATTGTTTAAACGTCTTATTGTGCTAAATCCGCATTACAGTTAGAATCATTATTTTGTTAAAAAACGTTAACTCTGCACTTTAAATATTGAATGTATGTTACGTGTGCTTAACTAGTACATTAAAAGTGACAGACTGTCTGTAATATGTCCAATGTACACGAATTAATCATTGTTTTTCACATTCTATTAAAAGGTTTTGTGGACCAGGATATTATTAAAAGCACTCATGTAAAGACCCCATAGTGAAGTGCGTAATCCCAGGACTCCTATCCATCTAGCTAATGGAAATCAATTGACAAGTCTAGGCATTAACAGGAGAGAGATATATATATATATATATATATAGGGAGAGAGAGAGAGAGAGATGGGGGAGGGGAAGAGAAAGAGAGAGAGAAAGAGACCGCACGAGAGATTCTTTTCAAGACACTCATGATAACTTATAAGGGATTTTAAACTTTGAGCCATAAATGTACCTTAATATCCGCGAAGGATGATGATGTTGTAAGTGGTCGCCCGAATATTTAAATCGTTTTGTTAATTTTTTACCATTTCACGCATGTCATAAAAATGCAAAAACGATTTCAAAACCTTAAGTCACCTTATCGCATTGAAATATAATGAAAGCGAAATCAAGTTGATCATGACAACTATTTCTTGGAATATCTTTCTTTTGTTATAAAAAAAGGGTGTTAAGAGCATTGTCAGTACCACTGCCTGCTACCCACCAATCAATTTATAACACTAATAGGATATTATCGTGACTATTCCATTGAGAAGAGGACGCATATGTGGCATTCAATAGGTATGTCATGAACCTCACCGTCCTGAAAAATATGAGACTTCCCAATGACTTTGTTTCTCTCAAACGGCGAAGTTAGAAAAAAAAGATAAAAACAGAACAAAAACAAAAACCTAATAACAAATTCAGTCACTTCTCCCCCTCTCTGTCTGCACATGATTGAATAATGACTCTGATCATGCAAATAGCATGCACAGATACCCACAAAACGACACAACAATCGGACGAATTCAAAGCAATTGACGGACAGAAGAGTTGTCAGGCAAGTAAAAGAAAGAAGAAAAAAAACGAGTTGGGAATTGGCAGTCTGAATCGGTCTTTTATTTTCGCGCCGTTGATAATGAGACAAAGAGCACTATATCAATGTGACGTGAGAATGCTATGTGTTGAGAAAGTGATGATTACTTCCTCGATGCAGTGACGGCATCATGTTCCCCCTTTTTACTCTTCATTGGTTTTATTTCATCTACACTCTGTTGATAAGAACATTGCAAAAGTACAACAAGAAAAAGGTACTATTAAACTCAGTTGATGCCGGACAACAGATGTTTGCAAAGCCGCATTGGTAACTTTGAAAACAATGAGTAAGGATGTGATTTCTTGCGGTCGTGAACTCATTGCAGATCGTAGTTTTAGTCCCATACCCACATCCACCTTTCCTCACCCTCACCCGCGCCCACACTCCGATACTAGCATGGACCAGTAACTAATAAGTTAAACTCCATGCTTTATTACATTGGCCAATGAGGCGTGATGGCTAACTTGCCACCTTAAATCATCTGTTTCTAAAACTATCACGCTGCTTTCTTGGTACTGACCAATAACCGTTCTTGTAAAATATTGGCATATGCATCTTGGATCACGTTCAACTTGCAGGTCTATTTACCAATTATTACGGGATATTTGCATTTGTATACCGTGTGTTTGTAACGTGGATTCGGATGTGGTGTGGGTAGCGTGAGTTTGTGCGTGTGTGTGTATTAACGGATGTGTGCATTTGACCTCGGGTGTTTCCTCTGGTAAAAATCTTCATTTTCTCTGTCTCCTTCTTCCATCTCTCAAGATTGATATCCTTTTTAAAATCGCTTTTAAACATGAATTTGGCAAGAAAATCCAACTATAACTCCTTTCATCTCTTGGCGGTATTAATACAATAGTTTAGGGCCATTTCGTGCATAAAATATCTAGCATTGAGAAGAAATAACCATAACAAACCACCCAGAAATCATGAATTGAGATTTTATGATGTTTTATGGTACTCATCATTCGAAGATATTAGATATATCAACTTTAGATAAAATCCGATAATTAGATTGACGTTTGATAATGATACAAAATGATACATGCAGAAAATAAATTTCGTTTTTCTATAACGCGTAATATTTTGTCTTTGTGCGCTTCTAAAACGATATTGTTAAGTTTACTTTAAAGAGTAGATCAGTTTTGTTATTGAGTTATTTGCTTGAGCTGTTTACTGGCTGAAGGGCTATTTTCCACTTTCAACTTGACCAATACAAATGGGAGAAGCGGTGTTATTTGTTCGTTCATGTTTGAGTAAATAACTTGCCGGCCCATGGACTTCCAGGAAAACAAAATCTTCAATATCCACTGGCAAACATTGACTGAATACTACCTTACAAGGCTACGCAGGCCTTAAAGATTTCACCATAATACGGGGAATGATGTTTCTAGGACCTGTAGAACGACCTGTATAGAACGACGGAGTACATGCATTTTGTTTGATTTTGAATATACCCCCATTTCTTGGAGCATTCCTTAAACTATGATTACATATTTTAAACAGAAAGTTTAAAATGCGATACCAGCCTTTGGCGGTGATGGACAACTTGCCTTGTTTTATGTCCCGGTGCATGTATACATAATGATGGTTGATAGCCCAATCAGAAAGTAATCTAATCTCAGCGAGATCCACACTGTTAACAGTAATGAAATTAAGCTGTCATATCGATCATGCTTTTCAAACAAAGTTTTTCTTACTCATTGTCCTACAATTCTGTTCTGCAGATATGGCTTTAGGCTCATGGGTATATCTCATGAACCCTCGATGGCCGATCTCACCCTATCCAATGGCATCATTGATTCCCCACCCATGCTTCTGATAATGAACCTTCGTGCCTATTAAACACATTAAAAAAACCGAAGCACAATGAGTTACGAAACGACATGGATGTTGTTTCTGTTTCATTGCTGTATTAAAGAACGGGAGTACCAGGAAAGAAGTCAGAATATAGGGGAATGAAACTTTGGACTTTTTATTGTCTTGATTTAAATATAAATGCTCTATACCGTGAACAAATTATGCAATTACTGCGTTACTCAAGAAGCACAATTTCCCATCTAAACGTACAGAAGACATTTCGTACTACTTTCCTTCCTTTTAAAAATTCCCATCATTCCTTTTGAACATGTTTGAGAATACTTGTTAATTATTTATTCTGTCCATATTTCTCGGTTACTTTTCAGTCCATTTAAAGCCAGCGTCCTTCTCGCAGAAAGTCCTAGCTACATGTTAATCTCGTGTCCATTTCAAGGAAACCCAAATTCAAGGAGCGTCCAGGAAGAAGACAATTCGTGACATTCTACGGAAGTCAACGTTTCTCAACAATAGTGCAACTATTGCCGGAGGGATAGTGCATGATCGCGCCTCTGCTCTTCATGATTACACCACGCCAAAAGGCGCGTGCCCTATCCCATAGCAATAGATAATCGCCATTCTTTGTATCCGTCAGCCCCAATTTTCGTTCCGACCCTACTGCCCATTTGAAAAGTAAAAAAAAAACGTCCAGGGGAGTACAGCATTATCCATTAAAATGAATTAAAGCCGACGGGCACCAATTATTATCAGATCTGTTTTTTAGTTGAGTTTTTAGGTTGAGGATGTGGACGAAATGATGACTTCTCAAATGCGTGGGTTACCAATCCCTTACCTTAATCCCCATACAGCACCATGAAACAAAATAGGAATACCTGTAGAAACAGAACGGCGTATAACAAACTATAATTTTGGTTGGTAATGCTCCGAATCTTCGTCTGCCTTACCCTGAATAATATTCATAACATGTCTTTGAAATAAATAGGTCTAATCATGCAGGCTTACGTATTTTTCCTTATTCAAACCAAAGTAATCCATCAATAATTACTGCATGCATCCTTTTTTCAAAAGCAAAAAACAAGA
Source organism: Mesocentrotus franciscanus (assembly GCA_037976565.1). Taxonomy (NCBI): domain Eukaryota; kingdom Metazoa; phylum Echinodermata; class Echinoidea; order Camarodonta; family Strongylocentrotidae; genus Mesocentrotus; species Mesocentrotus franciscanus. The sequence continues at coordinate 27,701,797 of CP137669.1, read as the reverse complement.
AACGCGCCCACAGAAACCGTAATAGCATTTATTTCTGTATGAATGTTTATCCGAATTAGCGAGGACATGTCCTTGCTCAGTGCCATACAGAAATAATAATCCAAACTCCCATTACACTGTGGAGTAGACGTATGCCTTCCACATCAATGTGTATGCAACACAGTTTATTATTAAAATATAAGCCAATACTGTAGAGCCATCTTATTAGGTTACACTTCGGTCAGTCTTATTAACACGTTGATAATAATTAAAGTCGTTCGTTGCTCGGACATGCTGAGAATCCATTCCCAGTTTATTCAACAAAACATTTTCGAACACCAGCGCTCAAGCAAAACGTTTTGATTTCCAGTGTATAGCTTGTCACAATGTGTTTGTTGCTTTAATTGAGTCAGATTTAAAGGGACTTGTTAATAAATAGAATTATTTTACGAACAGAAGTTGCAACTCTGAATGAAGTGAAACAGTCGACGTCATTATAATACCTCAATACATTCCTTTACAAAAAATAATAACGGAAGGTGGGAATCGAGCATCTGTTCCTGGAATCGAAATGCCTATGCCTTAACTTCAAGTTTAACACCCTAGCTTAGGTGAGCCCAAATATTCATAGACCGACTGATAACTGAGATTTCAATCAATTCATTAAAAATGTATGAACGGGTGAATTACAAGCTGATTCTTTGTAGGTAGTAATTGGGAGACATACATGAAATTAGGGTTGTAATAAGGCTGTGACTCAGATTTGATAGTACATTAAAGGTATAGACCAGTTTTGGAAACGCCCCTCTTTCAAAAAAATGAAATGGAAGCTCTCATTACCAATCATGTGAAAGAATATGTTTTGACTAATACGTGATGATACAAATTTTGCCGGGAAAGTCGGGAAACCGCCTACGAATTGATATATTTGGTAAATTATTATATCTATTGGGACCAAATAGATATCACGCACGTGGTCGCGTAGTCCCATATACATCTTTCTGTGTACAGTGCTTGTAACTTTACCAAGACTGGGCCAAATTTCTTATCATTTTGATGATTCCAGAACCTTGCAGTACACACCAATACTTATATGCTAAATGATCAACCTTTTCTGATCGATTCCACAACGTTTCTTTCACAATGCAATCGCATGACCAGAACTGGTCTTTCTCTTTAAGGATGTTTTTTTCTTTCTTTCTCGTTAAAATGGTTAAAAGCATATATTACATGCTTTCTTAGCAGTCAGATAAAACAATCAGCATCAAACATCAGCATCAAACGAAAAAAATTACACCAAGATACGGTCCGAAAAAAACTGAATCTAACTTTTGATTCAAACCAAAAGATGACACTTTCCAGACGAAGTTTAAGAAAACAACAACTTAAAATACAGAAACAAACCAAAAATGATGAAAACCCATCGATGCACTATTTACTGCATGTCTTTCATCAATAATTACTAACTAATAAAGGCTATGTGGAGGTTCTGTGATTGGTGAAAATTGAAAAATAAATAATTCACCATGTACCGCTGCTGAAAATTGGCCTATACGGCCTCCAAGTCCATTCAGACAAAATCTCTTCCACACACCTGCGAATGTCAGACGTGAGAAGCCATTTGAAACACATAATTACACACAAGAGGAACATGTTTTAGTCATAAAGAGTATGAACAGGCATCAACTGTACCGTTTTGGATTATGCGTAATTATGGCACCCGATAAAGGCATGTCATCTGCACTTTTACAGATAATACAACATCTAGTTAACAAACACTTCAACCAGATATTGCATTCATATTATGATGAGTGTATCATATGAATGCTATATATATTTTTAAAAGCATGCGGAGAATAACAAATCTAATATAATAGAATACATATGTAGTCATCTGCTCTTTTCCTTTCCTCTTAAATGCTTCCTGTTTCTTCAAAATTTCCTATATTATTTTCAAAGAGCCTTTAAAAAAAATCATACATTAAATTAGAAGAAAATTATAAAGGCTTTATTCCCGGCATCCATGTACTTTACCCCTTTTAAAGTTTCGCCCACATTTATTTAATGAAGAGTCAAAAACGAAATACAAGTCATGCAGATTACTTAAAGATACTGATACTAATACACAGGCCCTGCTAATACCTTAAAAAGCTAAGTACTATTTTCTCTCGCCACGTCACTTCTGGTATATTCTGCTTTAAATATAGCAAAATCATGTGAAAATATTACAGTCGGGCAGAGCGAAACAGTTCGAATATAGTTTTAAAAAAACTTAATTTGGTTATTGCTTTCAAACATTGAAGACTGTTACGTCCCTTTTATAGTTACTGCAGGCGATCCATTGATTTGATCATGCAACATTTGCTCTGTGCTTCACAACGCCAGAGATGTAGGATTAGAGTTTCAATCGGCTATATATGTTTCATACATGATAAGGGTTAGGTAAAGTTAATAGTTGAGGGTTAAAGATAAAATTCGACTAAAGCGAAAACTTGGCCCCTAGGCGATTGCACCGGAGCATGTGTGTCGTATAATGTATTTCGCAAAGCCCATATTGCCCTAAATTACCTGTAGATAAACTACTGTGGCAAAGGAGTATACTTGAATACTCTGTGGGCTGTTATTTCGATCAGATTAATTTCACAGCAAACGGTAGATAGAAGATTAGAATAGTAATAACTGCAGTTACTTTCCCGCCCTAAAACCTCTCATGCTCATATAATAATAAATGCTGCCGACAGGTTCGTTGCACTCGGGTCCATTTGGCTTTGACATTTTCTTGGTTACCATTTGTTATCGTAATCATTTAGATTATAAAGTGGCCATATTTCTCAGCTTTTAGAGTAGAGATAATTTTGTTTCAAACTGTGCCTAAGGTATGGATGTTTTCTTAATTCGAATGCATCACAGGGATTCGGACATCCACTATCCAACGAATGCTAACAATTGCATCTGTTACGTCATTTGTATTTCCACTTGTAAGATCAGAAAAGGGACTCACGACCACAGAAGAGTGAACGCAAATTGCAAGTGCTTAGAATAACAAAGAAATTATTAAACAAATAAATATGATCCTGAACATGTTCTCGAAAAAGGCAATTTATTAAACAAAGAAAAAAGATCTCATTTGAGATAAAGCGTTTTGTGAAGACGTTGTAAGAGTTACATAAAGATGTTTGCAATAAGCTAATTCATCCTAGGTCAATATACATTTGTTAAAATATTGAGCATCTTCTATAGAACACAGGAAAAGAGTCATGAGGGAAATATATATATTGCAAAACAGCGGTGGCCTATGTGGCGCGAGCATGTTGTGAACTTTGAGAGATTACTTTTGTTAATGGCTTCTTTTGCCACATTTATTAATATTTCATTCTAAACTTTTTGTCTCGTCTCATCTTACACATTTACATTTTTTTCTTCAATCACACTCTTCCTTTGCCACCGCGTCTCCACTATTCTAATTCCCTCGGCATCTTTTCTCTGTTCCTCCTTTGTCCCGGCCGTTCTCTCTTCTCACCTTCTCTCCCCAATTTATGCCTGGTATTTTGTGCTTTCGATCAACATGTTCCCCCTCTTTTTTCCATGTCTAAAGCCTCGATTAACCCGCACTACTCTCCTTAGCAAGCCAACCACACCATCAAGAGATAAATCAAGAAGGGTAAGGGGGATAGAATTGGATAATACACCAAATTAGACGAATCTTGTCTTCACGGGGAAACCAGAGAAGTCAATATTCTCATAATGAATGGGTCCCGAGGGATATCCTCCACGCCACTTAGAAGCTCCTTGGAGAAAAGAATGGTCTCAGTCATATCCATAGTGCCTCCGTGTCTCCTTACAATGGTGAGCTGGAATTCCGCAGGTATTATAATCACGATCATACGACACCTGTTATTCAGTGTTGACTTTAGGCATTTTAAATGGAGGTGTGTTCTTTCTCATGACTGAAGAATTCTATATGGATTTTTCGACAATGCGACATCTAGAATAAGTCAATACAAGTCGGAATGTATCTTTTCTTCCTTGATTATGAAATAAATGTGGATACTATTTCGACCTAAATCAAAGAATATTTGAACTAACCTCCACTCATCAATATTATGTTAAACGATTTTTTTTAAAACATCAATTATATCATTGACATCATTATTATTGTTGTTGTTATAATTATTATAATGATGATGATGATGATTATTATCATTATTATGATTATTATCATCATTATTATGATTATTATCATCATTATTACTCTTATTATTATTTTCATTATTACAATAATCTTAAACTTCAGCCTTCAGTATTCTAGTTTTCACTAATCTGTCAGAGAAAAGAAAAGTTTCACACATGCATCCTAGATACACACATGCACACACGAAACGCACACACATTTTGTGCCCACACCCTGATTCAGCTTTGCTTCATTCATTATTCTCTCTTATGTACACTCATTATCTTTCATTTGTCGAGAGTTACCAATTCTTGTATTATAATACTCCCTTTAGATTACATAACATAATCAAAGGTAGCGCTAAAATAAAGTATACACACAGTCAAACAGGTATCTACTATCTTCCGTAATAAGCATTGTTAAGAATGCGATTCCCTATATAGCTCCGGCATGGTATTACGGATAAAGGTTGTTCTTGGTTAATTACTAGACACATGGGACTCATTTGCAAAAAATGGAAGGCTATACGAACTAGACAGTATCTAAAGATGAAGACAACTACACAAGGTAACCTTGCTCGAAACAACTACCTTGAAATACGTCATAATTAGAGACCTCAATCTTGCTCCTTTAGGAAAATTGCATGCATCTAGTCTATACAATTCCATAAATGGAGTTCTACTTCTCTGAATAGTATACGCATAATGTGCTTCATTCTTTGACACAAGATTCTAAACATGCATTTGCTCTGAGCCAGTAGTTTATCAAAAGACGAAGTTTTCTAATCGATTTTTCTTCTTCTTTTTACGTTGAAAATCGACAGATAAGCTAGGTCATTCCAGAATGAATAAAGCACGCAAGGAGCGACGACGACGACTACTACTACTAATACTTCTACTACTGCTACTACTACAACTAGTACTCCTACTACTGCTACTACTTCTACTACTAATACTACTACTACTACTACTACTACTACTACTACTACTACTACTAATACTACTACTACTACTAGTAATAATAAATATTTACAATACATATATTTTTCTCTCTTCTGGATAATATCGCTTTGTTTAAATTCAAATTATTACGCATATTATTGCTATTGTATTTATGTTTTGTAAAAAGGTAGATAATAGTGAACTAAATCATCGTCAAAATATTTGTACGGTAATTACCAAAACCTCATGATGGGACATGGGATTAATAAATTGTCATATTTATCATGGCTTGACTGACATTATAATGAGTATAATTAATTTTATAAGATTTCACCTTAGGGAAGGGAAGGCATCGAGGTTGGAAGCGCGTGGGATTATTTTTGTTTGCTAATCAGTTAAATGAGTATTTTCTACCATTATTCACCGGCACTCGGATTACTGATCCAGAATTAATTATGCCGACATGTAATTTATTTAAAGCCGATAGTTTTTACAGCTATTGTGAAATATTTTAGAGGTAAAATATATATTACGGAAAAAGTGTAGGGGAGGAAACTTCCACTAACATGATCAGCTAGGCTTCGTCGTATGTTTTTTTTTTCCTGTTAATAAGATTATCATTAGGTGATAATTTGTTACAGATTTTAATGATTTAAAACTTTAAACAAAGTTCAACACAGCTTTGCCATGAGATAACACAAGTAGGCAATAACTTGCGATTTTTACGTGGAGGTGTAACATGATCTAAAAGATTTTCAAATTAAAATCAGCCAAATTCAGTTTCAATAGCCTTGTCAATCACGTCTTGAAAGGTGCGAACATTATGACATAATTTCTGTGGGATAAGAAAAATGATGGTATCGAAATTGCCCTTAAGATCATTATTACAAATCTATCTGATCGCGTTGTTTGCTATCTGCAATATCATAAATTTCCACACTTTGACTTGGTAAGTTTTATAGCTGTATACTGATTTCATATTGAGGAAAACGCAAATCATATTTGCGTTACGGGAGGTGACAATGTCGAAAGTGACAGGAAAGTAGGTCTACCTGAACATTTGTAACGGAATTATGTGAATATGAGCGTAAATATTCACACCGGTATTAATTGTATCACACAAAATATATTCACTTCTTCAGCATATCTGCGCTACACAATATGTCAGTGATTGCATCTAATTTGTAATATCTTGAAGATATTTCAAAATTTAGAAGATAGTAGCTGCCCTGTTGCTACATATTATTTAATTCTTTAAGATTACTAACCATCTTATTCACACTGAGAACAAACAACAAAATTAAACAAACATTTTTCCCGTGGGAAATGAAAAAAATCAGATAAAACTAACAAATTACGACGAAAATCACCTTAACCTATTTCACCAAATACTTTTTGTTCTTCAGCAAAATAAAAAGATAAATGAATCAATAAAAAGAAGGGAAAAGGGGGGGGGGGAGATTAATAGACGCCATCATTTTGTCAAAATCTCTTCCAAAATGTGATAGATTATTTAACGCATCTTTCCAAATAAATCACAGGCGCAATAATTGCCGTTGAAGTTTGGAAGAAGAATCAGTCTCCGAACAATCATTAGGCTAGCATTGTGAGCAACGAAGGTGACAAGAGGCAATTATGGAAATGTTATTGATGTATACCTTCACAAAAAGTTTCCTTTGGGAAAAACGCTCATAAATTATTGAGGTGGATATTTTCCCATGAATTGACGTGATGATGATAGTTGTCACGAGCAGTTAGATTTATATACATAGGAGTTACAAATGTATTTATATAATTTTATTAGCTATGTGGTCTGAAGAAAAAAATTGCATGCAAAACTGCTGATAACACGAAGGCATTTATATGCATCTCTCAGCAGGGGAGACTTTTATGATGAAACCCTAAAATGGAATGAAAAATTGACGTTTCTTTGATAATATTATAGCTTTCATCTCAGCTTTCAAATCGAATCAAATCAAATCAAGACAAAATGTAGGTCTCCTGTTGTAAAATTTTCATGAACACGATCGCAAAGACTTTCTAAAAATTCATCCTAAGGTAATTTCAATAGCCCATCCATCATCTTTTGAAATGTACGAACATTACAATGGGATAAAGAAAGGGGTATTAAAGTTGCCCTTGAGATGATATTTGGAAAGTCTTTGCGATTGTGTTCACATAGGTATGTTTTTCTTTTTTTACTGATAGAAAAAATGAGACCACGCTTTCTTTATAATTTGATATTCCAATTCACTACAACTACCTGTTTGATATGACTTTAGGAAGTACAAAATTTCATGACAAAAATTCATGGCAGAAAAATTTAAAAAAAATTAAACAAAAGAATTTTGTTTACATCATCACGTTCGTAATAGGAAGCCTGTTTTGTCTTTATTTCTGGCAAAATTGACTTTTCCTGATGTAAAGTAATATTTGAATAAATAGAACCTAAAATACTTCTGAAATATTTTCACGACCTACCAGCCCAGGTTTAATAATATGGTACGATTATATAAAAAAGAATGAAATGCCTTTGAAGAGAGTGAAAAGAAAAAAAACATAGACAAAGACTCACCTTAAAAATGTGTATGCGATAGACAGGCGACGGGTGGCGGTTTGCAGTTTTGCTCGACTATTATATTACTGTTGTTCGTCTTGCTTGTCCACTACACTGCATAAAAAGAGAATGTCGGTCTATTGTTTAGATGTCCTCCAAATACTCTGTCTTTTATCCCTAAATGGCTAATCTCGATGTTGTTCGTTGCTTCCTTTCTCACTCACTGCCTCCCTTGCCCGTAAACTCGACCATTTTATACACTCATTCAGGCAACCTGTCATGGTTGAGGAGTTGCTATGGTTACCCGCCGACAGACTTCCCGAGTCACTTTTTCTTCTCAATCGCCTACCAGTTTCCAGGCAAGGCACGAAGTTTTTACTGCAAAGACAACATTGTCAATCTCAAAATAATGATATTCTGGTCATGAAAGAATGTTCTACGTAGCTATGTGTCGTGATGCAAAAGGAAAATCATTTGACTTTATTCTTTAAGTTGCTTTTAATTAGCAAATCTGAAGAGACCTGTATTTGATCAGCACCGTATTGTGTAACTTCACCTGTTTCCGCCTATTACTCACAAGCCACGCCCATCTTCTCTATGATTGGTCAATGTATCTTTACGACATGGCTCTCACAAAGTAGTTAGTAGCATGGTAGTTCAGTTATCGCTTGATGGATGCTTTGTTGTACGAGTATTTACGGCTGTCTAAAAAAAAAAAAAACCCCAAAACCGCTGTACACCCTCTTTTAAAACGTCACACTACGTCATATGTCGTCATAAGACCCTTAGTCTTACTGAAAAAGGTAACTAGTCAAAATTTCTCACTATAGGCGATTACTGGAAGATATCACGTGCTTATAACTGTTGTGACATTTAATATCTCGCGTAAAAGAAAATGATAGTGTTATCATTAATAAATAGAAACATTCTTCAATTTCATTTGAATTCATACATGTTTTTTTATTTAAATAATTGTTTTTATCCATTGATAAATTTGCTAGTATTAATTCTATCTATCTAAGTATCTTCTCCCAGTTCGGAGGTTGATTGCAACATCTCTCCATTTCACTCTATCTTCTGCCATTCTGGTGCACTCTCGCAGTTTTGGTCCACTCCAGTTCTTGACATTCTCTTCCCAGTTGATTCTGGGTCTCCTCTAGGTCTACTTCCTTCCACTCTTCCTTCCAATACATCCTTTAAGAGGCTTTGGTGCCTTTTAACATGACCAAAGTATTTGACTTTTCTCTCCTTAACTAATCCTACTAGTGCAATTTGTTTACGCCCTGCCATGTGCAATATCTCTTTGTTGGTTTTCATTCGTTTCCAGGATATCTTCATCATTCTTCTGTAGATCCACATTTCAAAAGATGTTATTCTATTTTCTAGTATTTATTCTAGTATTAATTGTATCCCTTTTTTTCTATTTGTGTATTTCTATTCATTTTGCATAAACTCATTGATAGATCGTATTGGCAGTGGACTTAAGGTATTATTCAACTTAGGTAAAGTCATATGGTTAAAGAATAATGTTTTATCCATTTAAAGGATAACAGTGGATCATAATTTATCCTCTGAATTTAATGATTACAGGGTTGGCGCCTTTCTGACTCTGAAACGCTTCACTTTGGTCCTAAAGCAATCAGCCTCTGTGATGAATCTCACCACTCTCTCAACTTTATGTCTAATATAGGCCACACAGGATCATTTCGAAACAATGACGTCTATCAAAAGAAAATAAAACAAGACAACACAAAACAAAACAACAACAAAACAGACAAAACAAAACAAAAACAAAAACATGACAAAATAACAATTTAAACAGAACAGTGGATGTGCTGAGCGCGCACAAAGACTTATCAGGGGTATGGTATAGATTGAACATTGCCATGGTTCGAGTTTCAAAATGCATGCATGCTCAATCAAAGAGTATAATTGTATGTCGTTAAGTATGGTCCTATCATACCCCTTACGAGAATAACAGATAACTACCTGGTATAACATGTACGGTTTAGCATGTATGCAACAACAACAACAACAACAACAACAACAAAGAATTGAATAGCGGTGGAAAAACACACACATACACACCCACACATAATAAAAACCGATAACAAACCAGAAAATGGAATAATGACAAGTATTATATTACATTGCTACGATATTTTTAAATTGAGATGAGATCTTAAAACTTTCTAAATTTGAAAAGAAGATCTTAGCAACGTAATTAGCTTCTTGAAAGCAAAACAAAACAACGGAGAACAAGAGATAATAAACTGGAGAAAAAAACAGGGATCTCATTTATTTGTCACTTGTCCTTTTTGTCCAAGTCTTAATTCATGATAAAATACACATTTTATCTGGCTTTTTATTTACCAAGCAAAAAGATATTGATGAATTTTTGGTTCTGGGCTCAATAAACGGAAATTAATTGGTAATTCGACTGGTTTCTTAAAGCTCTTGCTTGAACCATTTGAGGAAAATATCACGACATTGTTTAAATCAGCTTGAAGAAGCGGTTTAAAGAGAGTGTTAAGTTCTGTTAGAAGTAAAACTAAAATTTTTAGTTTTTAAAAGTCTTTTTATATTCATGTGAAAGAATATTATTGGATGAGACTGTCATGAACGGATTGCTCTTGAAGTGTCTTCATATTTCAAATGACTAATACAGTTTCTAACTTTGGATCTAGTATTAATGCCACACGTCTGTATAGTCCCTTAAATCATTCTCCGTGTGCAGTGCATTTTGTTGTGTCTGGTTTTCCGTACAATTTAGTCAGTTCACTCAATTTGTTAATTCCCAAACCTCAACACACACTATTAATCCAATTTACGCAAAGTATGATATTAATTCACTATAAAGTCTCGGCGGTTTCTTTCATGAAATGTCGTGACCAGTTCTCGACATTATCTTTAAGTGACACAAATGCCCAATTGACGTGGGAGTATAAGATAACGCTCGGCTTTTATTTTATGGCAGCAATGGAGAACGAGATCAACATGCCAATCAAGTTTGAGTAAGCGATGCCTTTTGATGATGTGTGCTAATCTAAGTTTGCACGCAGGTTCAACCTCACAATGCTCACAAGCAAATTATATCCTTATAAAATCTTGGTTTTATCAGGGAATAAAAAAATGCCGGTCGTACCTCACGAGTATAATCCTGTTCCAAAAGACCAGTCCCACCTAACCCATAGATATGATGGAAAGTATGCCTTGCTACCGGACGTTTTCAATAAAGAAAATAAAGCGGTTTATTTTTGCATAAAAATTATGTAGCCAAGATATTATCTTAAATTGCTCTTATGTTGAAGAGACTGAGCAGAATAATTATTGCCCTTTACTCGCTCTTATTTTGATTATGTCCTTGTTTTGTGAGTGTATTTCAAATATTGCATCGGGGTAAAAATTAGAAGGTGAAAAGTATCACTAGCTGTTTATTTTTATTAATTTGTTGTTATTTCTCATAACCCTCGTAATACTGGAAATTTCCTTCACATATTTTAATTCAGTTAAACCCCACCTGGGTCTAAGATCACATTTAACAAAGAATAACTTACACCTCAGACTAAATTAATTTGTTGAACCAGATTATTGATTTCTTACCTACTGGCACCTAATTTTCATAATTGTATGTTCTGTTCGAAATGGTTTCAAGAAACCGCTAAATCAAATCTAATCAAAATTAAATCAGATAATTAGCGGTATATAATAATTGATGCCGTTGAGGTGTGATTGGGGCTTTAAGTTATCACCAATTTGTCATCCATGCTGTCTTTTTCTCTATTTTTCCCTGTCACGTCCCTTTCCTGTGTCGTGGCTGTTCATCATAAGTGATGCATTCAAGACGCTTTTCTTGAGTGTTGTATTCAGGTTGTCCAAATTTCCTGTTTCGTTCCATTTAGTAATTAAGGGACAAACTGAAAGGCACGAGTTCCGGGTAATTTTCTTCCTTCTACCTCCCTCCTAACTTGCAGCACATATTCATGATGATTTTTCATCAAACAAATTGGGCTCGACAATCAAGGTTTCTATTCGTTATAATCAACGTCATGTCATACTCTTGAGTTAGAATTCATATTACGATTACAACTTCTTTTTTTATTTCTTTTTATCAAAAGATTGAAGGCAGCTATCTAAAGCCAGTGGGGTTACAGGGATCGGGTTTGAAGTTACCCCATCTGACAGCCGAGTAAGCAGGTACGTGCTTGTGGATAAGTTAGAAGTTTCAAGTTTATTCATTTATTTCCACACATCTCAAATAATTTTAACACAATAAGTGCAAAAACTATTACACAATACAGCCTGTATCATCAAATGATAAAAAAAAAACAGATAGTCTTGTTTGTTTCAAGCTGAAGAGTGTGGGGGACCCATAAGAGAAGCGAAGATTGTGATACTATATGTCCACTTAAATAACTTACTTTCAAAATTTATACAAGAAAGTGTGACGAAAGAAAGAGAGAGGGAGAGAGAGAGAAGGAAAGAATGAGGAAGGCAGCGAAATGGGATGATGTGCAGTAAGAAAATTAAAGGGGTCCAACTAAGATTATAGTTGGAAAAAGAGATAGATAGGGAGAAAAAAAAATGAGAGGATACTAAGAGAGAAGGATAGTAAAGAATGGAAATAGAGAGAATCACAAACTATTACATCAATGAAAACCATTTCGGGTTATACAAGCTACATCATAGTATATGAATATCAATACAAATACTCAAGCAATAGCATTTCCAACATTAACTCACTTGATATTGGTCTAAAAGAAACTTTTTCAAGTGAAGTCTATAAATGAATACAATGTAGAAGCATTTTTTGAGAGTAGGTTCAAGTGAATTCCCAAATTTGGGTGCATTGTACATAAAGGCATTAATTGCTGATATACTGATACTCTCTTGTAGGATATGTATGATATTGTAATATATATACTTAGTAATACATAGTAATAAATATTTGTGGTAAATTTTTTGTATCCAGTTGAAACATAAATTGATCAAGGTGAAGTAAATATAAATCAAAACCTTGAGAATATTATTTTCATAAAATAATTTGTCCTTATGGGCAAAACAATCCAGCGTTGTTTATAATTCGAAGTGCCCTATTTTGCAATAAAAGAATTATGTCAATTTGTGTTTTTGAGGAATTTCCCCATGCAATAATTCCAAAATTTAGATAAGGGAGTACTAGTGTAGAGTAAAGCATTTTCAGAATGTTCGATAGAAAATAATATTTCATTTTATTGAATATTCCAATATTTATAGAAATCAATTTTCTCAAATTGTCAATATGAATCTTCCAAGAAAGTTTATTGTCAATATTAAGGCCTAGGAATCGTGTAGAAGTCACTTTCAATATTTTTAAATTATCAAAGATTATGTCACCAGGAAGGGAAGGTAAAATATTTCTGAAAAACATTAAATTATTTTTTTTGAAATTTAAGTGTACACACGGCTTGATTTTTCCCCAAAAAACACCTTTAACTAGGGATTAATGTATTACTAAAGACAAGGCAGTATACGCCCGGACACCCCCACCCCTCCGAGTCTGAGGTCATTGCTATAGAACTTAACCATCCCGCACTCACAGTTGACTGTCAACCCGGAGTCAATTCGGATATGATACATGGCCAAGCGTGACACCAATACTGTCGTCCAGTCCACATAGAAAATTTAACCCGAGTTATAATATCCCGGGTCCCTGTCACTCAAAATTTAATTTCGCCTAATCTGAGTCAGGCGCGGGTTCAACCCGGACCCAATACCTTCTTCACTATTTCATTAGTTTTCTGCACTGTGTCTTTGTCTAGTAGAGTAACGCTTAGACATAAAAGAGGAAGATATAACAAAACACTCATGTTACGTAATACCCATCTAGACATCTCACTACGTGTCTGACTAAGAAACAAACAAATTAAAGTGAAGCACGCCAACAGTAAAGTGGTTAAAATTTCTTTGATGAAAATCTCTTGTAAAACAATAAAGTGTTCATCAGCTTGTAAGCGTTTATTATTATCAGATAATAGGCACTTATAGCTGTCATGGCATATAATGAGAAGTCGAAGTGAATTCATTCCAAGTCTCACGAGGTTGGTAAATGACTAGTACTTAAACCACCATCTAACTCTTCCTCTTGCGCCCCGGAACCCGAAAAATTCATTCATAGTAGCCATCTTTCACATACTGGTTATTTCAGATATTAAACGATTAATAAAGAAAACACGCAAGAGGTAGTTATTTTTGTATTGCCATTTGCTACGTTGGCGTTTTGGAGAGAACGCCGAGCTGAAAATAAAATCACACAGTCATGTACGCGTTCGATAGGTCGCTGGTTACGCCTATGATTCCATACTAGAGGTGTTGTGGTCGAGTGGATACGTCACCGGACTGTCGATCACAAGGTCCGCGGTTCGAGTCCCGCCACGGCACTAATGTCCTTTGGCAAGACATTGATCTACATTTGCCACACTCAACCCAGGTGAGGTAAATGGGTACCTGGTAGGATTATTCCTTGAAATGCACTGTGCGCTGATAACGGCTGCCGGAGCTAAAGCTAGGGTAATAATGTCCAAAGCTCTTTGGAAGCGCATAGAGATGTTATTTCATAACGTATCATGCGCTATACAAGAACTGAACTATTATTATACTACAGGTAAGGTTGACTTGTGGCTTACTGAGTAGATTCAAATACTGGCTAAGATTCAGATGCTCCCTCGAATTTGATGGATATTCGAAAACCCCTTAAGTGTGTTTTTATTTATTTTTAAACATATTTTTTACGCCACGGAATCAACTGGCAAACAGCTGTAGCTTTAGGACATAATGCAGAGTACCCAAGTCTGTGTTACATATGCGTTAACATCTAATACATTATCTACCATTGGATTTCTCTTACACGGTGAGCATTTTAAAAGGACTTTCAGAATTTAATTTGCATTTGTTGTGTTGTAAATGGATTTCCTTCACTTTGTATTATAAGGATTGCAGTGTTAAATGCTAATGTTCACAGATGCCGACTTACACTCTTGCATAGTTTACAACAGAAGGTATATCTACTCAAAATGATATTTGTGTGAAAATACAAAATCATAATGAAATATAAATTATATAAGATTCAAGATCAATTAAGCTCATTAAGCTTATTAATATTTGGATGTCACTAATAAGCTAGTTATGATACGGAAATTAGATAAATTTCCATGTAGTGATATACCTCCTCATATAGTCATTTCTAATTTTCCTTGCTTTCTTTGCCCAAGATAATCAAATGATCAATATCAGATTAAGGGATAAGGATTAAGGAGCTGTAAAATGGGATTTCCTCTTTTAATAGCTTTGAGTAGACAACTATCTGTGCATTTTATAGGATATAGCTTATTTGAGCCCCTACTAGCTCTCAGCAGACATGGCGAAAATATGCTTATCATACCCCATGTTCATCAGAAGTGAACTCGGCAATAGAAGTCGATCTTGATGACATGAAATTCATAAGGTTTAATTCCCTAATCCAGGGATCACGGTAAAATGGTTCTGAGTGGCTCAAAATATTGGACGGATTAAACGCCACTCTGTCGATGGTTTCTTTCGACATACATTCCCATCTCTCATCTTTTTTCTACATACTTCTATATCGATCTGCCTCTTCCAGTAAATGGACACAAAAAGTAAGCCCTCTAAATTCCCCATTCCCTTGGAGAAAGAAGATTCAGGGTAGCATATTTTTTTCTTCTGAATACAAACAAGTACGCTCCATTTGACAAGATACGAACGGAATCTGGTCTTTTTCCAGTCATCAACGAAGAAGGAAATGTACAAAAGAGGTCGAAATGTATCATGCGGAATTAGGTTAAAACCTGTTTTGATCAGTGGCAAAGATTAAATCCAGCCATTCATGAGGCACTGGCATCACGGTAGGACACGACCCTTTAAAAAATGAAACACGTCTTTGAAAGGCCACTGATGGGGGGCGGTGGATCCAGGAAGAAGCCTTATTGTCTCTTCTTTTGTCTATTTGCCAGTCTTCCTTTCCCTTTCTCTTCTTTTCGCCCCGTCCCCTGCAGTTGTTCTCGATTATTTCATTTTAAGGTAATTTTTAGTAAAGGTCGTTATTACATTGTTTAATGGCTGTTTAATAATTACAAGGAAATGTTCATTGTGTAGTGAATAGATTTTCGATGATGTGTTGTAAAGCTTCGCAATCATCAAAATGACTAGAAATTTACTATGTCTCATTGAAAATTCACAAACAACGAAAAAACCATGCATTCATTGTATTGGTGAATGTGAAAACTCACATGTAAAATAGAAATTTCGTCTAAACTTTTAAATTTTATCTAGTAATATTTGGAATTTAAAAGTATTTCAAGAGCAATGATACCCTCCAAGAGGTAATGATACTGTGATATACTTTGACATACTGAAACTTTAAAACTGATAAAGCTTATAAATTAATTTCGTTCTGAATATAACTTAACATTCTCTTAAAATAGTTGTGTGTAAGTACAGGTAGTTTATCTTTCAGATAAATGATATCTCTCTTTTGTTATCCTATATGCAGCATTATTGCTCCACTTTCCCGCATTTTCTACCGACCTTTAGCCTAGTTCAAAACAACGATAGCCGTTTTTCTTGGTGTTGATATTTTATTAGTAGGATTTAACCAAATGATAAAAAGCAATGAATATGAAGGACGTCGTTAATTCCATCCGGTTGTTTGTGTGTGCGCCGCGAGGGTGTATTAGTGTGAGTGTGTTTGTAATCCTAGGTGCGAAAATAAGACTGAAAATGATGAAGGTATAGTTAGATCCAACTCTCCTTCCAAGAAAATTACATTTTTGCATTCCACATGCTTTAGTATTTGCATAAGCAACGTTAAAAATGTTCTTTCATAGTCTTTACACAAAACATTCTGAAATAAGGGTTCTGAATTTGCAAGAATGGATGATCCGGTACAAATGCGAATAGCCTTTTTTATGCAATGAATGAATGAGATATAGTTTTTATTTCGCACAACTTGCCCAAACAATATTACAATATGTAATATGTCAAAGTACCATTGTATTATACAATACAAATCTTTTGAGTAAAAAATGTTTTCATTTTACGAATAACACCTACACCTTTAGATAAAGATGTGGTAATATAATGTATAATGGTCATTCCATGTTAGACATTCGATATGTCCACATCTACCAAAGACATCCTTTCATGACTATAACTTTGTGGAAATCGGTCTTTAAAAAAAATACTCTCCTTTCCCTCTCTATCTCTTGTCCGTTCTCCTCCTCCTCCTCCTCCTCCTCTATCTCATATCTCTCTTGTCCTAGCCCACACTTATATCTATCTTAAATTTCCTGACATGACTATGCACTTTTGAAATTATCGTATTTTGTGTTAGTTTGAATTTTATTCTTTATATTTTATTTATTTCTTTCTTTATTTATTTATTTGTTCATTTATTTATTCGTTGATTTATGTATGCATATATGTAATTTGTTTCTCTCTCTCTCCGTTTTCCCGCAATTTTTAAACACATGATTCATACATTTCTAGAATAATCAATCAAATCAAATCAAATCAAATCCCTTGATGACGGGCGTGTGTGTGTCATTGGCATCATCATCCCGTTACATATCGAACCACAATGCACACAATTAGCTCCACAGTCACACTCGGTACACAAGATTGTGACTTAGCAGAGTTTATTGTGCACCCTAAGTTTCGTTGTAATGTTACGCCTTAAAGGCACTATGTTCATTTGCAGGCCAAAAAAATGGAAAGGTTAAATTCAAATGGCTCTTAAAAGATAATACTAATTTAGAACTCCACTCAAAACGAAAGGGCTTGAAAATGTCTTTTAGTGGGAAAATAACGACCATTTAATAGTTTTCGAATCGACCTTAGTGATTGCAATCCATTAATTATTTGTCTGATTTTTAGATCCTTGTACCGAATGGTCGTACGTTTTGTGCTGCGCAAAGATTCAATCAGTTTAATTTTGGCCATTACAAGAAGTGGGTTATTGATGTAGACAAATGCTCATGTACCATTTACAGCTCATTTTATGTATGTTATTACCAAAGAAACAAAAAGAAGTCAGTCAGTCACTCAATAGTGTCTGACAGTGAAGTCTAGAAAGTTTACGGGTTTCCTTGCATAATTTGAATATTAGGACACTGCTAACGTTTAAATTTCACAGATAGGACATACGCGAATGTGCAAATGGGACATAGTACCTTTAAGGGCCTTCCTGAAAATTTCAAATTGCATGCGTGATAGCAATGGAATGTTAATTGATAGAAAGCTGGAATTAGATCCAAGTGTAAAAGTCATACTATTGATGTAAAATGACGTAGATTTTACTGGATGTACGGACTAACCTTCATGAAGCTCTATTTTCACATCTTTATTAGATTTTCTTTGGCTCTGTCCATCATTCTCTCTCTCTATCGCTCTAACTCTCTATCCTTCTCTTTACATATTACTCAACATTGCGTTTAACCATTTAACAATGATCTGTATTCTATATGGATCTTTATTACGACATGGTACGATTAGCAGATTTGTAATGATTAATATACATTAAATAGAGAAGGATATAATTATTAATTAATTTACCATGGTACTTGAAAAATAAGTATTTGAACGTGAGAAAGAGAGAGAGGGGGAGAGAGACAGAGAGAGAGACAGGGGGTGGGGTGGGGAGAGAAGTACATATGACAGAAAGAAAGATGTAGGGAGTTGGATCAATGGGCGAAAGAGACAGAAAGTAACATATTAAAGAGAAGGAGAGAGATGGAGAGAGACAGACAGACAGAGGGGGAGGGGTACTGCATAAAGTTAATGTGATACCGATTAAAACGCGAGAAGCTATTGAAAAGGCGACGTGTCCGACTGCATGGTCACGTGGTCTCCTGAAATGCTCATATCATATAGAACATGTTTGTGCCGCCATGCCGGATGTGACATGGGTTTAAATCAGTTTTATCAATGCGCAATTGAAAGTCTGCTATAAAATATATGTTCCAAGGCGTGCCCATATTTTAACGAGTCTCATCGGGGACGTCTTAACTCACTTTCTAACCCGGGCCGTCAATTATGTCTAGAAATCGGTTAAATGCCACCATGATCAGAGGGGTTTTAAAGAGGAAAGAGAGATCCGCTGCAGTGCGAAAATTTTTGGCGACATGTTATCCACTCGTCTTTCATACGCCCTGGGAAATGAAAGGGGAGAAATTGAAGCGAATCTTCGTCCAATATCTCCCCAAAATACGTCTAAGCTCAAACGGGATGCGCAGGTTAAGCCGAAAATTAATAGTTTCTCACGTGTCAGGGAAAGAGACGAGGTGAAGTGGGGCAGCTAAAGGGGGTTGTCTTGGTCACCTTAATAGGTCTGGAATCCCTCTCCATCTACCCACCATGATCTAACGGGGTAACACGATGCAAATGGAATTGATAATGGGGGTAAACCTGTAAAGCCAGCAGAAAATTGACGATTAATTCCTGAAGTAAATGAACTTTCAAAGTACAATAGCGATGATTTTGTGCCGTGAAGGCCATCTCATATTTCATTTTCTCTTGATGGATGATATACAAGAAAGAGAGATAAAAAAAATGAGTGACATTGCAAGAGGACTGACAGTTATATTTTAATAAAAAGGAAGTAATAACTATGTAAATGGGACGTTTAAGTATTATGATCAAATTTCTCCTTTTCTCATTCTTCCATTAAGTTGTGTAGCTACATGGGTGATAGGAGAGGAGGCAGGTGCCCAAATCAAAATAGCCAAACTATAATTAGAAAGATAAAGAGACTGAACATGAAGAAAACATGCAGAAAAAAAGGAGAAGGAGATGACGCAACAGTTTCTAGCTAAGCCCCATAGGCTCGGTCGCTCTGTCTGCTCGCATTCTCTCCAACATCTAAGTGCCGCCCTTAAAATAATGAACTGATATCCATCAGGTTATTGACCAAGACTGATCCGATGAGCAGAATGGCATGGAAAAACAAAACGAAAGAAAAAAAAAAAAAAAAAACAGTCGACCTAAATCGGGTGCCCTTTAGTCATCCGTAGTTTGTGTACAGTAATACTTCATATCAAAACTGTCATTTTGTTTCCATTTCAGTCATTGTAGTCTCCATGCATACATGAGATAAAAAGAGCGAGATTGAAGGAAAGGATAAGCAAGATGAACATAATAATCTCTAGAACAATATTCTGCGATAATAGAAGCGGCTCGTCTGCCGAGCAAGCTGGATTTGAAGATGATTTTTACGAGTAGACATGGTGATTTTAAAAATGAAAATTACATTGCGCGCTATAAATGTCGAGATTTTCAGAATGAGATAAATGCTATGACCCATGCTTGGATGTCATTTGGGAGAATTTCTGATATTATTCCCTAAAATCATGAATGAAAACACCGCTATCGCTTCATAGAGTCAAACATTTGACATTTGACAGGATCGTCAATTCAAGGGGGCAGGGACCAGCCAAACACGAACAAACAACTCTCATAAAAGCGTTGATATTGTGTTATTTGACACACACACCCACCACACACCCACACAAAACCCATAAACACAAAACAACAACCACAAGAACCCCCACAAATCGTTTTCTGGAGAATTTATACGAGGTGAATTATTTCCTACATTCGATCACAGGCTAACCTGAATCACCATTTAAAAAAAAATGTTAATTTCTAGCAAATACAGGTGAACATAAATGCTGTTCAAATATAACGGTTAAGTAAGAAGATATGTACAGTGAGATTAACAACAACAAAAAAGTGAGATGTAGGTGACGAGGATAAGGTGGCGAATTCATGATTTAATTAAGCAGGTATGTAACAATGAATTCAATATTTCTGTCGTTTTGAATTCAGGTTACCCCGTATGAAGTGAGGATGCAATATTTCACAGATGTCGCCGATTTCGCTACTCCCATCCCAACTTTCTTCTATCTATTTTTTCCAACAGTACACCGCGATGAGGGACAGGATATCCGTCTGCAAATGTCACCCATTCACTCCCATATTGTGTGTCTTAGACCCTGGACTCGACCGGCAGTATAGTATCTACCAAGGTTATATTCAGGCACTAGCTTTTTTAAGGAGGGGCGAGGGGGGCAATTTTCCCCTCTTTATATACAGACTTTCATTTAAGAAATAAGTTGTAGCACCTTATTTTGTACTAGTAGTTATAGGGGTATATACGTGTCAGATTGCATTTGGAAATGAAAGAAATGTATTTACCTTTTCAAAATACTGCTTTTCTTCTTAACAAATAGGTCATTTTG
This sequence comes from Mesocentrotus franciscanus, assembly GCA_037976565.1. Lineage (NCBI taxonomy): Eukaryota > Metazoa > Echinodermata > Echinoidea > Camarodonta > Strongylocentrotidae > Mesocentrotus > Mesocentrotus franciscanus. Next base: position 27,680,857 of record CP137669.1, on the reverse strand, counting down.
GAGTGCGCCTCCGGAATGGAAACCAGGGTCCTTAAAAGAGGTTTCTTATTAGACTATTATAATGGATCACAGTAGGCTGAGATGTTTTACCCCCTGAAGCGAAGGTCTGGATACGCCACTGTTTTCAGGTAAGCCTGTGATGACAGATAAAACGTATAGACGTCTCCTTTAATATGACATACATGTTTATGGACATGTCTTTGAGACATTGCGATAATGGGGCTAAAACCCTACAATTCCACGGTCTTTTTGTTTCGAATGTATTACCAAGCATATTGGAATAAAGGACATAATAAACATCGTCATTAAAAAAAAATTATATTGGTCTGAGCCCAGCTATATTAAGGCGGTGAGTTTCATCCGATAATCGAGTACACTTAAATCTTTTATGTAAAGTTGGTAACGTGTGGGAGAAACGACTTCGAACTTGCCAGTGGCATTTATCCAGGCCTTGATTTCAGGAGGCCAGGGGCAAAACACAGAATACTGAAAACCACTTTGGCCTTGTTGCATAAAACTTACCAGTGATAACTTCCATGGAAATCTTGATTTGATTGGCTGTTGAATGCTATTGCCATGGTAGTTAATATTGATGGCAAGGTTACCATCAATGGTAAGTTTTATGCACCAGGGCCCTGGTTTGCGCACGGGGGGGGGGGGAATTATCGCTTAAAATGACTTTAAAACAAAAATGGAAGCCTTTTGTAAATGTGTCTATATTTCCCACGTTTCCATGAACAATCGCGCAATTATTGACTTAACAACTACTACTATAGAAAAGATTTCTGCATTTTTTCTTCTGTCAGAAGTGGCAAATTACCCCCTTGCCTCTTTTTTGAATATGCTCGTCAAACTTGCCCAATTGACAAAATATAAAAATATGATAATGATAAGAATATATTTTTAATATATATATATATATATATACAGCTACAGCTACGTCTCACGTTCCTAGACCATTTTCTTCACGCCTACATATTCTGGAACACCCGTTGTCATGTCAGAGCTGAGAATATATATATATATATATATATATATATATATATATATATAAATAATTTATTTATAGTTAGCATTGGCTTTCGACATCCAACAATAGTTTTATCATACACTTAGACGTACATGATTGTAATTACGTCAAATCGAGAGGGTAGTAATGGGGAAGCGTTCGGTAGAAAATTAACCAATATTTATTGTAAGATGATTATTGGTGCTTGCTTGTTTGCGCGTCTGTTCGACAAAATATTTAGTTTCGTAATATCATAGTACGTTACTTATCTTTCTTTCAAATTCATTTCTTCCCATGGGGGAAAGATTACTACTTCACAGTCGAGGTTTGTTATTCCCAGAATGCGTAAGGGGGAAAAACAACTTGAACTCGCGGAATAAGCATGTTGCAAGGCCGAACGCCAATCTTTTATGATTACATTTCTTCCACCATAAAATATGTCGCTGATTCCTTTTCTCCTAGTTTTTATCATGCGACGAGTAATGAAGCCACGGGCTAATTTACAATCAGTGTTTTGTTTACCGAATAAAGTGATGCTAGGACAATTATTCCCAGCCCAGGCTTAGCGTCACATTTATCGATCATCGTTACTTGCCGGATAAAAGCACCATTTTTGGTACAAGGCTTCCTTAGGACCTACTAAACGATATTAGGCTAGGAGCCCCCGGCAAAATTTTCAATTTAAGGGTGTGAGGGCGGGGGCATCTTTTTGGAGCCCCCAAATGATTTTATAACATTGATTTGTTGTTGTACAAATGCCATTTTTGGTACAGGGCTTCCTTAGGACCTACTGAACGATATGATATAAATATTTATGCCGCGGGCTCCTACCCTTATATCGTTTAGTAGGTCCTAAGGAAGCCCTGTACCAAAAATGGTGCTTTTTATCCGGCAAGTAGCGATCATTTCACTAAGCCACCTGACTATAAGAAAAAACTCTCGTGATGACTGTTACTATCCTGATAAACTTTGAAAATTTCTTTAAGACTATCACTCAATATTAATAGGATAACTGTATGGGGTCGTTGTATAAGATGACAATGCGTCCGGGAATAGTTGATTCCTATTTGAGTACGGGATTATTCCTATTGAATACGGGATGCTATTTTTAGAAACAGTTTTTTTTTTTACACAGAATAAATGGCATACATAGATGCATAAGCTACCCCCTCCCCCCCCAAAAAAAATCGAAAAATAGTAAACAGTAAAATTGTACTCGAGTGCAAAACGAACATCGCACGCAATTATTGTGTGCACTCTTCGTAGTCACCAATCACTTGGATTTTCCCCAGTGTACATAGTATGGAATTAATGTGAAGGATTATTAGGCGCATGCACGAATCCACTGTATAGAAAATAGTGGTCAATGATTCCCCCTCCCCCGAAAAAAATAAGAAGGAGAAGAAGAAGAAGAAGAAGAAGGAGAAGAAGAAGGAGAAGAAGAAGAAGAAGAAGAAGAAGAAAAGCTCAACTGAGATCCTAAGAGAAAAGAAAGTCTACCCGGAGGCACTGTGGTCTATTAGTACCATACCTAAGAGATGGTCATGAATTCCTTTACACCAATCAATTTCGTCAGAGTCACTATCACCGTTCATTTCATAAAAAGAGTGAGAGATAGAGAGAGAGAGAGAGGGAGAGAGCTACTAGAAACCCAGTCCCATGTAACGGGTAGTTACAAATATGAATACAACTACGACGTTTTGATTTAAAGCGTACACTCCCTTTTTATTTTTATTACGAAAAATCAAAGTGATTTTATTCAGAATTTACCCTTTAAAACGCCTCTAAACAAAAAATGTTATAGAAAATCAGCTAAAATCAAGTAATCAACGGTCCTTTACTATGTTAAAAAGATAACAACCTTTTTATTATTTGTATTGGTTTCTCCGTGCGTTTCGAAAGAACATTGATTTGGTTCTGAGGTGGGTGCCAATATTACCAACAATTTTTTTATCTGGAGTCTGTTTTTGTATCATTGACTATGACACTTTTGATATATATTTCCATAGCCACAGCAATGGTCAACATAGAACCTTTAATCGTATGTCAAGTCATCGTTATGTGTAGGGGAGATGGGTCCTTTAAAAGTTGTACTTTCCGTCATATTCTGTCTTCGGTATAGTCGCTCGTTAAAATCGATCGGTTTTGTTTTCATTCGGTGAAATGTCACATTTTGTCTTAGATTCAGGGAGTGGACTATAGGAGGATGGAAATATGATCAGATGACCTTTCATCATATTGGTGTTGGCCTGGAATACCGGCCAGGACACCCATATGTGGTTGGTTGGCATTATCCCGTTCTTTCTCCCTGCAAATTGACAAAGTGGATAGAAATTTCAAAGAATTGGATAGAGAGAGAGAGAGAAATAAAACAGAGGGAGGGAGAGAGAGAGAGAGATAGGGGGTAGACAGATAGAGATACTGTTAACTGATATGTATTTAGAGAGAGAGAGAGAGCTCTCTAAGAGTTGGTAGAGCAGAAATGAGAGAGGGAGGAAGGAGAGAGAGAAAGAGAGAGAGAGAGGGATAAAAGGCGCAAGTTGTTTATCAAGAAAAGAGTGCCGCTGATGCAATATCTATTACAAGCAACATAAGTCGGGAAATTCGGTCAGTAATTTTCTTGACATAGCGGCATCATTTCCATCAGTATAAGAAACCTACAACAAAATGAAAATGCCCTTAAAACCTTAAGGCTTAGAATGTTCAAAGTTCAGAACTGAAGCTGTATAGAACGATATTAACATGCAATAGCCATATCGACAGATGGTAAACTTGATAATTCGAGATACCCTAGGGAATAAATCATGAAGGTCGCCTGTGGGAGAAACATAGTATGCCACATCTTACGTTAAAAAGCTATACGTGAAGGTGAAACCCACCCAGTTATAGAAAGCCAGGTCAACCCCTCTCTTTTGATGAGGCCATTTCGGAAAGCTAGCGGCCACATTACTTTATTTATTGGACAACTGTCCTCTCGTTCAAGCTTTATTTTCACTGCTTACCAAGAACTCATTACGCGGAATTCGTCTGTGGTGACGTTTCAGCGTGCAGAGTGAACTGTTTCTCGGTCCGCGCCCAGGCTTAAGAGCTTTTAGAGTTGTTGATGAATCAGTTCGAGTATGGTTAATCGACATTTAAGAACTCACTTTTAATTCTCAATGAAGTTGACTTTGCCTGTAGGCCTGGCTCTGACCTGGGTGAAGTCAAATTTGCGGTTTATGGTCACTCTCCACAGAAGCTGATATAGCGGGGGTAAAGGCGAATTAGAGCGAACGAGTAGTCGCGATTGTTACATCAGATAGCTACTCGTGAGCAAACGTTTAAAGCTGGACACTTAAATGAAAGCAAGCAATGCGCTTTTAACATCGCTTGAGCATGAACGAAACGGCCCTACTAATTCAACTTCAATGTATTCAACCAATCATTAAAAACAATTTACAATCACACTGGTACTGGTACAATTACAATATAATGACAGGTTATGGACCTCTGAGAAGCAAAGCATGTAAATGGGGCCCATTAACATACAATAAAAACATACAAAAACAAAACATATATGTATATTTATGTTATTACAAAACAATTTCAATTATCTTGCAAACACATTCAACAATACTCACCCACTCACCCACAATGCAATGCACTTTAAAGCATATTATAAAGAGAGAGAGAGAGAGAGAGAGAGAAGAATACTAAAAAGAAAAAAGGAGAGAAGAAGGAGAGGAATCACATGAAGAATGCGAAACATGAGATAAAAACTTATAGTTCTACCAAGTTTTACAAATTAATGAATAGTTCCCTTTTGCACATAACTTCAAATCCTGAAAAAGTTGAATTTGATCTTATGTCCTCTTTTAAAGGTGAGTGAAATCCAAATATAAGTTGATTCCTGTTGATGTGCAGGGCTGCATACAACTCATATTTTGTTATTCAAACATCTAAATATATTTCATAGATTTTTAAATATTAAAGAGAATAATTTTCTCAGACCTGCTAAGCTCCACCCTAAACAAAATGCTCCAGATCTCGTTCATCTTGTGACATCATCTATCAATCATTAGTGAGCTAACAAGAGGCTACTAGTAGTATGTAACTTCCCCCAGCTCAGCACATGCTCACAAAAGAATTGCATTCTTTCAGACAATACCTCCACATTACCTTTCTTTTCCTGGTGATGCTACAGCACCTCTGACATAGCAGGGAGGTGGAAGGAAGGAGTGGAAACTCTTGTAATTTATTCAAACGCATACGTGAGTTCTAAAGCGTAACAATGGGATGTGTAACATTCCACTTGGCTTTGAAGTTCCATGCTCCGAGCCGCTCTTCCACTGCGGGGAATTTCGGAGGCCAGGCACCAGTTTCACATTCATTACAAAATATTAAATTACCGGCAAAATTTCAGTGTAAATTATAAACTTTATATGGGGATTGTATTGGGAATAGTGCATCAAACAATTTTTTCAAGTTTAGTATTCCGCCCTTCCTATAATTTGTGTGCCAGAGTTGGTAAAAGAAAAATTAGTTCCTGACAAAAATTCAAATATTTTACGATAATGCGCTAATTTGTGCTCGTTTTAATGTCCCGTTATTTAATCCATGATTTACAATCTTCGATAACTTTAAGTTTGCTAATGCGTGTTTTTGCGTGTTTTTTGTTTTTTGCAGTTGGAAAAAAGGATGAAATTACACAGGTTTGTGTTCGCTTGTTATACTCATTACACATACAACAATTGATGAGAAATCATTGAAAGGGGCAGCGAACAGTTGCTGGGATACCATTTTCTGATGTAGGAATTCTAAATGCTGACATTTCATGCGCTCTTTTATCTCACCACCTGGTCAACAGTTGCAGATTAGCGCATAACTTTTCGGCGGCTTGGAACATGGGGTCAAAGGAAAGCGGCTTGATTCCACTCCTTTCTTTCACCTCCCTGGACATAGCAACTCCTATGTTGTTATTGTATGGTCTATTGTAAACAGGTGGTCAGCTTTGGTGAAGCTATATACCACTGTCTCTCGTTAGCTCACTAATGATTGACAGATGATGTCACAAGATGAATGAGATCTGGAGCATTTTTATTATTTAGGGTGGAGCTTAGCAGGTCTGAGAAAATTATTACACAAAACTTTTAAAAAATCTATGAAATATATTTAGATGTTTGAATAACAAAATACGAGTTGTATGCAGCCCTGCACATCAACAGGAATAAACTTATATTTGGAATTAGCCCCATCTTTAAATCATTCCATTTGCTTATTCCCACATTTCGAAATGATTTCAATTCATGAGTTGAACGTGCAGGAGATTTGTGTAATTGATTTGTTTGCCTTGTGTTATGGGAATGAACTAATAACAAACATGTTTGGAAAGATGTGCGGAAGCATACCAGTATGAAAATTATACATAAATAAACAAGTATTAAGTGAAATCAGTTCCTGTATTGGAAGAACCTTCGTTCTGCCAAATAATTTCATATGACAATTATACGTTGAATGTGTTAAAATGCGAATTGCCCTCTTTTGAAGTATTTTCATTTTGTTAAGATGAGATGAATGTGAATTTCCCCACCCTAAATTGCAGTAAGACAAATGGGGTAATACTATCGAGTTGTATAATAACATAAGCAAATTTTGGGGAATGGTAAATTTTAATTTTGATAATACCCCAATGCTTCTTGATACTTTCAATGCTACATTTTTAATGTGGGTCTTCCAGTCCAGGAATTCGTCTACAGTGAAATGTCATTAATGTCTCTGGGAACTCTTCTGTTCTTTGAATTAAATATGATGTACTGTGTTTTCTCTTGATTGAGAACTAATTTATTACAGAACTCTGAATCCATAAAAGCAATTAAATTAATTCTTCGTTAACCAGCGAAATCAGTTTATGTCCATTTCTATGGGATATGACAACCACGGTGTCAACAGCGAATAATGAAAATCGAAAGGCCCCAGAACTGTTAATAATATTATTAACATACACCAAAGACAAGAGAGGTCACAGTACAGAACCTTGCGGTACTCCACATGATAGTTCTTTGAAGTTGGACTCGACACAATCGACCACCACATATTGCTTTCTACCAATCAAATATGATCTTAACCAGTTTGAGGCTACTCCTCTCACGCCATGATAAAACAATTTACCAAGAAGAATGTCGTGGTCGATGGTGTCAAATGCCTTTGAAAGATCCATAAATAACCCTATACAATAATTACCATTATCTAATGCATCTATAACATAATCTGACATTTTCAAGACACCATGAGCGGTCGACGAATGACCTTCCCTAAATCCAAATTGTTCATTAATTCATATCTCATATTTAATTAAAAAATATAACTATACAATCTATTATACATTATTCTCTCCAACTATTTAGAAAATATAGGTAAAATTGCAACAGGCCTATAATTATCTTTATTTTGTTTACAGTTTTTCTTATATAACGGCACTACTTTTCATATCTTTATAGCATCTGGATACATACCAGTGGTTTTATGATTCTAATAGTTCCACAAAACAAAAAAAATTGTCTCTTTCACTACCCGAGGGGATATGTCACCACAACCACTTCCTTTAGATGGATTAAACGAAGCACACATCTTTGTTAATTCATAAACGAAAGTTGGCTCTAAAAACATGGAGGCAGTGTGTTTTGAAATGAGATACTTCTCATACGTCTTATGTAAACATGGAATGGTATTTGATACGTTTTTACCTATACTGGCAAAATATGAATTAAATTCCTCAACAATCTGTTCACGCGAAGAATATTTATTTTCACCAGAAAACATAACACATGGAATAACATTTTGCTTCTTATTACCGAGTATCCTATCAATTTCATTCCAGGGCCTTTTCATATTTCCTTTACATTTTTGAAAGATATCATAAAAATATTGTTTTTAGAACTTCTTATAACAGATGTAAGTTTATTTTTAAACACAGTATATTTCATTGAAATATTCTGATTTGGTTTGTGTAGATATGCCTTATAAAAACGAATATTCTTTTTCACAGAAGTAAATATACCGTTGGTAATCCATGGTTTACGAAGTTTATTCTTACTTTTGTTTTCATTTGCTAAAAGAAAAACAGTCTTTACACAAAGTGACAAATTTCTCTGCAAAATAATCATAACTAGCATTTGCATCACAATTTGTATAAATGGCAGACCAATCGATCTGTAATAATTTCATTTTGAATTTTTGCATTCTACCATCTGTTATTAATCTAACTTTAACTGTAACATTGTTATTTACTATGTGCTCTTCTTCTTTTTTCTTTACTTTAATCAAACAGAATATTGGGAAGTGATCCGATAAATCAGTATATAAGAAACCAGATTGCACATTTTCATGAAAAGAATTTAGGAAGATATTGTCACTTAGAGTTCAAGATCTTGAAGTAATTCGTGTAGGTTTTGAAATAATTGGATACATGTTATATGTGAACATGGTTTCCAAAAACTCATTTGTCTCATTATGTGAATAATAATTAAGCAAATTAATATTGTAATCACCCATCAGATATACTTTTTCTTTCCTTTTCAAATACGTCCAAACTTGTCTTAAGCTTATCATTGAAACATGATACTTCAGTATTAGGTGTTCTGTAGACACATCCAATTGTAATAATAATAATGATTTCCTTAACTTCAATGGAAAATTACTTCAATTTTTGGTGAACAGAAAGACATTACCGTACGGAGGACATAGTCAATACCATTGTTCATATAAATTGCAACTCCTCCTCCAGTTTTGTTATGTCTGCAAATCTGTACTAAAGAATAATTATCTATATTATACAAGTCTAATGGAGAATTGCTTTTTAACCATGTTTCAGAAATACCAATAATATGAAAATTGTAATGAAGTGATGACAACAATATTTATAAATAATGCTAAATATATTACTCATTGCGGATGTAGTATCGAAAATAATATCGCTAGTGATATTCGTTTGTCTCGCAATGTATGGTCAATAAGGGATCTTATCACCTGACGAAGTGTTGCAGCGGCGCACGAAACGTCGTGATCTTTTAGATCCCTTATTGACCATACATTGCGAGACAAACGAATATCATTAGCGATATTATTTTCAATATTTGTAAATCATCAACATATTTACATAAGCTTCTTATATTCAAATGGATCATAGAAAAAATGTCAAGTTGCATTCTACACTTGTTGTGAAAATCTTCTGGAACACATAATTACTTTCACCTAGATGCATAATGTGCTTATTATCATCATTTACAGTATCATCAAAGAGACAATAGTTGAACATTATTCATATTGAAAGGATACATGTTTATTCTTTGAAGTCTCTACATATTTCTATTTTGATTCAATCGGAAAAAGCTATACAAGGACCAATAATATTCAGTGTCATTATCATAATGATTGAAAGGGAATACATCAGATAAGCATTTTGTAGAAATGAACTGGGTAGAAGATGGAGACTTATGTTTTCTGCATTGCTTGCAGTTCTAACACATAAGTCACACACTATATATACACACATAAAGCAACAAATAATTATACGCACTACAAATGGTTAAATGGCAGACTATCAGAAACTATCAAAAACTATCTATCGTAAAAATAAAAATGAAAAATTCACAGGTAAAATAAGTTACGTGGATAAGATGGTGCCTGGAGATTTATACGATTCAAAGTAAGATTTTTCACAAAAGTGGTAACTAATTGCATACTGATTGCACAATATTATATGGTAAGCAGGGTGAATAAAAAGACGAAGATGAGGTTAATGGAGACACAGGCCAACATTTTAATATATATATATATATTTATATATTGTTGATAAATTGCGGTACATTTAAGCGGGTTACGATATTAACAATGTATAAAGGGAATAAAAGAACTACGAGAAACGGGGTCTGTGACACATTTTTATTAAAACGGAGAGCCTTTAGCAACTGTTAAGAAAATATCGGTAATTGAACAGGCATGGCGGGTGGCAAGTGGAAGTCAAGTGGGAGTTAATGCCACAGTTTTGGCGCTGTACTAAGCAGTTTTATGGTCCCCAAGAGAAACAGTCACGTGACCACTATACAGAGGCAAATGGTATCACGTGATCTTTAATGATTACGGGCCTATAATGTGTACTGATTTTAGTGTTAACATTTAGTGGGATCGCAGTCATGAAGGGTTGAAAAAACATTCACCACTGTTTTGTGAAATTAATTATTGCCTGAATACCTTATGCAAGAGTGTTTGACAGAGGGAAATCAAGTCATGGGTGGGACATAATTTTGAGGTCGTCTCCTTTGTTTTGCATTCTAAAATTTCAATATTAATAAATATATGAATCATTGAACATATATCAGTATGTGAATCATTAGCATTTGGCATTTTTTGTCTCGTATATTTATCTGCGACTAATTGTTTGTATTACTGTATTATACTGTTCATGGTATATTTTGTTAATTTACAAAGCGTTCTTGTAAAACAGTGTTAAAACTACTGTTGAAGCCGCCATGGTTAAAGAAGACTTAATAAGTAAAGGAAGAAAGAAAGTAAGAAAGAAAGAAAGTTAGAAAGAAAGATAGAAAGAAAGAAAAAAGAAAACCAAAGAGGAACATAACAATGAAAATATGTTGAGGCATTTTTAGTTTGAATATAAAGCATCGGAAGACGACGGAGTGTGATCAGGAAAAATGACATCATGAACCTTTCTGTAATAACTTTTAACTTCATCTTTTACTATCATTTTGAGGTAGGAGGCAACATCAACAAAAATTGAATTTTCCTTTAAAATAAAATACTTGCGCGTTGGAGGTGCCAGTTATTTAGCTAGATTTTAAAAGGTGTATAACCTTCGTGTCGTTAACTGTTGATTTCATCCCTTGTAACACCCCACACCACAAGACAGTTTGTTTAACGTTCACCCGGTAACATTTGGCTTAAGGAAAGAACTAAAAAAACTGGGGTAGAGCATATATGCATTAGCGGCTCCTCTCTGTGGAATAAGTAACGTCTTTCTCCAAACAGCCAATATCCTTGAGCATTCCAAACCAGACTTAAGAGTCACCTAATATTTACTTCCTTACTGACTATAATTAACTTTCCTCGAGAGTATTTCACAAAGACTCAGATCAACTTTAGTTAAGTCCAACTTAAAGTCGATCTTAGTCTTTGTGAAACACCCCCTGGTACATACTTCAATTTTTATACCACAGATTTCACTGCATTCCTTGTTAGTAGCGTAGCATTTCATTACATGTATTTTATAGGCACCTTGAGAATTTCGACAGATGGAAATAGGCGCTAACATTGTTACCATTATACAAACTGCTGGGATCATGATTGATAGATGCATTAGCTATACATGAAATGCCTAAATCTGAACTAGGCTTTGGTTGTAAAAAGTTTAAATAATATTTGTGTTTCACCAAACAAATAATCTATAATATTTCATCGACATTATGATCATAAAAATAAGAAAATAACAATCACAAACAGTAGATTCATCATCCATATTTCCACTTTTTTTAAGTCACAAAAGTGAAGGATGAGAGTTTGGGATGAAAACATTCCAAAGAAGCAGGCCATGCAGACAGTTTTACCCTGCAATGCCTCCAGAATCAATGTCTGGATACCCCCAGAAGCCACAAGTGAATTATCTGGGCACTAGGCTGCCATGTATTGATCCAAATGATTATTCTTCAACAATCATCGGAATAAATTATATTAAAAACACGCCCCGCCAGATTTGCTGGTTTCTTTGGTGAATATAATTATGCTGGAGTAACAATTTTAAATTCCCAATGCTCGAGTCCAAGCGAATGTTTGAGTGGACCCGTTCGGGGAAACTGGTGTCACGTCTCGCTCATGATTAGGGAAGTGATGTGTGAAATCCCTCCGGTTGATCCCAACGATGGGGTTCTCCAATGTCCACCAATCTCAGACACCCCCGTATCCAGGTCATACAAGCGAAAGGGTCGTATTGGCGCCTTTGTACATAATGTATCAATTTCTTAGGCACACTCAGGAATTTAATGTGCACATTTTCTCTTCATTGTTAAGTAAAAAAAAGTTTGTTCCAAAAGAAAGAGCGCCAGGATGAAATATATCAAAAGCAGTGTTTGCTTTAATGTACATAATGTACGCGTATATTGTCTGCGCGATGTGTTTAAGCTGAAAATATAAGTGAAAACAAACTGTTTTCTAAGGGAATATTGTATTTATACAAAAACAACAACAATAGGCCTATTAACAAACCAAGTTAACAAGCGAAATTGATATGCCGTTTGTATTCACACGTATAAGAGATGTATTTGACCCTTGCTTTTTACCTCAATTGATTGTATTTTGTATGTTTTTTACATAATTTAACCAATTAAAATAGTTCAATGTAATTTAATTAAAGTTACAAAAATATGAGCAATGGATTGTATTTCAAAACATAACTTTATCTGATAACCTCACCCGAACGCCAAGCTTTAGCTTTTGGAAATTACGAAATAATTGTATCCTGTTAAATTCTTGGATTTTATTTCTATTTCGACCCGCTTTAGTCACGAATACGTTGCTTTCACGTGCTCTTAGCAATCAGCGATCTATTTCTGTATCACATTAGAGTAAACGAATGTGGAAAAAGATTTATATATTTTCCTACCTTCTCACCATAACAGACCCGCTTTGGTAATACACAGGAGGCTTTTTAATGACGTCATCATAACATCGGAATACCTATTTTGACTTCCTACCAGCCACGTGTTTGCAACCAATCTATATCACAAATAATTACTCCCAACGTGGATTCCCTATTACGTCAATGTCTCATGAGGCCAACATTTCATCATAAGTGAACCTGTAAAGGTTGCTTCCTTCGCGGAAAAGCCACACAAAAAACCCGACGTGAAAAATACGCGAACACATTGTCAAAAGTGAACATGACCTTGTACTAAAGCGATTGATTTTTAGGCGTCCAAGCGGTCAATAGTCTGAATTTATACATTCAGTATACGGTCAGGACCAACTTACTTCGTTGTTTACTGCAGTTGCGACGGGCATTTTGCTTGGGGTTGCTCCCAATGATCAATGTCCTTGTTTCAAGGTTTCTAGCATTCATTACTATGGAAGCCAGTCAATATCATCTTATGTTATTTAAAGGAATGATGATCGTTCCCATCTCCAGCGGCAGATGCATGCGTGTTTTCGGAATGTTTTTCAACGAATAGGGACACTAAAGTTTGAACAGACAAGCACACACGCATACTGTACATAATTGCTGCCTGATGGACAACGGAAATTAAGTTTGCAAGAATTATTGAGTGAAACTTGTAATTGAATTGAGCTAGAAATTAAAAGTGAGTTTGTGTAATAGGATCCGTCTGCCCGTCTCGCCCATCCGTGCATGCTACATTTTAACATCTCACATGAAAGTGATTCAAACATCTCTGACCCAAATGGCCCACTCCCGCCTCAGTATTCCAAACAATAGTCCCAAGTACACTCATTCTCTTATGCAGGACCGGTAATCTGGTATGCTCTGTCACAACATCTCCACCTATGAAATACTGAAGAAACTAAAAATTCAAACCCTTCCCATCGTAATTAAGTCATAAGACTGCTGTGATTGAGAGTGGTATTAATATCTGTGTCAAATGTAATGAACAACTTTCTGGCTCCCAACAGGACAGGTGATGCACATGTCTATGCCGTTGCTAATGTTATGTCATTATCTTATATCATTGATAATTATATAAAGTATGTCCAATCTTTGTATATTGATGAATACAATGTTCACAGCTAATGCCATATTGTTCCGAGCACATTTTTGTTTTTTATTGTATCAGCGCTTTGATCAGTGTACTGTAAAAACTCTTAATAAGAATCAACTATTATTAATTCGATATCTGGAAGAGATTAATTTTGGCATCCAATACTTTCACCAATTCACAATTAGCAATATTTAGAGAGAAGGTATAATTAGAAAGGACGGTCTAAAAGTATTAATTTATCATCATGGCAACGATGACACAAAAGCCCTCAGCACCGGATGGAGGTGGAGAGAGGCGATTGGGGGAGGGGCAAGAGAAATGGGGACGGACAGAGAGAGAGAGAGAGAGACAAACAGGGGTCAGAGGGAGAGGGGGCTGTGAGACAAAGGGAGAGGGAAAGGGGAGAAAATGAGACCAAAAGAGAGAGAGAGAAAGAGAGACGAAGCATAAGAGAGGGAGGTATGAGAAGGAGGGAGGGAGAGAGGGAGGGAGAGAGGGAGGGAGAGAGGGAGGGAAAGAGAGAGAGAGAGAGAGAGAGAGAGGGGTAAAAAAAAGTCATAAGCTACTTCACAACATGTTGCTCGTTTCATTTCGACTCACGGATCTTCTCACTCAGGAGTAATTGAGATAAACGCAACCAAGGATTAAATGATGATCCACGGGAAAGCTTAGCCCTCACTTCACTCTCAATGAAATACAGAAATTAATCATTCCTAACTGTCAAAGATCGTGCTCGGCTGTTTGCGAAGTTCTTCGAGTTTAGTACGCCGCGCCTCGCCTCTACGTTATTGCCGTTGTCATACTTACTGTCATTTCGAATAAATATGATTTAAAGTCCACGGATTTAATCATACCTCTGTCACTTGTTCGATATCGGCTTACACTGAATCCCTTGAAGGGGCTCTCGTCGCGGTGGTGCCGAGATTAAAGAAGTCGCAATCACCGTCAACATTCATTAAAATTTTGCGTGCGTGCAAGGCAGGATACAATTTAACGGACGAGTTTAAAAAAATTAAAAACCACTAAAATTAACTTTCTCCGGATTAAGCGCGCACTTCGTGAGATCCCCATAGTCAATTCCTATTTTGTGTGAAAATGTCATTATTAAAATGAAAATGACATCGGGGACTTAAGACAATTTAACACACGGCTGGGTAATGTGTAATTTGAATAATAGATGAAGACGTTTACAATCCAATAAGCTTAAGTATGGAATTGGCAGGATGCAAACGTTCGTTTATGAAGGCACAAAGAAGGTGACTTTAACATTAAGCACCCGTGCTCTACATTTACTCCTGTAGGAACATTAAGTATGATCTTTGTATAAAGTCGTCAGGAATGAATTCAATTAATATGTCATATTTAGATGTAGGGCTACTGTTTAACGGTTTGAACAATAAAAATTGTTTAATTGTGCACGAATCTAAGTCGACTTGAAAAAAGAAAGAGAAAAAAGAAGCCCGAGGCCATACAATAATAATAATCACAAGTGTGTCAAAGATATTTCTTTGCTTTGCCATTGCATTTCGGAAACGCATTTGGAGGAAAAATGCCAAAATCATCTATAAGATTTGTTTTTTATAAAGAGAAATGATCTTTTAACTTACTTTGTAATCCCAAATAATTTGGATGGATATTTGGGCATAAATTCCAAAGTTTTAACTACCGCAGTACTTTTTAATCTATCTGGGGATGATAGGGAAAGAGCATCTCGAGTTCATAGTAGAGATTTGATATGCATAACATACTTTGGAATGATGTGATTTATTGAAACATTTGTAATTCCGTTCGGCGAATGGGTATAGAGTTTATAAATCATCAAATGTCTCTCGAGACGGCTGCGTTACAAAAATACTCTCGACATGGAGAGCATTTTCTCCATTACGACATCTTTGAATCACCCCAACCTCTGATTCTCCTCTAATTTCCCCCTGGAAACAACCACTTCAGTTCGGTAACCCTTGAAACGTTAGACATTAATAACAGACTGACTGAAGCTCTAGCCAGACCCCTACATGGCGGCAGGAAATCATTACAACAAAACAAGCAACGGGTGGGATTGTATGCTGGCATACCGGATGTCGCTTGCGTTTGTTGGACAGGCCATTATTTTGGTGGACTGTCGTCATTTTATGTTCAATAGAATGACGGGATATTACTCTAAGTACGAATGATCTTTCACTCTTAAGACGTAATTTTAAAACCCAATGTCAAGTCTCTGCCCCGGAATATCGGGGCTATGTTTCTTGGAAAACAATTTTAGATAGCTGGAAATGTGAGAAATTCAGGTCATCTCATATACAAGACAAATCACAAGGGTGTTTTTGTAATAATTGTGCAATTTGTTTTATGATGATCTATATAAGAACAACCGCGTAGCAAATAACAGTCATGTGCGTACCAGTTATTGTTTTCCTACTTTACTATGTTGTCGGGGGGTGTCACCCTATCTTTCGTGGTACATCAAGTGGAAATAGAGAGAAACCCTAACTACATCTAAACCAGAACCGCTATACACTCAATTGGTTTTCCCAATCAAACGCAACGAATCGGCCAGCAGAGTCATTAAAGCTAGGATGGTTCAGACGCACAGGCTACATGGATGGATAAGGTGGTGTAACCGAAAGATCAAGTGACCTGAGGAGGGTTTAATTTACACCTTCCTCTCACCCATCACTCTCTTATTGAGTAAATAAAGCAGTGGAGGAGAGGTGATTGAAAATAAACATGGACCAGCTGAGTCGACGACGTCATGTTAGTGTCCTCTTGACTTGGATCGATTGGAAACAAGTGGCAAGATTTCGACGTAGAAATCAGAAAGTTCTTAAAGGTATCATTAAGAATTTGGGGGGCTTGACGCAAAGTGAGTCCGAAATCGTATGGACAGGAAGGTGATCCAAACTGAACTGACAATGCTAGGACAACTAATTCCTGGACCATAACACCTGCAACCTGGACATCTACCCAAGGAAAGCTGTCCTCTAGAAAAAAACTTCGATATAAAGTGAAAGATATTCAGGACAACTACCCTTAAAATGTTAGCAACTAATTTGGACAAGTCAACCCGAGGCGATTTCAAAAGCCATGTGCGTCCCATATTGAAATGTGCGGACATGTCAAAGACGTTTTACGTAATTCGCACATGATTTCTACGGGATATACTGAAGGGTATTGATATTGCCTTTAAGTTGATATTTCGAAAATAGATGCGATCATGTTCCTTGGACAATAAACCCATACAACTACCTATAGGACATAATTAACCCCCAAGATAGCTAGACACATACTTAGTCGGCCGTACAACTTCAAGTTGAAATAATTAGCACGGACAACTTACCACCGGACACCTCCGCCTAATCCAATAATCCCTAAATTAACTGATGGTAAATGGGGGTTACTTGTTAAAGGTACAGTTCTCCGTGAGGAGTTTTTCGTGATTAGTTTTCTGGGGTAATTGTTCTCGGCGTAATTTTCTTTTGAGGAAATGTCGCTGGAGGAATCTATCCGGCATGATTAACCGGGGAAGTCAACCTGATACACAATGTGAGGGTATTTTCCCGAGCGACTATGAGAAGCAATTATTAAATTTATATTGTATGCGTGTGTTTAATATCTGACATGGAAAACATAAGAACGTTAGATGTAAATTAACATGAGTAACCTTTATTTTACAATGATACAATTTTAAATTACACATTATTGCAATAAGATTGCTCAAGCTGAGGTGGTGGCATGCTACATAGAAGTCATGTTCAAGGATTTCCTTTAACATCGTAATCATTATTTAAAAATGCTTCACATAAGTTGATCTCGGTGTTTACCCCTGATTCAATAAAACAACCGTTTTCGTTCGAAAGAAAAAAGGTACCCTATTTTACTTACGGATTTTGCTTGCAAGCGAATGAAGAATTTTCTGCAATATTCCGTGATGGCATAATACATGGTACAGATTTAATGCGTGGGGTAGAGTGTGTGTGGTGTTTGTTGCTCTGTGGCATGCGTGCACTTTATTTTAAATAACACTCCTACAATTTCAAATGAGATTAAGGAACCGCGGTCACCGCATTAAAGTCCTTAAACACGCCTAAACGAAAGAAAAATTGCCTTGATACGTGCTTTTGATAAAGTTTTCCACGCCTGTTTTGTTGTATATGAATAAAATACAGAAACGTTATTGTATTATTCTCGAAAAGTAGTAATTTGCTTTGGAATGCACCATTTTGCGGGGCGTGAATTTTGGTTAAAACAACGTGCCACAATCTTACAACGAACCATATACATGGAATATTATATAATTGCTTTAGAAATAAAAACCAGGCAAAGTGGCTTGGCGGGAGTTAAGTTCTAAACTCGCAGCACTTCTCAATTTCGATAGTAAATAAAGTTAAATAGCTTGTTATCATATTCAACAGTATCCACAAAAATCATGGTGTAACCAAAGGAATCTATTATTCATGGTGAGTATTAGTAGATATTCAAGCTTCAACCATGAGAGGTTTTCATTAATAAATGATCATCACTACACCTGAGATTCCATTCCCTTTCCAATTCCATTTGAGCGTCTAGGGCAATTATCAAATTCAAAAGTGGAACAAAAATCTACCAGCGGATTGATGTTAGAAATGAAAATGAGGGCAAGGAAGCACTTGAATATTCCGTCAAAGAAAGTACACAGATGAGACATCCTTTTTAACCTTATTTTAATAAATTTTGTACACAGCATATTACGCCACTTTCTAAAACAGCGACTTTTACTTTGATGCACATTGAACACATTTTAATCATCATTGTTACGATATACTGACGGATTGAAAATTAGGAAGTCAACCTTTTATTCGCGTATTCTCATATCCGACAACTTTTATTGTTTGCACCATTTTATATATTTTTTAATCTGCACTATTGATTTTAATAAATAAAATAATAAAATCAAAATCAAACTGTAATATCCATTGGCGTTTGATGGGGTGCACCCTCTCAGCATTCGGAATCATTATTATTAGTGGAAGCATCACCTCATTTAGGTAGTCGATATTTACATTTTTGTATATTTTCATGACAAAGACTTTTTTTACAATATCAAAGAATCAGAAATTTTCCTCGATCGCTTTACTCGGTAATATTCGGTCAGAAGATAAAAGAAATTTGCCCAGGCACCTATTATTAGAAATAAATCAATTATAGACTAGAACTTTAGTAGATTTCTTTATATATTTTTTATATATACTATTTGTTTTTTTTGATGAAATTTTATTCCGTCTTACAAAAAAGATCAACTAAAAAACAGAGATTCAAAAATATATTTGGAAGATACTATCAACCTATTTTTACACTTAGACAAAAACCCAATAGTTGCTCGCCCCCTCATTTATTCTGCGAGTGCCTGAGTAAATGCGACATCGGATAGCACAGCAGACAAAGCCGAAATTAAAGTGTGAAATTTTAATCATGGGAAAAGTATGTAACGCCTCTTTATCGGACAAGCCCAAATATCCACGACGCCACGAACATCTTTACCGATACACCCTCCCGGCAGTCCCCGCTTTAAAGCTTTGTATTGGCCGCAAAATACACATCTTATCCAATGTCTTGCCGGAGGGAACCGAATCATGAAGACTCTGTGTATGTACGTCACAAAAGCCCCTATTTGAGTTGAAATGGGTAGATAAATTGATGGGGGAGATATTGTGTGTGATGAGACTTAGATAGGATGAAGATGTTGACCGAAACATCGTAATTCCAAGGTATGTGGGCAGCGGCGTAGCGTGGATCTAGCAATTGGGAGAGGGGCATTTGTGCCATGGGGGAGGGCATCTGACCTACTGGTGATTAATATGCTAGAACGATGTCATCGAGGAAGGATAGGGGATGAAATGAGATGAAATATTTCCCTTTCAAGCTGTCTATCCTCCCACTTTCTCACTTTTTCTCTCTACTTTTCCTCCATGCATTTCGATTGGGGCTGGGCGGTGCAGTTGCCTTTTACTATATTCTTCGTCATGTTCTCTTTATGAGGGGCGGTGATGGTTTTGTTTGATCAAGATTTAAGCGCTTTGTTCATCATATCGTCTATACATGAGGAGATAATATCTTCAGATAAAATGAAGAAAGAAAACATTTTAGGCCTACCTAGATATTGAAGGGAATCAAAGATTTAAAAAATAAACGAAACTGATTTTTAATATTTGCCAAGAGACTGTTAGTATTTGAGATTGAGGTTAGGAAACCGAGTCCTAGGTTTGTCAACATACTGTGAATAGAAAGAAAATATTATATTCTTTGTAGGAAATACCCTGAAAGGTAAAAAGTTACATGTTGAATCAAATGTAGTCAACTTTTTGTCCAAATTTAGATAGAAGCATTCACTTTCTTTTTTCTTCGCCTCGATCGGCAATACGATTTTTCCGGTCTGACACTTCAAATTGAGTAATCTGACGTCACTCAAGATAACATAATATAACCATGTTTGCAATTCAAACGCATTTTAATTGTTTGAATTCATCAGTGTTTTCCTTTCATATCTGATCAATAAACAGTTACAGCTCCTTACACCCAAGCGGGCATATGCACACTTATTGAGTTACGGAGTAGTGCTTCATTAAAGTTCTCGGAAGAACAAATATTACGAAGGGGAGCGCACGAACGATTTCTGCAATTGTACAAAACGATCAAGTCACGACGAGTAATTTGAAACTCTCTCTGTTAGTCTATCATCCAGGGACAATGTGTTTTTCTATCCTTTGCGAATAAACAGAGTTACCAACTCAACTCAATAGAGATGCCATCAATCTCTCGTCCAAACAAATAATTTATTTGCCTGGCAAGCAGGCAAGCGTTGGTAGTACGCGCGTATGTGGGAGAGGGTGTGCGAATATGTGTGGGTGTGTATATGTGTGCGTGAGAAGGGGGAGTATTGGTTGCGTTTACTAGATACTAATATTTGTATCATTTTTGGCCCATTTTATCATGCTTATAAAACGAGGAAAAAATAGGGTCTCGCTCTTGATAGAGATCGATTTCCGCTACATCTAACTCATAACTTTTCTCTCGACGCCAGCAAGTTGGCCCCTTTATTTCGCTTTCACTACATGATTCGTAATGAATAGGGAGTATGGGTTCATAAAATGACATGGCATGTATCATAAATTACAGCTTGATCAATACTCTCTTACGTTTTGTAAATCTGTTAGAGGCACAAAATATCATAATTATCTATAGAAAATGTAACGTTGCGCTGTACTTTTTTTCGATAGAAATTTATAGGGAAATATAAATGTTCTTTTATGACTGCTTAAAAATGGGAAATAGTGGTTATTATTGTTTAGGTTACGACTGTTTTTTATGCACAAAGGGATTGGTAATAAAGCTGATAAAATGACTTTTGTGACTTCACAATCCTTTTATACGCATATTAATTACTTTATTCTTACCCGCTGCCAATATCTGTTTACAAAATTATTATATTTTACTTTAGTGATCTATACTTTTAGAAAGCAAGTACTCTAAATAAGGTAATAAGGGCATAAGGTAAAAGCCAATTAGAATGGTTGGAAAATGAAGATTAGAAACGCTCAAGATAAGAGTTAAAAAGTCACCTACCTCACCAAAATCGCTGTAGCACACCATATATCCTTTTTATTACTACGCTATTAGACGTACACTAAATCCATACGATTCCTCCCAATACCACCACAGGCCGAATTAACCCGTTTTTGGCTGCATGCCCGATTTACAAGCATTAATTTAGCCGGGAAAATAAATAACCTTTGGAACTTCTTGAATTGTTTTTTAATCAAGTCCCTCATCCACTTCTTAGGGTCCCACTCTTCCTCTTACAAGATGACAAAGTGCAGGAAATTGCAGTTTTCGAGAATCAATAAAACGTCATAGGTATATACCCGGGTCTGATTAAAACCTTTTTTTCTTTTTAATTCGACGCCAATTGAGATGTTATTGAATAATTTTCTCCATTGTACAAGTATCGATGGAGGATATTGAAAGACGCCATCGTTTAATGACGCCATCCAATTACCTCATAATGACTAACGGCCGTGGCGTATCCAGGAGTCGGGGCACAGGGATCACGTGCTCCCCGATTAAAAAAATCATATCTACGAATGGACCCTCATCCCCTCCTGTATAATCATGTAGTTTAAGTTTCCCTTTTTCGACTCCTCTTCTCTGCTTGTTAGATGCTTATGCCCCTTTGTATATTTTTTGCTGGTTAGATATATTTTTAATACAAATTTCTGGTTCTGAAACAAGCAATGATAAGATAATGACAAAAAATTGGCCCATTCGTCGAAATATGAATTCTAATATCGGCGAGCAAACCAGGGAAAAGTGTCAAATGTAAGTAGCGCCGGTATAATGAGGACAACCTATTAGTTTCATTCAAGATGTCCATCCATTTCCACGAAAGTGATGCACACCCTTCTCTCTTTTCCCCCACTTTCCCCTCTGCTCCTTGAAACACTTTAAAATGTTGATAAATGACATTTTCACAGTTCGTGTTTGACAAATGGGGTGTGTATATATTATTACATTAGGAGTTTCTGAGTGATAAGACGCGATTTAATATTAAAAACCCCAATGTTCTGAACTGGTTAAAGAGCATGAAAAAGTTGCATGCGTACGGTAAGTTATATTTAAAAGGACCGTGAAATTAATTCTTGTGTATGTTCTTGAAGGATTATTTTATCTAACTAAGATTTCAACGTACTTAACCACCCAACACAGATTATTTATATTTGTAGAAGTAATGCACATACCCCTTTCCCCAGGTTCTTCATTAGAAATGCCCTCTCAAACCCGTGAAAATGCGGAATAAATGAAATGTTCAGCTTTTTTGTTCGATAATCGAGGTAAAGTATTAGATTAGGAGCCTCTGAGAGAAAATAGTGAGTAGCCTAAATATAAACGGACATTGCTCTAGCTTCGTTAAACCGCAAGAAACAAGTCACATGGACGAGTACGGTAATTTTCTATAAATGGGACCGTGTAATTTTGTACATCATTGTTTGTTGAGGAATGTTATCTAACTAAGATGTTAACATACTTCACCACTTAACACAGATTATCTTTACACGCAAAAGTGATCAAAATTCTCCATCTCCAAAGTTATTCATTAGAAGTGCCCTCTTAAACTCTTGAATTGGGAATGACTAAACATTTTCAGCATTCTTGTTGGATAATCGTTCTCACACTAACATTACAAATACATCGTTCTTACCGATTTGAAAAGCATGGAAAATTTGCAAGAGTGTGGCAAGATGAGACCGTGGAAATTCATTTATACGGTCGTTTGAAGAATTCTCTTATCTAGGTTAGATGCTTTTACCAATCAACTCGAACTATTCATGTTTCCGTTTCGTCTGCAAATATCTAAATTAATCAGACCATCGGTAAACTGGTAAATGCGATTTATAAGTTTGGCCATGTGGATCACAGCGCGAAAAAATTCTTTTCGGAGTTTAAGTTCAGTTCAAACGTGCCAAAGGCCAGAAATCTAGATTTCCGAGAAATGTTTACCCCTTTCCATTCGCATCAACCTTATTAAAAAAAGCTACTGTAATAGAAAAGAAGTACCTAATTTAGTATTTAAAAAAAAGAAAACTGGAAAAGTTTTTTCAAGAGTAGTGACGTTTCCATTGACACAGTATTGCAGTTATCTTTGAAATGAAACATCCGACGGAAAGAGTTCGTGAGGGCTCTTGCGTTATCCTTTTGTTTAGAGTTTGCCTGCAAAGTAAGAGCGGTGGA
The DNA here is from genome assembly GCA_037976565.1 of Mesocentrotus franciscanus. Taxonomy (NCBI): domain Eukaryota; kingdom Metazoa; phylum Echinodermata; class Echinoidea; order Camarodonta; family Strongylocentrotidae; genus Mesocentrotus; species Mesocentrotus franciscanus. Next base: position 27,657,331 of record CP137669.1, on the reverse strand, counting down.
AGTGAATCGTTTCTTGTTAAAAGCCCACTCACAATCACGTGAATAATATTCGACTTGGAAACAAATAACGTGTCACCAGTCAGGTAACCAGTTATTACGTGAGTGCCATAAAAAATGTCACAATATGAGCGATAGATGCCACATCAATGGCTGCAGAAGAAATATGGGAAAATGACGTCATACTATTGGCAAAATGCTTTTGAAACGATTGAATGGGGAAATTAGATTCTCATGACTTGCGCTTTTATGTGAGGAGACTAATGCGAAATGGTGAAAGCTCAAGCGCTTCTCGAGTACTGGCTGATGCAATAAAGAGGAGGCATAATGGTCCAGGGATTACGACAGGGTGGTTCTTGAACTGAGTGTTCGAGGATCAAACCAAAATAGAGTGCTAATGTATTTTGTTGTTGAGCGTTACTCTTCATTAGACATGAAAACACTCAAAACGTGACTAAGAGCTGACGGTATTGTGATAAGAACTTATATTCAGGCCTATAATTGCACTCTCTTCCTGTTTTTTTTTAAGTCCATGGAGATACGTATTACAAAATCCCCACACACCCACACACCCATCCCATATGTATCATATTTTACATTAGTTCTATACTGTAAATCCACTTTCTTATCAGTTTTTCACACTCAGTCTTACATCCAAAACGCGTATGACGGGAGAAACCCTTTTCACTCCAGGAGTAAATGGCTACTATACCTCAACAACTTTACTTCATTCAATATTCATTTCACGCTCGTAAATTTGTATGGCTTATTTATTCTGTTGTTTTCAGTTTCAAATACATGATGAGAAGTTTTGGGCAAAGAAAGTAAGATTTATCAAAGACAGCGACAAATTTTCACAACGGAGAGGAAAGCAACAGCAACAGCAACAATTACAACAACAACAACAACAGCAACCAAAACAACAACATGAACAACAACATATAAACGCAACAATAGAATCTTAATGGTAATCAAATTATTATTTCATCGATACTCAGAACACATTTAGGTGACGGACATGCCTCGTAAATACAGGTGTCGGCCGACGGTACGGCAACCAAAAGATATACTGTTTTCACCGGAAATTCCACGTGAAGAGTAAATTAGTCGGCGTCAGGTCGGTTCAGGCGGGTGTATTTTTGGCAGATCCGCTTCGGAGGAAGTGCACTGAAAAAATGCAAATGATCACCAAAATTCTGGAAACAATTTAGAAACGAAGATTCAATTAGAACTCCCAAGGTCCAGTGGGACGGAATAACAGTCAATTCTAGCGAAATGCAGCGTATTGAGGCGTGTCTGAATAGATTTTGCGCTTCATGGTAGAAAGAAGAGAGAGAAAGACCTGTTCCTTAACCTATTTAGATTTCGGTCCGTTAGGTTAGAAATAGAATCGTTATGTCACTAAACGCCACGGGGAGACAATTGTATCTGTATTTGCTACACTGCCCTTTAAAAATTCTCCAACATTTTGCATGAAGAGTAGCGTTTATAAGAATGATAGAGTTTTGTATTCGCTGGTTCTGAAAACTTTTCGTATTTCCTCATGCTGACAAAATAATAATTGCAGTCTTTCATGAATTGGTAACGAAAACAAATTGCCTCTACATTACAAGCTTCCACCTTTCGTACCTTTCCTGGTATCTCTTCAGTTTCTGAAACCCTTTTCCCTTTTTCTCTGAATAGACATCCTTCTTTATTCAAATATATTTTCTTATGTGATACTTAAAAAAAAATTCTGTTCATAGTCTGATTTTGTATCTGACTTTCTTTTGTTATTTAGCTCATGATAATGTAGTAGTCTTTCTGTTGAAAAGGAATATTGAAGAACATGTAAGTATGACCATAAAATCACTTTACAAAAAATAATATGCCTGTTAGCTGAAATACAATTTCGTTCATGAATCTAGCGTCATTTGAAAAGAAAACGTACACAAGACTGTGAAGAGAAGGAGAGATCGATCAAATTGTAGATATAATTCCTCGAATCTTGTCTATTATTTTTGTTTTATCCTAACGTAGTATTGTCTTCGTTTCAATGTCATTACAAAAAAATAACACAATTATGCAAATCTTTCACCTCGTCCATCCTCTAAAAAGGTAAACCAATGAATGAAAGAATTCCTTGTTATATAAACTGATGCCTAATTCTCGGCTGTTTAAAGCTAAATACATGGTCTTGATATTCCTTTGTTAAAATTTTTAGTAATGAAATGTAGTGTCTTGGTTTCGCAAATAATTTTGACTGATTGAAATTTTTTATACATTAAAGGACGATATAATCTTTTTATTTTGACTTCAGTGATCGAATCTTTATGTCATATTTTTGCCCGATGGCCATTTAATATATTATTACTAATTCATTGCTCGCACTTCTATGTGGTTATATTCAATGCAATATTGAAAGATGGTGACTGGATGAATTACTCCCTAGTGAGCGGAAAGCTTTTTGAAACCACACCAGTTAAACCACATGACCGAGATAATAACGCTATACGAGCCTATTCAGAACCTCTGAATGTAGAAATGAACATTTTCGGCCCCCTGTTCTCTCTCTCTCTCTCTCCCTCTCATTCACTTTTCCTGTTTCTTTCTTCCTGTCTCTCTCTCTCTCTCTTTTTCTTTCTCTCAATCATCTCTCTGTCGCTTTCCCTTCGTATCGTCTCTTTACTCTCCCATGTACAATGTACGGAGATATCTTTATAGTTATAATATGTACCAAGTTTTTTTTTTTTTGGGGGGGGGGGTGAATTCGAATCAGTGAGCTGCGGAGCATATGAAGTAAACCTGTTTTTATCCCCTAATTTCTTTCCTGCTTCCTGTATATTTTTTTTTTGGTGGCGTTTTCCGCAGTTTAATCGAACAAAATAGTTTATTCTATAATTCGTTTTTGGGAAAGTCGGAAAATCAAGCGAGGTGATATTCTCTAGCAAAGCTGGAATTGGATATCACCTTCCCTTAGATTTCGATATTTGAAATGCATTACAATAATGTACGTGGTCCTAAGCATCTGTAATAATCACTTCTCTGAAGGAGTAGGTAGGTGCAGGTTTTACTTTATGCCATTGCCGTTGATAGCCTTTGCTGTCCATTTGACAATATAGTTATATCGACTGCTACGAGAGGACTAGCTGTTTCTATACGCTCAAGGGATAGTTGAATCCCCTGCTATCACCCCGAGGCGCGCCTGGGTGGGCGGCGCGCCTCGGGGTGATAGCAGGGGATTCAACTATCCCGCGAGCCAGTATAGAAACAGCTAGTCCTCGAGTATTAAAGCAGTCGATATGACTTTTATATGCCGAATTAAAACAAAAATCTACCAAGAATTCTTACCTTAGACTTTTAGTGAGTAAAAATTTGTTAAAACATCACAGAAAATCTGAAACACTGTCTGTTAATCTTCGCTTAATCTTCGGAGTGAAAGTTTCAATCATTTGGGAATCGCAGACAAAGAGCACTGTATATGGCGTCCGTGCTCGCACGTAGACAATTTTAACACGCAAACCAATGGGGATCGCAGTAAACCAATGGGAATCGCAGGATAATGAGGCGGAGGGTAGAAACTTTTAACTAGGCCCTGTGGGCTATTGCTATGCCCTGTGAGTTCGGCATGGCTTGAAATCACGACTCCAATTTCGACCAATCAGATGGCTAGATTCCTAAAGTGAGGTATATAAAATAAAATATTATCATCTCACCTCAAATATGACAAACCCAACAACATGGGTATTGTTATATTTTCCTCCCATCACGTGGTAAACATGTTTATGCTTAATTTAAATTAAAGTCACGAAATTATTACCTGACAGGGTTATTGATTATTTTATGTTCCATCAAACACATAACCTGAATCGTGATAAAGCTGAACCTATTCTTAACTGCATGTCACCGCTCTTAAGTCACCCCCTCATTTCAAATTGCCTCATTAGTAAAACAATGTCCGGTATAAAGCAACATGAAGATTAATGCATTGATAGTGTTTTTGTGAAGCATAGTTCAGTAAGCCATGAGATAAGTGTACTCGCGGTCACTTACCCCTTTTCATCACTTTCATTGCTCATCGTTAAATTTAGATGCTTTAACGAATTTTAATCATTATTTAAATTGTCTGTGAATTATTGATCGGGAGCTCGAGCAAGGCCATCATGACACGTCTTTGGTTTCACCCTTTCTTAAGACTAGAATGCAACCTGTAACTCTATCTACATGGAAAAGTCATTTGAATTTCAAAGCTTCCTCTGTTCAAACGAAATGTCATTGAATACATGTTGGAATATATTTATAAATGATTGATCAGGTTGGTTTTGTTATGTCCACAATTTGTGCCATCGCTTATTGAAGAGAGTGAATTAATTTTGAAAAGACTCCATCTTAAATTCAATAACAAATGTACAACTTGAGTCGCTAACACTGATTTGTATAATAAACATTCCATACATGTCCATTGTATTGCCATCTTTGTGAAACGCAAAGTCACAGATATACCACCCTATACTGTACCTAATCGTCAATCAGTTAACTGTTCTTAAAAGTAATATCTAAATTTGGGTGGTTTAGACGAAAAATCTGCTCTGTGTCTCAATGATACCAGAGCGTTATCAGTAAAAATAAAAATCTCATGAAATTTTTTCCAAAATGACATTTGAGGTAAATTTGTTTGCGACACGCACTCCAGAAAACTAGAAACTGATAATCATTAAAGTCTAACTAGTATTATAGGTTCTAGTATTTGGGATTAATCATTCTAATAATCTTCAATTTTCATGCACTATAACATCAATATAAATGGATTATGAATCCACTTTTAGTTTTGCACGAAAGAATTAAAAAGAGAGAATTAAAATGTAGGACCTACATAATATATTTCTAAAAACATGTATTGTAATAATCATCGATAAGGGCAGGTGGAACCGGGTATCAAATCATGTTCTACCTCTTTTCGCTACATTCTTCGTCTTCTCCAATATACAGGCCATGGTATAATGTGAAATCTTGATTTTAAGATCTATACATTTAAGAGTCCTATAAATATATGACCAGAACCAAGAATACTTTCGGTTATGAGATGCATTAGGCCCGAGGCTTGATCTTTTACGACAGGGAATTGAAAGGAAATTGAGTCACAAAAGATTCTGACATTTTAAAGATTTCTCACGTTCTTATTGTACGAGCCGACAATTGCTCCAAAACACCTGGTACATACCATTTACCTAATCCAGGTGATACGTACAATATTCAGTTTATGGAAAATCCGTTTTCCAGGTCTGCACCTAGCTCCTGCAATAGAAAAAAAGTTGTCAGACAATGAAAATGATTGGAAAATGACATTTAAAGAGCCCTCATTGCCTATTCTGTGTTATATCAGTAATTTACTTAGTTGATGACGTTGAGTATTCTCAGACGAATGGTTTGTTTCCTTGTGGATCGACACATAACATGGCTAACTATAATGCCCCCGATAGTGGCCCTTTTTCTTAATTATTTATTCCGATGTGCAGAAGACTATCGAAGTGTGAAATTTGCCGATAAAACTTTCATAACGGAGGAGGAGTGCCACCCCCCCCCCTACACACACGAACCGCTCCAGTGACACCCCTACATCTGGAAACGGCTTATTACAGTGAGCAGCTTATACAAAGTTTTAAAATGCATGTACAGCGAATCAGCATTCCTAAAACAATGATATATTTTTTTTTACCAAAAAAGGAATACTCTGCGTGAGATGTTAAAAACAGGGTGGTTTATTGTGCAGAGTGAGCCCACACTGCCCGAGATTTTCCCTTTTCCTTTTCTTTTTAATTTATTATGATGTGCATACAAACTTAATAATCAAACCAACTGAAGTAAACATCACTGCACACAGTATAATAATAGTAAAATGCAGTTAACCCACACTTTCGATATATGTGCTTTGAGCATCCTATTTAGGAAAAGAAACCAAAATCCGGGCCACCCTCAGTGATAATTGAAATGCGAATTTTGCTGCTTATCTCGAGAATAATTTATATATAGTTTCGGTGATGATTGATCTCCTGACTCTAACTGGGTATGATGAACTTAAAATTGAAACCATAATATGAATAAATAGATGAGTGAATAATAATAAGTAGGCCAATAAATCGAATATTATATGTGTGTGCGTGTGTGTGCGTGTATGTGGGGTGGAGGGAGTGTGTGTGTGTGTGCGTGTATGTGTATGTGTGTTTGTGCTATATTTTGAAAGAAACCATAAGACATCGAAAATGTGAGGAAGGGGGTTGTAGATCAAGTGATTTTTCAGTTAACCGTGAGAATGTAAATTGTAATTGTGCTTCAATTTTGACCGAATTTCGTGTATAAAGTGTCCTGTCATTTTGATTTGGAAAAAAGAAGAAGAAAATGACATGACATTAGTTAAACCTTGATCTTAAGCATTTACTTGGAATTTCAGTATCTAGTCATTGATTGTAATGGAATAACATTAATAAGTTTTTAACAAATAAGTCAACATCTACTGAAGACAACAACAAAATTAATGACCATGCTCTTACGAAACAACCTCTAGTCTAAAAACCGTAAATTCCTTGAAATAATCATTTTCTTTCCCCCACTTTACCGAGATAAGGAAGAACAAAAATATAAGCATGCCATAGGGTGACTTTAAAACTGGTACTTTGGAGTCTATAAATAAAACGCCTACTTTGTACTGGGAGAGACATTTTCATGTTGTTGTAACTGACTTCATTTCCAATTTAAGTATATCTTGCATATGATTCAGGCATTTTCAAAGATATTTCAAGTTTCTTTCAGATGGTATCGATGATAACTAATCGAATGCTAACATGATATCTTGAAGGATTTTGCTTTTATGATTCAGACAAATTTAGGGTTTAATTTTACAGTGTGGTGCGCAGTTTATTAGCCAACATTTTCTGCAATACTTATACATTGCTTCGTCAACAAGGTCGTACACTGCAGTAATGACAACCTTCAGATGCGCAATTTATTTCGACGCGATCGGTATTATTGCACGAGAAAGAACCTGTTAATAAAATTATATGTTCTTTACACACGTTTTCACTGGCGATGAGAGGAGTGTAAACATTTGAGAGAAGATTAAAGTCGTCTCTAACATTTAGTGACAAGGGTCTTTGAGCGTCGATAAGGAAAATGGGGTTTTAGAGCCTATATGCCAATTAAAAATTGAACCTATCCTTCAAGTCTTCGCTCATTTAATCCATGCATTTTGAAATCCATGAAACTTTGTCTACACACTGAGCAATTGGGGTGCAGATTTGCATCCACCTATGCGTATTTGGCAGAGGGTGCTGCTATTGTAACAGAATTGTTACTCTTATTTCTTAGTGTGTGGTGTAATTAGACTTGCATTCTCTAATGTTTGAATATACCCTTCTGGCCTTCATTATTTTATTAGAATTCCTCTTTGTAAATAGATGAAATAACAAATACTGTTCGTCTAGACGTTTAAAATTCACCTCTCCGTGACAATGGCAATGATGATGATGATGATCATAACATTCGGACATTTGTTTATTACAAATCAATTCACAGCAATCGTGGCTATGATAAAATACAACAGCTTTAGTCGGGTAGGTTACACGAATTCAGTTTTGTACGACGAGGATGCTAACAGAGCGAGAGAGTAGAAGAGGACCAAGGGTAGGCAGAGGAGGTGGGTAGAGCAGTGAAGAAAAGAGAGTGCGTGTGTCAAGAGTTACAGGAGTTACAGAAAGAATACAATGTAGTTTAGCTGCGAGATGATAATGATGATGATGATAATAATGATGATGATGATGATGATGATGATGACGATAATGACGATAATGATAATAATAATGATGATGATGATGATGATGATGATAATGATAATCATGATGATGATGATGATGATAATGATAATAATAATGATGATGATGATGATGATGATGATGACGATAATGATAATAATGATGATGATGATGATGATGATGATGATAATGATAATAATGATAATAATCATCATGATGATGATAATAATAATAATGATAATAATAATAATAATAATCATGATGACGATGATGATGATGATGATAATAATTATAGGCCTATACTAATACTATAATGATGACGGTATAATAATAATGATAATAATAATACAAATTAAATTGTAATTTGGTCTTATTTACCCCCGGCACCGTAGGCACATAGGTATTTATACTGTTCTTTGTGCTTCGAAGATTTAACATGTTTTTAATTGCTCTCCTCATGTTTTTTCTTTCATTCCAATGAACTAAATTTCAAGAGGTCATAAAACCTCATTCGTTAATTGCCTGCAAGGTTTCTTCGGTCATCATCTTGTTTAATATGCCTATGGTGTCTTTAAAGGGAAGGTTGAGCTCTGCAAAGATATAACAAAATTGTGAGCTTTCCCATTAATTAATTTGGAAGAATATCATTGTAGAAATCTCTACTGAAAAGGATTACCCTTCAAATGTCCTCATAATTTATTCGAAATATGACAACAGACAGATGAAAGGTGCTGACCAGATATTTGTGTGTAGTCCCATGTACCCAATTCTGTGTGCAGCGCATGTGATCTTCAGCAATATTGAGTCAATTTCGTTTCATTTCGATCATTACAATTCCTCACAGTATACTGTTATGCTTATACATCATCAACTCTCCCATTTGATTCCGAATGGTTTCTTTCACAATATAATCGCAAGACAAAAACTCAACTTTATCTTTAAATGGAAAACAAAATATAGGGGGTGTGAGTAAACAGCAATTACATTCCAGTGTTCGTTTCCATGATGTCTTTAGATTAGGTCGAGACGGCTTCTATAAATGTAGCGTTACAATGGGTTTGTTAGTTAAGGCCTGGTCCCACCGACCCGATAATGCTAACTATCTGAAATAAAGGATGCTTAGGCTGTATACTATTATTGTCTAACCTTGTTTAGGTTCTGAAAAAGGTCAGTCTGAAGTGTTTGGGAAATTAAGATAACCAAATAAACATACATCGAGTTGTGTTCTCTTTTAAAGTTAAATATGAGGGTAATGCCGCTCTCGACTCAGGTGTAGTTAGTAGCCTGGTAGGGTTCATTGTTTGAAATGCATTAGGCCTATGCCCTGATAATGGTTGACGGAGCAGAATCATTTCCAAAAACTTTGGGAGCGCTTATAAATAGTCATGTTTCATCATGTGATGCGCAGTCTGGGCATACACTAACGGATCATTACAGCATTACTACATGTGTAATTATTGGTACGGGGGGACCGGGGCTGTAGCCTTTTACTCTCTGGCGCAGGTTTGCAACACGCTTGCGTCAAAATCCAACGACTTTCATTACTGCTTATCGACCGCATCTATGGCACGTACAACGCGTTGAGACCGGGGCACAGCCGCCCACAAAGAGAGAAAAGGAAATGCCCCGCCATTTTGAAATTGTCTATTCCGTGGAGGGGGGCCTGGATGTTTGCTCGATGGAGCTTGAGACATCACGTCAAATATTTGACTTTCCATGACAGATGTTGTCCAAGTCATTGATTTATATTGAGAGAAGGGAATGCTAGTACCACACCAGCTAAGGGCATGGCTTTAGGTTTTAAAGTAATGTAACGACCCTTCTTTCCCTTCGAAACCCTTGCAATATCGTAGATGTAGGCCTATTGCCTAACGAGGTCACACATTTTGCTGCAATTATATACACAAGCGTACGCAGGATTTTTTCAACAGGGGTTAAAATTTAAAATTATACCGACCAATATTTTGTTCAGGGGGTAAGGTCAGTTTTTTCACCCTTTAGCACACACAAAAAAGTATTTTTTTATTTTTTAAATTTGTTTTACACTTGAAAAAAAAAGTGAGGGGGGGTTTCTCCAAAACACACACATAAAAAAAATTGAGGGTGGGGGTTTAACCCCCAACCCCCGCCCCCGCTGCGTACCCTCCTGTATATACATATATATATATATATATATATATATATATATATATATATATATATACACACCTTAAATACTGTTAGTACCCTCTTACTATACACACTAATCTGTTATTTTATAATTTGAACATAATTTTTCATCAGGTAGGTAGGGAGATGAGCCTAATTCTGAAAAGAAATTGGTAAAAAAAAAACATATGCCAATTTAGGGAGCACAACCGGCCCCTGCCCCCATTTAAAATCCAATCGCAAGAAAGAACCTTTCCTTTTATTACAAACTTTGTATCCAAGGGCCACCTGGAGAATGTGAGATAACCTTTATTATGTTGTTTGCCAGTGACGATAATAGCACATGATGTTATGATAACTTCTTTTTTCGTTGCTTTTCTTCTTGTCAGAATTGCGCCCTCCTTCATTTGTTTTTGTCAGGAAATTTCAGAATGAACAAAAAGGAAGAGCACATTTTTTTTTTTGTCCAGTTTTTGAGGAAAAATTTCTCAACGACTCAGCCGCCTGCTGAATAAGCGGGGTGGAAAAGTACCACGTACAAGTACAAGTAGCTACTACTACTACTTCTACTTCTACTACTATTACTACTACCTCTGCTACTACTACTATACCACTACTACTACTACTACTACTACTACTACTACTGCTGCTGCTGCTACTACTAATGCTATATACATTACTGCTACAGCTACTACTTCTAGTACACAAATTACGATAATATTGATACTATTTCTGTAAGTAATGCTAATACTTCTACTACCACTTCCACGGCAGCTTCCATTTTACTGATGTTTAGTGTACTCGTGATTTTCGAACATTCAAAACATAGCTAGCATCATAGTTTTAAATGGCGTTAATAACTTAATGTCATTTTATAATAGATAAAAAGAGTAGAGGAATAGAGGCGTAGAGAAAAAGAAGATTGAAATAGAAATAGAGACAACCCCTTATATTTTCCTATAAAAGACATCAGTAGAGCACATGAAAATGAAAGAAATCTTCACGAATGAAAAATGTCCCCCAAAAAAAAAAAAAAAAAAAAATGCGCCTTCCCACATGATACCTTTCCTTGACAACCGAATGTTGGAAAACATGAATCTTTCGAAATGACATTACGACATAATACAGCGCGAAAATGAACTGTCACAGTCGTAATCACACTCTACCATGTTTCCCTCGGGAAATTTGTAGGTCACTTTAAAATGAAATCGTGGGGAGAAGCTCCCCCGACGATTATCCGCACGTGCGCCAAGAAACAAAGTCTTCATTACCCGTAACTAGTGGCTTCGGTCAAAGCGGTTTACCACACGGCCGCCTCCCAATGAGATATTCAAATTTGCCCAATCACTGTGTGTTTTTATGCTAGGAAGGCTACCATCGACTGCCAATTTTGCGTTCAATATTGTTTGGACACAGATTCAAGAACACGTTCTTAACATCGCAAGAAGATTAGTTTGACTCGTGTGATCGCGTAAGATCGACGAACGACAGGTGAGTAAGCTAAATTGAGAGTATTTGTTAGGAGCTGAGGCAGGTAATTATTCAGCTTGAATGTATTTTTTGCACCAAAAAAGGACGCCACGAAAGAAAAGAGATGGTAGATGGGGGTGCTCCCCCACACACACACGTGCGCTCGCAAATCTATTGGAAAATTTGCAAATGCGTTTATCCTGAATTGAGATGGGGAGAAGACAGAAAGAGACAAAGGCCCGAATTCACAAAGGAGGTTTAAATTTAACCCATGGTGTAAATCTTCATTTACATAACCCATGGTCTAAAATTAGCGCAAAATAAGCGCGACACACCCCGTGTCCACACACAACAAATTCATCGTATAACTATCCCGCAGTAGCAAACTGCGCACCTATACGACGTTTCGCTGAAGAGTTTCGGGATTACTTTCTTGTGTGTGTGGACGCCCTGGAATTGATACGATGATTCTTTATACGACGTTTCTTGTGTGTGGACGCCCTCGGTTTTTTTCCGATGATCCTTTATACGACGTTTCTTTATAGAGTTTCGGGATAAACATTTTTTTTTAGACACGCTGACAGTCAGAGGTCCAATATTAAACGCGCGCAAGGTACGCTTATTTTGCGCTTATTTTTAAACCATAGGTTATGTAAATGAGGGTTTAAACCACGGGTTAAGTTAAACCTCCTTCGTGAATTCGGGCCCATAGGTTTGAGGAGTGTGTTGAGCTACTATATATATATATATATTAAATAGTCTATATAGGTACGACATTTGTGTCATGTAGATATAGATCGTAGGTAGCTGCAGTATGTTGTCTGCGCTGCATGAATGCAGCGCGCGCACAGCGCGTATGCGGCAGCTATGCAGTATGACGTAGTGATGACGCTCCTCGGTCAAATATAACGGACCGAGATGACGTCAATCGGGCAATATAAGGTTGGAGATCCTTGCGGCTCTAGTCACGTGATGGCGTTTTGACCAATCACTAGTCGGTATCTATATAGATATAGATGCGCGCTTCGGGAAAAATATAATCCCTTGGGAAAATTATAACTCTGTCGGGGAAGTGAAATGTTATATTAAACCTCTAGGCAGGCAATATCTGTATAATATATAGGCCCTACATGTATCTATAGTATACAAATATACACTGTCTTGAGAGGTTCTGGTTAAAACTATGCCCAAGAGGTGACTCCAATAGTACTATTTGCTGAGGGGCACAGCCCCGAAGCAAATGGTACTTTAGTCACCGAGGCCCATAGTTTTAACCAGTACCTCGAAAAGAAGGCATTGTTTATTTGTTTTATATCTTGCATCAAAAAATTATCTAGAAAAAAAAAAAAATTACAATTTTGGGAAAATTTTATCAAAATTTCAAAAATCCCCCCAAATATACAGTTTTTATTAAAAAAAGAATAAAAAATTATTAGATTAAACAAAAAAATAATAATATTAAATTTTCAAATTGAAAAAAAAAAAAAAAAAATCAAACAAAAAATTCAACCCCCAAATAGTACTCTCATATAATACTTCTACCCAAATAGTACTTTCTTAGAGCAACATTTAAATAGTTGAAATATTTCTGGTCACGTGACGAGCTCTCCACCAATCAAAAACCAATAAATTTTTGATGCAGGATATAATAGAAAATATATCAATTCACAACGCTAGATGGAATATACAATAAGCATGGATTGAACTTTACACGCGCTTTTGATTTATTTTCATCAGGTGAATAAGTGAGCGTTTCATGGTTTTACATCGCATCAATTATATACACACGTAGCCATGTAAAACAATGGAACGCTCACTTCACCTGATGAAAATAAATCGAAAGCGCTTGTGAAGTTCAATCCATGCTCGTATATATTCTATCTAGCGTTGTGAATTGATATAATTTCGACAATTTTCACTCTGTTTCTCGTTAGACATTGTTACTCTTAGCATTTCAATATGTGTGTATATATATAATATATATCTATCTATTATGTAACAGCTTTTAGTAATCACTTTGAAAAAAATACAATGCGATAAGTTACAAACGCACCTCCGCCCCCCACACACACATTAAAGATATACTGACTGCTATGAGAGGCATAGCTGTTTCTATAGGCTCAAGGGGACGTTACATCCTGCCATGACCCCGAGGCGCGCCGTGGCGTCCCCGAGAGCCAGTATAGAAACAGCTATGCCTCGAATATTAAAGCAGTCCATATATCTTTTATATACCGAATTCACACAAAAAATCTACAAAGAATTCTTGCCTTATCCTTTTCTTGAATAAAGATTGGTTAAAACATCACAGAAAATCTGAGACACTGTCTGTTAATCTTCGCTGGAAAGTTGCCTAAATGTTACGATCATTCGGGAATCGCACACACTAAGCGACCAAATCGCACACACACTGTATGGTATCCGCGCTCGCACAAAGAAACTTTTCACACGTAAACCAATGGGCATCTCAGTAAAATTAACTATTCGGACCGTTACCTGGGGCAACGGGCATCTTTCTTATGAACTATTGACCGTTACCCGGGGCAACTGGCATTGTTCGTTTCTTTACGGGCATAGCTAAAATCACGACTCCATTTCGACCAATCAGATGACTAGATTTATTCAACATACTAAAGAGAGGTATAAAAAAATAGATTATGACAGATACTGACAGTGCTCAACTGTAGGAGAGCTAGTGTACAACATTTTTTGTACGCTAGAGTAGTTTATTCTTCCATGTAGTTAGTAGTTAGTTGTACAGAGATCACCATGAAACAAATCGGCAGCCCTACCCCCCCCCCCTCCCCTCTGGTACAAACATTTACATAGGCGTTGCATTCAGATGCAGTGAACCTTTTATAGGAATAACTGTCAAAAAAAGTTATAACATTTTCATAGCTCCTTTATCATGAATTTCCCCGAGAGCTGTAATTACTTTTATAATATCACAGCGGTTGCATCCTCATATTTCACGTTTGGCATGTATTATTATTTATTAACATGATTAATAAATACAAATCACTGATGCTAGCATCGAATCAAAACATTCTAAATCCCAAATTCTTCAAGAGTTGAATGTGAATGACTAATTTTATACGAAACTTCTTTCAATATGCCATTTGATGTTTTATTATTTGATTAATCCGTTCGAAGCCTTACCCAAATTAAATCAGGAGACCTTGACGAGCCCAGCGAGCAGCTTATTCGCATCATCACAATCAAATTTCTATTCTCTCTTTTCACTTTTAATACAACAGCACGAGAATAAGTAAGCAAATAAAACAAAATATGACCGTGTGACAGTATCATCATGGTTATATTGACGAGTCAAACTCTTCATCTCCTACTTCTCGGTGTGTGTTTTTGTGTGTCTCTCTCTCCCCCTCTTTCCCCCTCTCTCTCTCTCTTTTCTCTCACATTCGCTCTTTATTCCACTTTCTTTTCTTTCTCTCTTTCTCTCTCTCTCTCTCTCACACACACACACACTCTCTCACACACACTCTCACACTAGGTCTCCCCCTCTCACTGTCTTGACACCTTCGTTTTTCTTTCAATGTCAATTTGTTAATAATATAGGAAATATAAGAAGCATGTTTTATACTTGAACTGACAAACGTACTGTCACTTTTAACTGAAAAAGATGAAGAAATGCTTGAACTTTAGGCATGATTTAGGCCAAAGTTTTAGTAACAACAACAAACCAACAACATCGTCATCTCTATTGAGCTACAACGTCAATGTTCCAAAATTGTCACATTTATTGCAGTCTAATTGTTTCTTCGAACACTGGGGACTCTGCTAATTGCAGACTCTATTTGTAGAGCATTTTATCGGTATACAAACATGTTTAGTACTTTTGTTCTCACTGAAAGATATTGTAAATACGCTAATGAGCTTAATTGGCATAAGCTTGGATGATTCCCAAAGCTCTTGTATACAACTGTTTTTGAGATAATATGGTATGCCCGTAGATGAGACGTTTCTGAAATCTGTTGTTATTATTATTTTTTTATTTGAATAGTATTTTTTTTTAAGGTTATAGGGTTGATTGTGTTCACATTATATATAACTGCTTTTCATGATGAAATGTATAGAACATAATAAAAGAGAGGAGATAGAATATATCACTAAATGGCTACAGATTTTTTTTCTACATATATCTTTTTAATTTTTGTTCGGTGAAAAGATGCTCAAAGCAAATGTACATTTCCCATCAAGTATTTCCCTCAAAGAAATATAATGGTTGGATGGGCATTATTTGCCGAGGGAGGGGGGGGGGGAGGTGGGGGTTGAGGTATGTTTCCCAAATATTAACTTTCAACCCGCTACTTTTCATGAGCGAGCGAATGAAGTGGTCCAGAATTTACGATCATATAGTGACATCAATATTACTTTTAATGCGTACAGTAAACCTTTTACAGTTATTTTGTCATTAAAATGTACGATGTAAGATAATGAAGATTGTGAAAGAGGCAAAACTCCAATTTTACCACATGCAGCTGCGTCTGTCTAACCTGTTACAGTAACTTTGGTACATGTAGATTTTCTTTCATTAGCGATCTAGTACAATTGTCCCTATCTGCTGATTAGACGTGTATCTAAATATATTCCAAGATGAAAAGGCAAATAAGATATTCTCATCATCTATGGCGAATCTTTACCATTATCTTTTCTCTCATATCCAAAGAATATATCACGAATTTAATGCCTTCTTTTCACAGTAGACATTGCAAAGAAACACAATGACGTGTTTTTTTTAACGGGGGAAGGGGGGGGGGTGGGGCGGGCAACGGACTTACAGGGAGGATGAAATGAGATAAGACAAGGTTAAAACTTCATAGGTGTGAAAGGAAACGTATCATCTTCTGTTCACCTTGCATCTTCTCTCCCCCTCTCCTCGCCATTCGACTGAGGGAGAGTGAGAACACATGTCCCTGTGCTCAATGAAGCCACGCCCATGAAGATATATACCCTCGTAAAATGTATATACATGGATGATTGATGAGGCGGTATTTCAGAGAAGACGATCCTTATGCACTCAGGATGCAACTAGAGACAGGTTTCTAATACTGATTACGAGAGGCGAGACAAATATCTCAAAGACTTTGGTGCAACCAAAGAAGTGTTGTTAAATGTTGAGGCGGTAGAGCGCTCGAGGCAGTGCAATATATCGAATAGGGTGACTGAACGAGAAGTGTAAAGGTGTATCATCATTTTATGATATTGTATTGTATTGAATTGCAACGCATTCATTTTCGATCGAAATGAGCAAGTTTTAAGAACCAATAGTTAACCGTTGCCTATAACAACTTAGTATAAATTTGGTCAATAGATGCATTTGGTGAACAGCTATCAGATTATTAGTCAGGTTTTAGGCGAGGTTAATCCCGTAATATACAACGACATGATTACTTCACAATTGAATGATATCTAACGAGCATGATGATTGAGGTAATGATGGTTATGATGATTTCTATGATTGCTGCAGTTACTACCATTATTACAATGGTTATCATAATTATCATCATTATTGTTGTCATTATCATTTCAATAAATCAAATTCAACATTCTTCTTCGTCTTCTTCTTCTCCTTTTACTTTTCTTCTTGTTGTTGTTGCTTTTAAGTGGGTTGGTGGGTGGGCTGAGCGACTTCTTAGACTTCTATTCCGCATATCACCTATCCCTAGAAGATTACTTTCTTATGACAACTACCCCCTAGGACAAATACCACCCCCGGACTATTACTCCATCTCGGACAAAATGTGTAATATTTAGGATGACATCACCGCGAGGGTGTATACAAGTTGAACTAGTCAGATCAGATCGGTGTTTGTTGTTTTAGGGGAGTAGTTGTCCGATGGCTAGTTGTCTGGAGTTATTTGTCCGAGGGGTAGTTGTCAATATGGACATGTTTCCATGGGTTAAGTCGTCCGGGCTAGATTTAAGTTGGTTTTCCCGGTGTGTGAATTCTTACACGGGTATATCGGAAAACAAATCTATTTTCATATTCCCTTCTCATCACGTTTGACGAAACAACATCACAATATAGACTTTCATAGGTTTATTTTTCTTCATTTCATTCCAATCATACAGAGTTGAACATCCTGAAACTGATTTCCATGGGGGATCACCGATTCTTGAAACATCACAAGAATACAATAAAATTCATATCACGGAATCTTCAGAGGTAAAAAGTTATCGATTTTTTAGATATTTATAAAGCTAATTATAAAGCGAAGCGGAAGAGAAAACTAAGTGAAGCAGTACGCTTTTTCACTATTTATTTTTGCTGCAAGAATTTTGATGCTAGATTTTAAGTGAGAAACGTTCTCTTGTTCATGTAATCATAAACAACAACTTTAAGGATGGACATTCCTACATTCCTTTTGAAAAAAAAAACGCAGAAATAAAAATAAAACAAACAATAATCACATGCATAATAGAAATCGTCATGGAATAAGGAGGGATACGACAAAATAAAGAAGAATGAAAAAGAGAAGAAGAAGAAAAAAAGGTATAGTTATTCGTACGCCCAACAGGATGATTTCATACACATCGTAAGACATCAAGCAGTAACGGTTGATGGTATCTGCTAGAAAGTGTATCACGACACCAGTCAATTAGTGTCAAAAGTGACATGAATTTCTGCCCTGTCACTTTATGACCTCGCGCTACAGATCCTATCGCGGTATTATAGTCATGTGATGGAGCTTAATCAAAATTAGTGATGAAATTTCGTACCATTGTCAAAACTGTCACAAACATGCTGATGCAATTTGTGCCCAAACACGTCACGCCGTGTATGAATTCATCGGGATCATACGAGGGGAAACTAAGTGGTATACAGTGCCGCGGCTACGGAGTGGCTAGGGGCCACGCCCCTCCCCTAATCGCGAAAAATTGGAGGAGTTCCCCCCCCCCAAAAAAAAAGAGAGAAAGAAACACGTGAAAAAGAAGACACTAAGACCCTCTCCCAAATCCTAATTGCCGTGTTCATTCACATTTTATCCATTGGACACCCCCAATGGACGTGTTTCTTAATATCTGGACCTACACTACGCTCCGCTACGAGGTATAATTCTAAGCGTAACAAAATATGATACACTGACGTCAGCTATTATTTTTCACACCTTTCCTTCATCATTTATATCCGAAACAGGGAGGAGGGATTTTATATTTACACATTTCTTTTCTTACGAAGAGATAGCAAATACCTATGTCCATCGAAAGGAAATTTATGATGTAATAGTGTATTTGTATGATATTAAAAATTGATAATTGATTTATTTATTTCCACATCATCTTTGTGACATTTAAATTTGATTTATTTGCATTTTTATACAACTTTTTTTCTCCAATACAGCAAATGACGTTGTATAGAAAATTGATGAGAAATTAGGTTACACGCTAAATGCATATATAAATAAGGTAAACATGATATAGGAGGGCTACAGCGTTAAACTAAGAAAATATATTGTTACTCTTATGTGTTACTTTGAGGAATTACATATATTTTTTTATCGTAGAGGATTTCCCAAATAAGGGCTGTTGGTGGTGCTTAATAGAGCTTGCAGCTCTCAGTTAAACTAAGAAAATATATTGAATTTTGAATTTAATTGAATTTATTCACTCTTTCATAAAAACATACAAAAGCAAAGACTACAATAATTTCTTGCAAACATAGATAAACCAATAAAATGGAAAATACACTAAAGGAAATTACGAAGTGGTTGGATCATCAAAAAAGTTACAAAAACTTATAGGTAGATGATCCTAAATATGTACACACAAACAACGAAAAAGGGACAAAGAAAATACAATAATACAATGGTAATTACATACATTAAAAAAAAAATCGCGTTTGTCAAATTCAAATTTTCTGCATCAGGTGAAGTTTTAGATTATGCTTAAAATTGTTTAGAGATGCACACTGTTTAAGTGTAGGGGGTAGTTTGTTCCAAATAGTGGGTCCTTGGCATTAAAAGATACTATTTGAAAATGAAGAATTACCATATATTACACGAGTGTCTGCTAAAGTCCTGGTATTATATCTATGAATATCGTTATTGCTCTGAAATATATTACAACAAATTTCTGGTAATAGGTTATGATAATATAAATACATAAAAACACAGAGTTGAAAATCATGTAATAATGATATTGGGAGAATATCCAGTTTCAAGAATAGAGGTCTGCTTGGACTTAAAAATGGCTTGTGGCAAATTATACGAACTGCTCTTTTTTGTAGGAGGAAGATACGATTAATTAAATATTGTTTACAAAAACCCCATATAATGTTACAGTAGGATATGTAAGGCAAGATTAGTGAGTTGTATAACATTATAAGAATATTGGTTGGCAAGATGTCCTTAAGTTTACTCATAATTCATATTGTTCTAGAGACTTTACGTAGAACTTCATAGACGTGTGTTTTCCACTTAAGATCTTTATCAATAGTAATGCCTAAGAACTTGGTTGAATTCGTATGTTCAATCAGATATCCATTCATATATTTTTTTTTACTTCACTAGCACATGTCTTTGGAAAGTTAAATAACATAACATTGGTCATAATTGCAGTTTATTTGCTTTAATCCACTCACTAACTTTTAGAAGCTCATTGTTTAGATTTTTGGTCAGGCATTCAACATCTTTGTGCTTATAAAATATATTTGTATCGTCCGCGAACAGTATAAAATTCAAAATGGGAGAGAATGTAAATCATTTATATGAATTAAAAAAGAGCAGGGGCCTATAATTGACCCCTGCGGAATACCACAGGAAACTGATTGTTAACTTGAATTTTTAGAATTGAAAACAGTGAATTGTTTGCGATCATTTAGATAACTGCGAAATAATTTAAGAGTAACACCACGATTTCCATAATAATAAAGTTTTGAAAGGAAAATATCATGGTTAATTGAATCAAAAGCTTTCTTAAAATCTAAAAATATACCAACAATGATTTCTCTGTTTTCTTTCTCTCTCTCCCTTTCTCTCTACCTCTCCGTCTTTCTTTCTCTCTCTTTCTCTTTCTTTCTTTCTGTCTCTCTCTTTCTTCCTTTCTCTCTCTCTCTCTCTCTCTTTCTCTTTTTTAAAATTACTTTTATCTTTCTCTTTTTCTTCCCACACAGACGCGCCAGCTTTCTCCTCTCACTCTTCTTCCATCTTCATTTTCTTTTCTGCATCTCCATATACCATTGGCACCATATCACCTCTCACACTTAGATATTTTTTCCTTACGATATTTGTCTTAATTTCATTTTCTATCTTTAAAGAGATCTATTCTACTCACTATTTGAGGGATCCACACTAAACAAGCCCTGCTTCTTAGTGGACCTCTCCATTTCCTCAATTTTAGTATACAAAAAATAATAGATAAAAATAAAACAACTTAAAGAATCATAATATTTACTTTCCATGTTAACTCTGTATTTTTTTAATAATCCAAATTATGAATAATGTTTTAGTCATTGATTAGTATTTTCGTCACGCTTGATTTGATTCTTTTGCATTGCTTACTGTATATTGAATTGTATATTCATGTTGTATACTATACAATTATTGTTTACTGTATATTGAATTGTATTGTGTTTGCAATGATGCTAGAAAAAATGGAAATGAAATAAACTAAACTGAAACTGGAACTGAATTGCCTTTGATACTTGTATTAAACAATCTAATTCCTCTTTATGTGGGACTTTGAGGGAAAAATATATACATGTACATGTATTTTATTATTGTAGGGGGTTTCCCAATTTAAGGGGCTTCACCACATAATATAGGAGACAACATGAAATTAAACTATTCGTTTTTTTATAAAATTACGGATGAAAGATCGCGGGATTAAACTGTTGTATCTACGAACAGAAGCATTTTCCCCCTTGTTATCTCCCACGGTGTGGACACAATGTCCCTTATAGGTAAACCACTTTATTCTCATCTGATAAAGACAAAAAATGATGATAATAAATAGAATTGTTCTTAGCGTGGAAATCACAGTGCAACAGACGCACACTTTATTAAAAATCTCGTCTGTTTGTGTCCCAAAATGCGCTCTTTCTCTCGGTTTTAGATCAATCATGTTTTTACAGTGACATCGGCGTGATCGGACCTTCATGCCTGATCGACGCATCTCCACTGACATAACAAAACGACTTAAAATAGAGTTTGTGTAGATAACTCCATCTGCCACCCCCAGCCGCCACCCCCTAAAGAAGAGGGAAAGAAGGAAAACAGAAGGAGGAGGAGGAGCAGTAAAAGAAGAAGAAGAAGAAGGAGAAGGAGAACCCCCCTAAAATAGGCCTTTTTGCAGGACCAGGTGCCGGTATTTAGTTGAAAAATCATTAGATTAGTCTGGCACTCGTGGTGATGATGATGTTGATGACGAAGACCAAGATAATGATGATGATAACAATGAAGATAAAGGTGACGATGACAATGATGATGAAGATGACGGAAATGATGAGGAGGAGGAGGAGCAAAGAGGAGGATCGAGGGGGAGGACGGAAGAGATAGAGGAGGAGGATATTGATGACGAAGGTGGTGACAAAATAAAGACTTAACAACCACAAAATATATTAGGCCTACCAATAACATAATTGATATGGTAATCACGGCTAGCACTTTCATTACTATGAGTGCTATATTGAACGAAGCTGACAATGGTTTTCATATTACCCCTTGTAATTACTCAGTATTTTACATAATAGATATTGTAGACTAGGCTTGACCAGTCCCATTTGATTTCCATTAAAAGGTCTATATTTTTATATTAAGCATTTGCGGACTCGGTACACACTTGTCTTGCAAAATTAATTCGTATATTTTGCCTACAGTGTAGTGAAAATGACATAAAAAGAAGCTATTATTACCCTTGAATTTTTGATATTGGTCACTGAAATGTCAAAATTCAAATCCAGTTCTTCCAATCGGAAATAGCTGTGGGTGTTCAAGTATTTTGCTGATCCATTACTATTGATGTCTGTCGCCTGCACATCATCAGTAAAAAGGAAACAGTAGGGCGATCGTGGAATCAAGGAAATTGACCACAATGCATTGACCCGATTCCTGCCCGCCTCTTTTCTATCGAAATTTGTTTTTCTTCTTCAAATGAACAATAAAACTTTACTTTTCAATTCTCTGCAAGTTATATCAATGATTTCTTTTTTTCGTATTCTTTTTCTTTAAAAAATCAAGTATAAATCCCTCTAAACACATCACTTTCATATTGATGATTATACATGTACAGAGATGGCAATTATTATGAAGCGCCCTTTCCACTGCGTACCTAGCATGCATATAGTGCTGTGATATGTCGTCCTCCGGTCAGCAATAAAATTAAAATGTGAATAAAAGAAGACCAAGTAATGAACGCATTGCGTTTCTAAATAACAGATATATTTCATATCACTATTACCGCCAACATAGATTTATCGAATTACTTACTTAATGAAGACTTAAAACCCTTGCTATATGAATGCGCCAACTCCAGTTGATAATAAGGGGCGCTTTGGGGCATGACTGGGATCAGCGCCCTGTTTCATAAAACTTGCTATTAATAACAAATTCTAAATTTCTATGACAAATTTGGTCTCAGCCAATCAAACGCCACGATTTCAGTAGCTTTTAACAGTTATTGTAACTTTTCATAGATAACAAGTTTTATGAAACAGGGCCCTGTTCAACGAACCGACCGGATAATTAATACGGAACGTCGGAAATGTGTTTTGGCATAATTTTAATAAACTTTAATAAGGGCATGGATGACATTTTATTGTCTTTATCTTTAAATTTTACTGTCTTCCTGCTATCCACTTGTCTAATGCAATCTTATTTTCTAATCATTGTTTCCTTATCAGGAACGTGGCGTTTTTTAAACACAAAACTTATAACGGTGTTAAAAAGAATACAAGTTTTTATACTGATAATTGTTACTGCATCAAACAATAAGTGGTAGAAGTCATCACGTTTAACGTGACCAACATTATTTATTTTTGACGTAACAGAACCTGGATGAAATATACAGATTTAGCTTATTTGATACTCCAAATGGTGGCATCTATTGCCAGAGCACAGAAACAATACATGAGTGCATCGAATGGCTGAATACTGTGATCCCAAATCTCCCTTTAAGGTCTAACCTTTAAACTCCTTAAAAGGATTTAGGTGAGTATTGAGGAGTTATAGTGGGTATGACCTTCACTCTCATCTCGTCCTATAACTTCTTCACATAATGTACTTTCAGTTTCGTCCCATCGATCCGTCCAAAATGGGTCTCGGGGCGGCTCGGTCTCAGGTGGTACTGCGTGACGTCACGTAATCAGTCCCATGAGGTCGGATGTACTCAGTCCGTCATCTCTCTCTATATTTCTCTTACATATATATATATATATATCCCTCTCTTTCTGTCTCTGACTCCCTGGCTCTATCTTTCTCCTATCTCTCACATTCTCTTTCTACCTTCTTCTCTTTCTCTCTCTTCTCCTCCTTTCCTCGTCAAATCTCTCGCCGCTCTCTCCGGCGCTCTATCCCTCTCTCTCACTTTCTCTATTACTCCCTTCCTCTCTCTCTCTCTCTCTCTCTCTCTCTCACTTTCTCTATTACTCCCTTCCTCTCTCTCTCTCTCTCTCTCTCTCTCTCGGTCTATCCCTCTTAATCTTCAATAAAACTAAAAGTGTGAAGTTGTACTATAATCGGGCTGGACATTTCACTTTACAGCCATTCATCAGTGCCATCATAATAATATGTGTAACTGTCCGCCATCTTATGCTTCTAAATCTACGGTCTGTATTGGTGTAATAACTTTGTAGGTCTACACCATTGTGCTTATGCAGACAGTGAGTTAAAATTTACAACACCCTTCTATAGGCTTTTATAGTAGAGGTGTATTGTATTATTCATACAGACAGTGAGCTGAAAAAAAACCTTTAATAAACAACAAAAAACAATCAAAAGGATGCACCCAATGTTTGAAAAACCTGTACATATCTGCATTCCCAGTACCATTGACAGTACTGTTGATAATGTTGTACTGTATTCAGGTCAGGAATTTCAGGTCAGAAATCCATGTCAGTTAAAAACTGTGGTGACTATTTATTTATTCAGTGTATTTATTTACATTTACTGTTCATGATAATAATAATTATAATAATAATAATAATAATAATAGTAGTAGTAGTAGTAATAGTAATAATAATAGTAATAATAATATTGACTGATAATTATAACATTAAACTGTGTATAATGTTTTTTTTTTTCTTGTACAATAGACGATGGGCATACAAAAGATACTTTACTTTACCTTTTCACAGTGCAAAATTAATCTGCATTTGCTTTATTTCTGCCCAGCAATTCGTTGATAGAGAGCAAACGACAATAAACATACAAAGGTTAGGCAAAGGGAAAAACGGATGGACAAAATTGACGTGAGAAAATTAGGATTCGGAAAGGATGAAATTGATATCGGACTAATAATATCCGATCATCCTTTTCTGCACGCTTTCTTCTGCCAAATGGAACCGCGCTGGCAATATTGGCATCGGTAACCCTATACTTTGGCAAATTTGTTTCATTCACATGAGCTGAAATGGTATCAAAAGGTGATATATGATGAGTGGCATTTGCCCACCTTCTTGATCATTGATGATCCGAATAGTATTCAAAATCTCTAAGCTCTATGAAAGTCATGCGATGCCTAGTTGGGGTGTCCATGTCGGTAATCGGAGGCCAAGATTGGAATCTTTGAGGAATAAAAAGAAAAAGAAAACAACGCCATCGTAAATATGAAGGACTGTAATTTCTCCCGTTTCTCCTCTGTCCGCGCTCAGTATCTCGTAATTACAATGAAAGGAAGAAAAAAAATCACTTATCACAACTCATAAGGGACAGGGGGCACGTGACCCCCAATCGAGTGGCGTAAAAAACGAGAAGCTAGAGAAGGGAGAAAAAGAAAGAGAGAAGGGGGGGAAAGACAAGAAAGGAAGAAGACGTTTGGAACACCTTCCGCACCCTCCCCCTAATCTGTAGCACTGTTTTATTTCATTTTCGGAGTATTAAGACAGGTGCCCTCCCCAAATCGTTCTAGCGCCCACTGAATAGATGAAATCACGCTACGCCACTGGCCATACTTTGTCATTTCGCTAGACCACCGCTCATTTTGATGATTGGTGTGGGAGGAAAATGGTGCCAATGTAAATAGCAGATATCTATTTCGATGAAAGCGCGGTGTTTTGTGTCATTTATTTTGTAAAGAGTGATTGTATAAACCTTTCGTGGTAGTAAGTACGTCTTGTCTCTAGATGTTGTTTAAAAGAAGTTTCAAAATTATCTACGCAAGTATTTGATTTCCTTTTCACAGATTTTCAAATATAAGTTTCATTTTACAATAGCTCTTTTAAGTTGCAGCAGAATCGAACTATACCTGGGTAGAAAAATATATCATCGGACAATCACAGACAATGCTCACGTCAGCAGAAGAAGGCTGTGGTAAAATAATATTCCTAATATATAGGCGATCAAAAATTTGCGTGTTTAGTCTTGGCATCTATTTCAGTTTTATCGTCTTAAAGACATCAATCATAAACAGAAATACTTAGTTATCTTTTCATAAGAAGACACTCTGTAATGTTCTTGCCATAAATTTAAGTCAATGAACAATCGGGGAGAAGACACATGAGCTAGTTAGACAGATCTGAAAATACTTTTTTGTTTGTTTGATAAATGACAACACCCATAGTCATATAGGCACAATCTTGCGGGTAAGGGGGCTAATGTCTCTTGTCCGAAAATTACAAATAGACCTCTCGCTCCCCGAATATGGAGTGCCGACTGCCCGAATATCTGTTATTTTAAATTCATCGGGGAGGGGGAGGGGGCTGCTGCCAATATTTAAAAAAAATGTAATTTCAATTTAGATAATAAGTACTTGAGGAACAAAATTTGATGATATTGACAAATGATAATATGTCCATAATAATGATGAGTTTCGATTTTTAGAAACTCCGTTAGAAATAGAAATTTCCGTTCGAAGCGTGATTAATTTTTCGATAGGTTTTTTATGAGAAATTCCAGACTTTTACAGCAAAATACAAAAGTGCCTGCTGTACAAAGATAATGCATGAATTATAATTTCATGCATCCTGATTTTGTATAGTCTTGATACACTTAGTAGGGGGGTTATTCTTGATGAGGAATCTCCACAATCGTATGACGTATTTTTTTTTTTTTTTTTTTATTTTTTTTTTCCACCCACACCAAACAGTCTACCGTCACAGGCGCATGGGTCGGAATAACAAATATTCAAAGGTTATCCAAAAGCTTAGCAGTGGTGGATCCAGAATGATCTGGCAGGGGGTAGGGGCACAAGTCTAACAATTTGTGATAAGCAAAATAAACAAAATTATCAGGGTTTCGCATAACTTTTCTGTTCTCTGATAAGCTAGCATCAAACAGGAAAAAAAGGGAGATCATCGCTCCTCGTCTTCCTCCTCCCCTCTTTTTTGAGGAGCCGGTGGCATGCACCCGCACATATTGCATCACCGTAGTATGGACACTGAACTTACCGCAATCGCAACATCTTGCAAGTTTCAGATTTACATTGAACTAATGTTAAAACTGCAAATTTGCTGTTGACTTCACCCAGATTCACATAAAGGGACAATTTACATGATTGTATCCGACCCTTGCCATTAAAGAAATGCGATGTGAATAATGATAAAGGAAACGTTCAGCCTCCTCATCAGTTATGATGGAGGAGTATGAGAGGAAGTGATGATGATTTCACGTAGCAGTGGACCTTTAAATTGTGTTCAATGGGCAAAGAATCTCAACTCCATCAGTCAACAAAACGGTGGGTGCACTTGTAGCGCAGTGAACTATCACTACTCTTTATTGCAAAGCCCCCACTCCCTCTCCTCTCAGGAGAGCGATTTCTGCACTTGTGACACAGAGATCTAGCATATCCCCCTCCCTCAGGAGGAGGATTTTATTTCTGTTTTCAATAATAGCTCCTCAATTGAGTCGTGTTATTGTATCTTAATGTCCCCACTTGGCGAGAGGGGGTAGGAATCAGCGGCGGATTTAGGGGGCATATCTGGACAATGCCCCCCTCTTAAACACAATTGGTATACCATTTTATACACAAGAGAAAATACACCCCTAAATTGTATTTTTTCTTGTTAATTGTGCCCCTCCGTTTAAAAAATATTACACCGATTTAGCTATTTAAAGAATTACGCTGGAACACCTTTGCTGGGACAAAAACATACTGAATGTTTGTAATGCGGAAAGAAAGGTTTTTTTTAACGAAATAAACAGTGCCGAGATGGATATAAGGAACGGTTGAATAAAAAATGAAGATAAAAGAAGAAGAAAAATGCCAACTAGTGTGTGTGTGTGTGGGGGGGGGGGTACGCCCCTGTAGCATTGTGTCTGGAGCTGCTTAGAATATGCCGCTGTGTTGATAATTCTCTCTCTCTCTCTCTCTCTCTCTCTCTCTTGTAATCATTAGTTGTTATTTTTTAATCGATTCGGATTCGCTCCTGACTCTTCTGTCATGCGCACCTGCATGCAAACAAGAAAAATAAGATAGGATCACTCTTCCCTGTCGGAGCACACTCTCTGGGAAAACCTGACAACCGGGAGAACAAGAATGCCTGGCATTTTGTGAGCAAAGTTTCATGCAAATTCGTTGCGAGAAGTTTCCACGTTTGGGTATCGGTTTACATGAATAAAAGATATCAATACTGTTTGTTTCCGCCGCTCTCTTCATGCCCCTCTGTGTGTGTGCAAACAAAATTCAGGCAATAATCTGTGGGTGATATCCGGATGGGATTTTGAGAGATAAGTGGGCTGTGGAGTACCCACTGGTCCTCTCAACAGGTGTATGGCGGGTGCTACTAAAACAGAGTTGTTGGTCCCTTGTTCTCAAACAGCATCGAGGGACCATAATAATTAAAAGATCAATAATGTTATCCTTCCTTTTCAATCACGTTTGCTCAAAATAAGTTTTCGGGTTTGATTTATATATTCTTGCCATAATTGAATGTTTCATACTAAGTTGTTGAGCCGTGTTATAAAGAATACTGATGGAAAAATCTCTCATTATAACATGGGCAATTTTGCCGATCTCGCTTCTTTGTTTTCCTTTGTCTCTATTTGTTCATTTATTTATTTATCTATTTATTTAATTAACTAATTAATCAATTAATAAGATAAAAAAATATTGTTTAAGTATTTTTATGTTTAGTTGTTTATTTTTATGCATTTGTTTATATGTTTATTTATTTCTTTATTTGTGTGTGTGCGTGTTTGTTCTGTATCGCTGATTCAACTTGATTTTTATACAAAAAAGTGATTTCTCTGGTCCGAAGGAGTTGGTCATGAGTTTACTTTTGAATGGAAAAGAGAACGAGGAAAACGTATATGTATATAGATATAGGCCTACAGTTTATATCATATTGCACGACGTACATATCCTTACATTTTAAAGATCATAATACATTTGTATACGAAAGGAATATCAAGAACCGATACATTTCATTAATTCACTTTTAAGTATATTAAAGCATATCATTCTTGTATCCATAATGTAAAAATCTTCTCCCACTGGTTGATACAACAGTGACGGAATAAAACATAAACATTCCAAACATTATGGATGCGACAGTAATGATCAACGTAGATGTACAATGCGCTCACTCAATTCAATCGATCAATCAATCACAAAATCACCCACGCAATCAATCAATCAATCAAGCAAGCAATCAATCAAACAATCACTCAAGCCATCAATCTTTCGTTCATCCAAATCCCCACTCCATGCACTATTCCGTTATACAGTGCGTCCCAGAAAAAAAACGAAACCCGAAGAAAAAACAATTATTGTGAAACAACATTTGAGTTATATCGATGTAATTCCTCGCTTGCCATGACATAGAAGTAATATGATTTAAATGATACAATGGTCGCATTAATCCATACACGCTTCACTGAGCAACATGGGTTTAAAAATTGCATTTCAAAATCCATTTGTGCCAGATTTTGGGTAAAACAGTGAAAATGTTTGATAGGATCACACGCGAACTTGACTGAATATGACCTGAAGGAAACAAAAACTTTAAAACCTAACGAAAAGATCGTTTCCACGTGCTTCTTTTCATAATGAGGCAAGAGTATGCCATCATTATGAGAGAAAGGATTGTTCGGAAAATGTCGACTTGCATTTTTTTGGAACTGCAGCTTTTCAAAATAGCAAAGCGGACAGTCAAGTGAAATTTCCAGAGGAATCGGACAAATGGGTACCGTACATTTTGGTAAAGAGATAAAGGTGTAGTCTAATGGGCACATAAGGCAGAAAATAAACCAACAGAATGTATTTGTTTTTTCTTCTGTCAAGACGGGTACCATTTTCAATCACAAAAGGGGCACTTTTCCATTGTTCAAGTGGTATTTATTGTTTTTAGAATATCTGAGAGTGTACGCCCCTGTCATCTCGGATACGGGTTTTGCCAACATTTTGTTGTTGTTTTGTTACTGTTTATTTCAATGCACATATTAATCCCACAATGGAACTCTTACATAATCATTCTATAAATCTTGAATTTCCTGTACGTCATGTTCGCACGTGATAGTAACGTTTTCATCGTTTTACCATAATCTGGCACAAATGGATTTTAACATGCAATTTCCAGAACAATGCTGCTCAGTGACGTGAGTATGGATTAATGTGATCAATGTATCATTTAAAAGCATATTACTACTACACGTACTTTAAGACAAGCACTGAATTATATTCATACACCTCATACTTTGTTCACAGTAACCAATTGTTGTTTCGTTTTCTTTTTTGACCACTGTAGAACAGCATCATTTGTACATTAACAGGTACACTACATCATCATACTAAATACTGATGCACATACATGTTTAGACAATAGACAATAGGGTCTGTGGTAGAAATGAATAATCTCTGCACTTGTTTTAATGAGAAATTAATGTTACCTGAACGATACCTATGTACCTGATATTTGTATCATTTAAATAAGCTAACGCATGCATAATCTCAATGCAAATGACAAATTAAAACACAATTGAAGTTAACTTAAATATTGAAATAAAGTACGACATACATCCTAGTAGTTGACAAGAATAAATAAAACGAGATTCATGGCACCTTTCTCTCTACCAAAGAGATTACAACAAATGAAAAGAAATAAAAATTGGATATTTTAGTAAGTCAAAGCAACAGATTACAATTTGGTAAACCGTCATTGTAAGGAAAAATATGGATGGTTAACTATCTTAGCTTCTCAGAGAGAGTAAAATTTTGACAGGATAACAAAACAAAAAATATATACAGTACATAGTATTGAACTAGAAATTGTGCATGGTCTTGTATTTCTGTCATGAAAATGGAACATTAGAACTTGTACGATACAGAAAAATACAAAATCTCAGTTTATTGGAATGAAATGGCAACTTTCAGTTGGTAGATGATATAATATAAATGTACATGTACATGTAATACAACGTTGAAAATTGAAAAGTGCAGTTAATTCGATATATCCCCTTTATTCTAAAAATCGAAGACATGATATGATACATATTACCAACAATAATGATGCAAAATATTGAAGATAATCTTTGCACTGAAAAAACAAACACCGTATTTCATTACTGCACACTCCCATGCTGTTTGTATTATTGTTCAAATGAAATACTGCTAAATAACCTACTCCTGTGGGTATTACAGTACATGTACTAAATTATAACATTTACTTTATTCAGCATTTTTTTGCAGGGAGGAGGGAGCTAAATCCGGGAACTAAATGCAGCGAGTAGAATTGGGCATACTCCGGTCTCAGTCTGCTTAAAAAGGCATATAACAAAGTATCAGGCAAACAGATAATTTAAAGGCAGTGTTTAACAATGTTAAATCTGAGATGCACGGCCGTACCTGTTATCAGTCTCTGTGATACATGTATGGTGTAATATTGAAGCCCTAAAAAAATTGCGCCTCAAAATGATCAAGAAGTGCCTCAAAAAAGTAAAAATCTTTGAGTGACCGGTTTTACCATACTCGTTTTTCCCAATAGACTGTACTAGTGTTATGAAAACCGTTAGGAAAACGCAAAATTTGATTTCCAATCATAAATATCTTGGTAATCAGACAGGCGATCGGCTTGTAAAAGTCATAGGTTTCTGACTGACCTAAAGGTTGATAATTATCATTGCAGCATGAGCTAAATCCAGGATTTTGTTTCAGAATCTGAGACAAAGTTACGGATCCCTTTAAACGTTAAAAGAAAATTCTGCCTTTCTTGTACTACTTTGTCTTTTTGAGAGTGTGTCATAAACGTACAGGAGAAATGCCAAAGAGACCTTCAATATAATTCATTTTCTAGGGAGTATTGCACCCGTTGTTTGCTACAGGGTGTTGTTGGTTATCTTGATGTCCTAGATATTGTCAAAGGGAATTTATGGCAGCCCCTAAAATGTTAGAGAGTATCTATAAACTATAAGTACTCTCCAACTCTACTCATACGTCAATGAGTATCCCTTGTGTAAGAGTTTGATAATGACTCTTTTTATTTTTTACAATAATTCTATAATGGAAGGAGAGGAAGGGCAAAGAAGGAGTCATGTTGCATATTCCATGAGGATCATATTTATGATGTCGGTTCTATATGTAGTAAAATGAAAATCTCAGCTGGAAGGAAGGTTTCTTGATAGAAAAAAGAAAAGAAAAGAAAAAATCTGTACACATACAAATCTATTACTACAAAACAGGCATAAAGTTACAGTCCAATAAAGAGTTTGTTTTCAAAGGCAACAAAGTCATTTGGCTAATGAGTGACAAAGTGGCTCTAAGAATAGCTCTTTCAGACAAATTAGCACAAATGATTCAAAGCATGTCTAATAGAACTGGAAAAATGTCAGAAATAACAAAAACGTTTCTACTGGTACGTGTACATGAAATTTGTGTATTCTATGAAGTGTATAATGTGAAACAAAAATTCTCAAACTGCACTTATGCAATAAAATGCTTTGTGCTCTAGACAAAGCCGAGTGGATATAAAAATGAAATTACTTTCCATTCACATCTTGGGACTACATTGTGGAAGATTGTTCAAATGTTTAAAAAAGGCCAACATCTAGACACTTTTTATACTCAACACTGAATGAACATGGACACTAGGACAGTTGACTGTTTTTGCAGAATACATGTTCTAATCGAGACAAATGTTCAACCACTGATTTTGCGTTGCATTCCACTTTAATATCGGGTGGGGGAGGTGGTAACTCTTATTCAAATAATCAAATACATGCTATCTCTTTTTATTTTGAGATCCTCATAAAATATTGTTCTATAAACTCTTTTTCACATTTTACCAAATGATAGTCTCCACAGTTACATGTAATGACTTTGAAATTAAAGGGCAATTTTGGATTAAAAACATAATTTTCAAACAACACAGAATTCATGAAAAATGTAGTTGTAGAATCACCTACATGTAACAGCAAATCTTCTGATGAAGTATTCTTGTCCAGCCTTGGTGCAGTATTGTAGCATGTTCTTCATAATCTTCACAAAAGTCAGCCATTGCTAGAATTTGGTCTTAAGTTCACCAAACAGTCTGATTCTTGATGGCCTCTACATCAATGTTCTGCATCATACTTTCTCCATCTCACTAAAACAGGGGTGAGTTCTTTATATCTTCATCTGATTCAGAGTCCTCAATATTGATCAAGAAAAGTCTTTTCCATATAGCATGGCATTGTGCATTAAGTAGCTTTGGTGGTCTTGCTTTTGCTCTTGGCCGATCTTTTATCTCTTTTCTTCAACCCGTCCATGTTGCCTTTCATTACGTTTGCGTAAGCCTGGGATTCAAAGGATAACAATGAGACGGTGACTGGTAACGTTTGCCATTTTCATTTTAAAGGTAATTCACAGTATAGATAAGTGAAGGGGTGCATTTGGATTCCCTTAAATTTGTACTTTGCCAATGCATCACCTTCAGGTAAGATAGTACTAATAGAACACACCCCCTCCCCCAACCAAACTTTGAACTGAAATGCCTGTATTTCATGAAATCACACATCTAAATGTTGATTTCATTGAATATACTTTATCAGCCCCCCCCCCCCACCCCCAACAAAATCAGGATTAATTCAAGTTGGCTTGATGAAATCTTTGATTTTTTTTTCTTCAAACAGAACTGAGGATTTTCCCAGATTTCTTTTTTCATACTCTTTGAAAAACAGAAAAGAAAAGCAAGAGAGACACCATGAACTTGAGCTACATAGTGCTCATGTAGCTTTAAACTTAAATTACCTACTCTCATGGGTATTGTCCTAGACAAGTAATTGCCTGGTGGCGAGGGAACAGCAAAGCAATACTGTAATATAAATATCAGTGTTTAAATTTAAGCTGAATATAATTGGACGTCTATTTCTACACTAAGAGTCCTGCCTCCAGCGTCGTTTCTCTACGTTTACCTGTCGCGACATCTATGAAAACAGGTGAGCAATGAATCTTAATCTCTCAATCAACTCTAAAGGGGTTTGAGAGTTCAGGAGCAGCCCTGGGCATCTCCTGTTTATGGCTGAATCCTCTAGGGCAACCCAATCCCCATCTTCTTTTTAATTCACTCCAACCATCTTCAATTAATTTTTGGCCTGGGGCTGGGCAACACGATAAAAGCCGCATGTTTCCCCACTGCCTAATGATGCATCAAACTGTCACTGCCAAGTTGATTAGCCTCTTAATATAAGTCAATATGCTGGCGACTACATACATGGCTGGTCAATGAGTGGAAAATAACATTGTCAAGTGTTTGCTTTGATTTGGCAGTGAAGGTAATTCAGTAATGACAAGATTGATCACATTGTCTCCTTTCTTGAGTCAACATGATTATCCCTCAATTTTTTTTCTTGACTCATGAGCGAGTATGTTTGTGAATGATTAATAGAGGGAGCTCTTCAAACTCTCTTGGCAAGAAACTTTGATGTGAACAAATTGAATCTGCAATCATTGTATACATTAATGTGCAATGCACAACATGGAATGATCCAGAGATCTATTTTTTTAAAAAGCTTTGTAATAAGTAATGATAGCATGCTTGACAAAGCATATTTCTAATTCACATCAAGATCAACACATTCATGAGTTTTCTCTCACGAACCAGTTCCTCAGGGCTGTACTAAAGATATATTATACATTGTAAATGGCATGTTGCTATATGTCCTTCAATGAAAAAAATAAAATAAAAAATCCTTTCAGCAATGAATTGTAGAAAAATCTCATTTTAGTCACTTTGTGTGAAGGAGCAAATGGGAGAAAAGTCCAAATTTATCTACTGCGACTGACTACTGGTCACAGTAGATATTAGTACTAATTAAAAGTCCCAAATTAAATTTCCAAAATCTATGGTGTTCAATTTCTTACTGTTTGTTTGATTTTATTGGAACTCCCAACAATCTGCATCTTTCAGTGCTTTCCTTCAAAGCAACTTGCCATTTACATGTACATGTAGGTACACGTAGGATCATTTAAGATTTCCCAGTAAGTATATTTGCAAATCATTAATACTATATGAATGAAATTCAATTTGGAATACAAGGTAAATAATCTGAATGGGGCTACTCACCATCTGGAATTTCGTTACATCTTTTGTACTTATCTGCAAATGAAATAAAAGTAAAATATTGTAAATAAAATGTATGTTTCATTGATTCTCAATCATTCATTCAATACTATGTAATAGTCTTTCGGGGGCAAATTATAAGGGGGAGTTGCTTTGGGGACAGTTGTCCTAGAATCTCTATTCAAATGAAATGTCTTGTACACAGATTACCTATCCCCCAAAAAAAAAAAAAAAAAAAAAATTCAACCATACTTTTAAGTTTAAAAAAAAGTCCCTCTAAGGGAATCTCAACTAAACGTAAGTGTAGATGTAGAGAGCAACCCAAGTCACTACACCTTGTCCTGTCAATGGGGGAGCTCTTCTGCTCAACAAATGTTACTAGATTGAATGCCTTCACATGCAATCAGTCATCAAAAGGAGACATGAAATGCTACTTACAAAGCAGTAAAAACAATAAAATGTATTTAATCAAATTGATACAGGTGGCTTTAATTCTGAATGGATAGAGAGGAAATGCAATCACCAGTCAGAAAGAAAACAAATCTATACTGAAGCTAAAGCAAAGAGCCAGACCTTTCACAAGATTTAAGACCATTGGAAGAATATATATGGTCCAGAATCTTGATAAATAACTGGTGCTACACATGTAAAGTATATATACATGTAGTAGCTATTTAATTTCATGTATATTACTTACCTTAAATCCCTTATTATGTCTAATTCATATTTTACGGAAACTAACATGAACCATCTAATTGTCATCCTCTAAAGTAATTTCACAAAGTAAAATGAAAGTTTTCAATTTTGAAGTATTATCAAAATCATTTCACTTGTACCAATGCAATAATGTTTTCCTGAGTTGGGGACTGAAGCGGTGCAAATTGGCCTAGAGTCACTATTTTCGGGAATGGTGACCTGATTTGCTCTGTGGCCAAATAAGAATTGGATTTGCCAAAGATCACTAGTGACATGACTTGCAAAATAATGACTAGCACAACTCTGTTTTCTGGTTTGAAGTTGGGCATCTAAAATAAACGTCTATACATTATATAATCTCTCCCTAACTTTCAAATTTGATTTCATCTCTGTTTAAAACTCTTTATGTAGTTTCAAAAATTTACAAGTATTAAGTCCAATCTTTAATTTCACACCTACACTTGACTTTATTCTAATGAACTTACCACTGTAGAAATTTTCTTCTTGCCATTGGTTGCTCTAAACAGACATTTATGTTCTGACTGGTCGGACACTGATATTCTTTCACCTTTGGCTGCCTTCGGCTTGGGTTTATTTTGGCCGTAATCTGTATTATTTGCAAACAAAACACAAAGTAATAAAAATATTTTTCAACAAAATATCAAAGAGCAGAAACTTTCCAAATAAATATATTAAATCTGTCCGTAACTGGACAAAGTAACATTTCCCAAGCTACTTGAATCATATGGAATTCGTTTATAACAAAACACACTCGAACATTTGACAGCATGATGCTAATTTATACTACCCCGGTATCTAATATTGAAAATTGAAAAATCAAATGAAAAGGTTATGGGATGGGAAACTACATGTACTCCTTTGAGTTACAAGTATCAATAATTATTGATATCCAAAATGAAGTTCATCATTAATTTTCCCTTATTTTTCATTATTAAACTCTGATGACTTTTCTTCAAACATTC
Source organism: Mesocentrotus franciscanus (assembly GCA_037976565.1). Classification (NCBI taxonomy): domain Eukaryota; kingdom Metazoa; phylum Echinodermata; class Echinoidea; order Camarodonta; family Strongylocentrotidae; genus Mesocentrotus; species Mesocentrotus franciscanus. The sequence goes on along the minus strand of CP137669.1, from coordinate 27,620,606 downwards.
AGGAATAATTTTCTTACATCTTATTTTTAAGACAGATTGATGGACAATCCAAGAATTCTCTAATCTCAATACTATGTCAACATGCCATTACCAAATAGCACTAGAAGTGTAATTTTCTTTGGCAAATTCAATACAATTTCAATACCTTTTTAAGATACATGCTAAAGAACTGTTATCGGCTGACATCAAACATGCCAATGTGGAGACAGTTTAGAGGTTAGTAATAATTGATGTTCCTATTATTTATTTATTTTTATTGATAATTTCCTATTTAAAATAGAACAGGAACAGGATTATCTGCACACAAAAAGAAGGATGATAATAATAAAAAATAAAATAATAATTTTCAATGGAATGGTACAAGACTCATCATCATCATCATCTGGTACAGGAAGAAGGCGTTGGCCTGTAATTCCCGGTCACTGCTTCTAGGCGTTAGCCTGGTAGATTTTTTACTGAGTCTATGCGCATGCACAGCTCAGGAGTGGAGTCATGGGAGATCAAAGCGATACTCCCACCAAAAAGGCACCAATGCTCATCTACAGTATATGTCTTTTGAATTTGTCCGTTGTTGTCAAGACCACTATATACTCACACTGCTTCATCGTTGTGTAGACTGATCCAGATGTCCTACTCTTCTGAAAAAGTTTTGTTAATTCTGCCAGGAACTGTGGGCAAAGAAAAGAAATAACAGTAACAGTGAGGAGGCTTAATAATATGTTGAAACCAGGCACGTGTGTGGTATTTGAACACTGCCTTATATAAAAAAAACATGTGAACATGTATTGTAAAAATTGATTAACCTTTTTTGGGTCGATCATTTATAATTATCTAGAAATCTAGGTCTAGAGTCTAGACTCTAATATTTTCATGATTTCTAACCACAAGGCACTTCCCCCTTTGCATTGGTGGTAGGCCTACCAGATTTTCATCAGATAATATGTATATATACATACATATAATATATATATATATATATATATATATATATAATTATTTTAGATACTCTCCAATTCCTACTAGTCCTAGTCAAATTTAGGTCAAGTGCAAAATATTCACACTTTTCCTTTTTGCCTTTGAATTTTATTTTGTTCAAAAATTAAAATGAATTTACATGTACCCCCTGTAAATCTATCTAGGCATGTCGAAATCTTGATCTACTTCTTAATTATGATAGTTTTTTAATGTTTTGACCCAACTTCGGCAGCGGAAGAAGTGATTACAGAGCTCCATAATTGTATTGTTACACACCGGTGGTGAACAAAGCACGACCGACTGCCAGCGGGACAGTGTCCTCTCGCTCGCCTGAACCTATGGCTAGAGCTTCAGCTCAGCCGCGGCTTTCTCTACATACAGCAGAGTCACACTCACACGACACGCAGATATGATTATGACATATGTTACCAAAAATAATAAATATGTTGACAAATCTGTGATACGTAAGATCCTAACCAGGGGTGCCAATGACTTAATACTTACTTGATCATTATCAAGAAGCACCATGATGAGATTTTATTCAATTCCACGTAAAACTGAGTTAAACTGTGAAGAAACAACGCTTCAGTTGTCGTTTTGTGTGTGTGGCGTGTACTATGGTGTCTTCAAAGGAGAGTTTAAAACTGAAAAAATAGTTTTTCCCCCTAGCCCCCTCCTCCAACCCCTCCTCCATCCAGCTAGGTGGGGTCCAACCGTCCAGGGGGCAGAGCCACCGGAAGCTCAGGAGTTTTAGGCGTTTAATTACGGTCAGATGAATATTTTTTGACACCTTATTAATTTTGTGACACTGGCAGGTCACTATTTGGCGACGGGTCCAGGGGGCGGAGCCCCCGGATGCTCAAGGATTTTTAGGCATTGAGTATTCAGGGGCCCGCCTTAGGGCCATTGGTTGGGTCCAGGGGGCAGAGCCCCCGGAAGCTCAGAGGTTTTAGGCGTTTAATTACGGTCAGATGAGTACTTTTTTAATACCTTATTTGTGACTCTAGCAGGACACTAATTGGAGTGGGGTCCAGGGGGCGGAGCCCCCAGAAGCTCAGGGGTTTTAGGCATTAAATTACCGTCAGATGAGCACTGATATTTGATACCTCATTATTTTGTGACACTGGCAGGTCACTATAATTTTTTCTTTCTTTCTCTCTTTCTTTCTATTTCTCTTTAATATACATTTTCAAAAAAAGTGAGGGGGGATGGGGGATGGGGGAGCTCGAGCCCCGACGTTCCGCGGGCCCATATGGAAAAGTTTCAGGCCGAAATTCCACTAAAGTGGATCTGTGCGTGTCTTTCTTTGCTCAGCGCGCACAGGTACGTCTCATGAATAATTCATGACCCTACGCGCCAACTGCACACACAGCCACGCAAAGGCGAGTATGCGGACCAGTCCATTAGCGAATATAGGTAGATTAAGCTCAATGTACAGAGGGATAACACATAGTTGTAATGTGTGGACTGAAGATGCATTGGGTAGAGTTGGGAATTTTCTCCATAAAACAGCGTTCAATAATCTCATCTCTTCTTTTTATTTAAATGTGAACATCATTGTTCAACAATACAGCCAATGTAATCATCGCTGACATAAACAAATGAAGCAATGGCAATGAAACCCCCTGTCAGACAATGGTGCAGGCTCAGTCCTAGTCATGGCGTGATATGACTCTCTATGCTAATGAGCTCGGAGTGTCACCAAATGTGATTGGATGGAATAGATTAATCTTCTTACTTTTTCAAGGATTCCGACGAATTTTCTAGACCAATCAGCTTGATTTTGATATATGACAGAGAGGGAATATTCCGGACTGGAAAGTGAAAACGCTGTATGCGTAGGGTAATCCGTTGCTGGGATACAGAGTCTCAAACACGGGGTTATCGATTAGTTTCCTGCTTCGAATTGTGCAAGTACGTGCATTGCTATGGAAGGGTTGGTGTCAAAATTCACTTGAAAATCTTTCTTTCGAGGCCTAGTCCGACGCAAATACTTAAAATTATTTTCTCATATTCTGGAAAATACAAGAAAAAATATACACAATAGAAAACCGCTCGCGCCAGCCTTGTATTTTGCAGCATTGCAGAGTTACACCAATATCTTTGACAAAAGAACGGTTTTTAAAGCCTGTGCCCATTGGTTATAGTACATGCGCGCGAGCATGCGTTCGAGACTGGCCAAAAGACACCACTTTTCCATATGTGACATGTAGGCCTCTAAATAAGCATATTTCTTGCCTGACGCCTGACTGTAAATTTAGGAATTTGTCATTTCCCTACAAACGCATAAAAAAAGTATAATTTACTAAACAGTGAGGAAAAATCTCGGAAAATTATGTCATTTCAGCAACATTTGTAAATCACCGGTATCGAATTAGAAATAAACCACGTTTGAATTTTATTGGGGGCAACTGCCCCTATCAGTACGCCAGTGCCCCCGATCTACATCTTGTTGTGGCGGGAAAAGTCGCAACTGAATTTCCCTACCTTTCTTCTTTCTCTTTTTTCTTCTGTCCCTTTCTTTCCTCTTTCTCTTTCCCTTCCCTTCCTTCTCTCTCTTCATTGCTGGGGGCAAGGCCTTTGGCCCCGAACCACACGTTGTTGGTGGGATGAATTGCAACTGATCTCCCCTTCTTTTCACACTTTTCTTTTCTTCTTCCTCTTTTTTGTTCCCTGTTTCCTTTTTTCTTTCCCTTTCCTTCTCTCTTATTTTTTTATGAGGGGGGGGGGGAGGCAACAGCCTGGGAGGCAAGGTACTTTCGCCCCTCCCCCGATCTCCTTCTTTACCCCCTTTCTTTTCTTCTCCGTCTTCTTTCTTTCCCTTTCTCTCCTCTTTCCCTTCTTTTCCTTCTTAATTCCCCTCTCTCTCTTTTTTGCGGGAGGGGGGACCAAGGCCCGCTCGGCCCCCCTGGATCCGCGCCTGTCAGGATCGTCCACACTCATTCCAGCTGTCTTTTCAGCGTCTTACCCATCAACCTTCTTTTAGAAGCCCACACCTGCCTGGTTAAATTTCAAGCTTCATGCAACGCCCCCATCCCCTCCGCTTTCCTCCCCGCTGCCAGCATTTTGCAGGGTTGACGCCATGCACTCTTTACTGCATGGTGAGGTAAAGACACCCCATTTAACTTGTTCCAGCGACATAATTATATGCACATATCTAACAAATCAGGGGTGTCGATTTGTATCCGTGGTTGGGGGGGATGATAGGTGCCAAAATATTTTCGGCAATGGATCAAAGCAACCAAGAGGTAGAAGCGTGTGGCAGGTTGCACCCCTTCCCTTCCAAGTTATTAACTTTTTCAAGTCACCCTCAATAAAGATAACATTTCAGAGAATATAAGAGTGGTAATAAAATTAATAACATGCTAAATGTTAGTCCTGACTCTTGCCTGCAGTGTAGGCCTACCAGACTGATATCATCTATTTTTAAACGAAATTTAGACATTACCAAAAAAAATCCAATGGTGAGGGATATCAACTTGTGAAAGTATTATGTTACCAGTGGGCAAATGCATTAATAAGCAACCAGGAAAGGTTCATGTAGACAGAAAATTCTTTATTTCCTGGTGATAGAAACATACATTTTATGAATATTGATGTCTCCAAACAACATTCATCGTGAAAAACCCATTCCAATATTCTGTGTAAGGAGATCTCAAAAAACATAGTTCTCATTAGTAAATGAAAAACATATTGCTTTTGGTTCTTCATTTGACTCTCTTCCTTCTTTAATTAAACCAACTGAATCCTCTCTGCGGGAAACTCAATTCAATGAAACAGAATATCACTGATGCAAAATTTGGTTCTCAAAATGACAGAAAATTTCCACTCCTGATCTCATACAAACTGTCTGTTTCTTAAAAACATAATATAAAACTTACGTTCCAACTACCAAACAACAAACTTCCATTATCTCCTTCTTCACCCAGATATACTTATCATACCAGATACGCTCTAAAATATAAGCATAATATTCCCCTAAGGCCCTGACCAGAGCACTATTTTTTTCTCAAAAACTATAACCAGTCTTAGAAGGTGCATTATTATTGGAAGGGTGTTATAAACAAAAAGTCCCAAATTTCATTCAATCTTTTTGTTTCTTGTTTTTCTTTTCACTTTCCTTTTAAGCCCTGTCAATAATGTGGCATTGATTATTTACTCGTTTTTAATTAGGTTTTGAAGAACTCCTAGGTGAAAGAAATCATAACTATTCTTGAATATTATTACTTGTTTTAGAACATGTTGGGCCTGTCTCACATTGCCTTCCATCATTCCATGGCAATTTTCCATGTTTCTTTCAGCTTATTTCTCACTTCTTTTCCATCCACTCAACTAATTCCTGATCATGCATTAACCTCATACCTACCATCACCCATGCCTAAGCTTTTTAGGGAGGGGATCCCGTAAAGTAATTTTGACATTGTAAGAAATAAACATGAGCAATATTTCATTGTAGGTTACTTTAAAGTCAACCTCTTTTTCATCGCCCATTCACATCAGTTCCCTGAAGGAAATGCTGGAATATATATGTCCCTCTTTCTCTTGTCTTTCTTCCTTTTCTCTTCCCCTTCCTTTTTCTTCTGCCCGTTTCTTCCCCTTTTCCCTTTTTCCCAGGTAGCAAGCCCATATGGGGATGATCTGGGTCACTTGTGCCATCTGGGCTATTAAATGGAACCCATATATGTATCCCATATGGGGCCAATATTTAGTAACCCATATGGGATCTATCTGGGCCAGCCCTTATGGGTCCCAGATGGGAATGAGCTGGGCGTACACATATGGGTAGAATATGAATATGCCCATATGGGTAACACATGGGGAAAATCTGGGTTAACCCACATGGGATATATCTGGGTTAACCAATATGGGTACCAGATGGGATTAAGCTGGGCATACCCATTTGGGCCCAGTTTGGTATGGGTCCCATCTGGGTCCCATCTGTCTTATATGGGTTTACCCATATGGGTCCCATATGCTTCTTGGGTGCAGATGCCTTAGGGCCCCAGATGGTTTTCCATATGGGGCCCATGTTTCAGAGAATATGGGACCCATGTGGGTCCCACATGGGCTTGCTACCTGGGTTATTATCCTCTCTGTCTCTCATTATCTCTCTCTCCCACTCTCTACTTCTTTTTGCACTTTTGCGCTTCGCGCTTAACATTTAGCTCGTTGCTTTTTAACGCTGCGGCTTTGCATTTGGCGCACTGCATTTCTATGATGCTGTTGATTGAATAAATTGAATAAATTCATCAATTCCTGATGAAGCCGTATGAGCGAGAATTCAATTTATTCTTGTCTCATATACGGTTGTCTCATTTACTTCGTTTTCTATTTATATATGTATGTATTATGAAAATGAGATAGCAAAATGTGTATATTGATGGTCATCTTGCGAGTAATAACCATTAACTACTCTCATCGGGCTCTCATCATTAATTTTCTCTTCATTTTTTTTTGATAGTGAATTATTGGGGGATGATTGTACAGGCCACCCCCCACCTGAAATATTGGGGGGATATATCCCCCATCCCCCCCCCCGTGATCGACACCCATGTAACAAATCTATACACATATAGTCGAGTAACCTGACCTACAGGGTGTATCTCAGCAAAAGTTACGGTTCCGTATAAACAAGTTTGCTGCGTTGTAATCCATGTGTATTCCATGGAATTTCTGACTGTTCATAGATTGAGAGAATGTATGTGGTGTGTAATAATGGATCACATGGTTATCAAAACGCCAAACTTAAGGATCTGTAAAGTTTGCTTTCTGTTTTTACGATATTTCTAACGAAACTTTTCACGTGAGTTGAAAATTTTTTTAAAAATTGTTTTCAACTTCGTCGAACCTTGAAAATTAAACATAAAACGTAAACTTCAGTCGGTAAAGCCTTTTTTTCTTTGACTATCTTCACGAAACTTTTCACATTCGGCGAAATATTTGTGAAAATTGTTATTCCATCGACATTCGATAGCGTCCGTTCGTGCAAAGAAAAACCTCAGAAGAGGAAATGTCCATCAGATTCAACATAAAAATGCAACCTAGCGGAGCATCATGGCCATATATATTTCGTAAGTCTGAATGACTACAATTATATCTGTTTCACACTTTTATAATGGGCATGTTCTTTGTTGTATCTTTATAATTTAATTTTGGATCCTTATTATCAGTAGAAAGGCCTAATGTTGTTAGTCAACATGGTAATTAAGCCTTTAGCTTTTGTGTAGGATCAGACATATATTTTCCGTCCTCGTCGCTAAAACATAGCAATAATTATGAATAGGCCTATTATTGTAATTTCTGTGTATTTTTGTGTAACTTGTTACCCCCCGGAAAATTACTTACCAAGGACAACCACCCCCGAGGACAATTACCGGGGGTAATTTTCATCGGAGGGTGGTTGTCCTTGCCGGGTGTAATTTTTCACGGGGATAATTTTCCGGGGGTTATTGTACTTGGGGGTAGTTTTCCGGGGGTAATTTTCCGGGGGTGATCGTCCTGAGGGGGTGATTGTCCTGATACGGTTTTAAAAAGTATATAGGCCCTATATAGTCCCATATTATTTGAAACCATGTAATATGAAGAAAAAAGTTATAGAACGGAACATTATTTTAGGCTGGTTAATGGTTATAGAGATGAAGCAATCGTATTTTTCTTTTCTTTTACAGAAGGGATGTTTTTCCACCGGGAATCGAAGCCGAGTCCATTGCCTAGCAGACCAATGGCTTATACCATCAGGCCATGGAGACGGGCCAGTTGTTTCGGTGAGCCCGGATTCAACCTTCTTTGTCGGGGCATGCAGGTGAATATAATTTAGTGTAACTAGCGCGTCACTAGAATAAAAAAGTGTTTGTTTTTTGAAAATTGAATACTCATCGTGTGTGTGTGAGTGTGAGTGTGTGGGAGATGTACCTTCAGAGACCCTCGCCTGCTCAGTTACAAAGCTCCTTTGAATGACCCCACCCCCGTCTTGCAAAAAAAAAATACCGAAAAATTATCACCCTCACATCCATTCAACATTTTGTCTGTCACTTGCACCGTCACCATATATCCATTTGTTGAGCTCGTTCCCACTCACTTGTCTAGCACTTACTTTGTTTTAAAAAAAAATTAAAGCGGAAGAAAAGTCGCCGGATCATCCTCCAAAAAGTTACCCACCATCGCTTGGAAACACTTAATTTTGATAATTCCAAAAGATATTCGAGGCGGAAACGGCGAACTATTTGCGATGAATCTTCGGGAAACTCTATCCCAATTTAACATGTTCTTGCACATTAGCAGTTAACATTTAGACTAGCTCTATGTATTGTCATTAAAGTTAAGTCGTGGGACAAAGACCCCCTCCCGTCCCCGCGATGGTTTTCCACTGAGACCCACAAGCCGGGCCAGCCCACCGCAACAACCCCTCCTCCGCTCCTTGTATAGCCCCAGGGTCTTTATATATTTATATAGCCTAATTCTCCTTCCTCATAATTTTGCCTCGAGCTTCACATATTAAAGAACAAACAAAACAAAACATACTAAACAATACAACAATAGCAACAACAACACGGAAGAAATTAATATCAAACTGCTGTATAAATGAAAATATAATATTGTTAAAAATATATTTCGCGTTTTTGTTGTGGAATTCAGCGCTCTGATCAGTACGCTTATTCTGTAAGTAAAAGCGCTTAAAGCCCCACTGCACTACTTGTAGCTACTTGCTCCCTCTATATAAAAAACAATGCCTAAGCGGTGCCCGTTGTTCCCCCATATGATCCCCTTTTTCTTATGTTAATTGAGAGCTGAGTTGATGAGATAACCACCTGTCAGTGACCACCTGTATGGGAGGTCCAATCCCTCCTGGCCAAACTAGTGCAGACCGGCTTTAATAAGAAACAATTATCATTATTATTATTATCAAAAAAGCTAATTCGAGATATCAATTGATCAAGGGGAAAACCTAGATAAGTATTTACACTTTTGTTATCCCTTCGCTTCATTTGATTGTATAATTTTGTACACTTTTTTTTTAGTCATGTTTTGTGGAAATGAAGGATCATGAATATTCATATCCAATCATGACGTCAGTGCTCTGCCGACCGAAAAAAGAAAAGGTTTTAAATATGTCGTCGAATGGAGAGAGCTGAGCTGAGGAGGGGATTATAACAAGCACGGTAGGTGTTGATATGCATTTAAGATGCCATGATTTGGTAGTTTTTATTAATTATAGCATACGTGAACGTGAAATATCCTAATATTATTGCTGTTTGGTTTATGAAAACGTCTGCTAAATTAGTCCGGTCCCACACCCTTGATTTCACGTTGCAAACTGCATTACATAGACCTACATGTATATATATATAGGTCTATACTAGATCTAGACCCTATACTGGCTATAGATCTATATTATATATAGCCATAGGTCTAGACTAGTAGAGTAGACATTTTATTAGTACATGTAGTATGTACTGTAGTATGATGGGGGTGCACTATATCCAGACATTGAACAATCATAAAGCCTTTTCTTTTGCCTGCGGATTTAATAATATACTAACCATCATGAGTCTTTTTGAAATGAATATTCATTCTCTATAAATAATGATGTTACAAATACAAGTACAGCGTATTCTTTCTTTCAGCTTTTTTTAAATTCAAAACTGTCTTGACTGCATACAGGCATACTGACTGTAAAAGTATCAAAATAAGCAGGCTTGCATTAGACCGAAAGCTTCAGTCTCTGATATCGACGGTTGTTCCGCTGAGATTGCATCTGGCTCCTCTGACCGCCTCTATACATAGACTGAAGTACGGCGTATGGGGTAGTGTGCGGAACGAATGGTTCGGTTCGGCCGGACCGCGATGAATGAGTTATGCAACGAGTTTTTCACTCTTTACGTCTTCATATATCCACTTTGGCTGCAATATTACACTGAATCTAAATAGCCATAATAAATAACCCGGAAATATATACTTTGACTTACGATAGCTTGCTCATTTAGATCCTATATTAATGATTAATCCGAGAAAGTCTTGTAGTCAACAAGATTTGTTGTCAGCCATCTTGGTTTAAGTTGATGAATATTCATTTTTTCTTTTCGAACGTCCAATAGCTACGTATGAGTCAGCCCGGCTTGAGCCGGTGATGTTTGAATATTCATAAGCCCAATATCAAACACGTGCTCTGATTGGCCATTGGGCTTGTTTTGGTCGGTTGACCGGAAATATATCGGGCGGGTCATGTCATAGATTACCAGTTCGAATGCATGAACGTACCGTTTCCTTGGTTCTGAGATAAAAATGGATAACTCATATACGTAAGTCCGTAAATTTCGCATTTTGAAATAGGTAATAAAACTTTGAGAACTGTACATAGGAGAACAAAAATACATACTATTTTTGTATCTGATTTATAAATCAGAAAATTAGATCTAAATAAACAAAATCGTGGGAGAAAGTTTCGGGTAAAAGTGTGTCACAATCGGCTCAATCTCTCCCCGTGATGCGAGCCGTATGGGGTACCGTCTGTGTATGGGGAATGTCAACAAATGTCAGTTTTATTAAAGAATGACCCATACCAGACGGTTATTTCTGTCTAGGCTTGCATGTGCTAGCTAGCTGGAGCACGACCAATTAAAATGTTCATATTTAGACAATTGTTAGCGTAGGTAACCTTGTAGTATTTTTGTACATTTATAATTTAGTGATGAGCATGAAGCCATGAACCATATTACACCAGCTATGTATAATGTAGGGTAGAAGATTTAATTCCTAAATCAACAACTATGAAGCTAGTGAAGAGGGACATCTATGTTTCTCATCTATTTACAACTGAACTACATGGAGACCTGTTTGCAAGGGAAATTATATTATTGATAGAGAGTTGCCAATTTATGTTTGATTGATGATAACTTTTAAGATGATCAATGTTGAATTGTTGATGTAATCACTAAAAGAATAAATTGTCAGATGTTTCTCAAGCATTCACATTCCACAGATCTGCTTCTGACAGTTTCTCTTTTAAAACGTCTTGTGATGTAATCCATTCAGAGATGGACTTCATAAGAGAAATTGCTGATTTGCTTTGAGTAAGGGGTGCATGTTGCATTATGGCCAGCAATCAAACTCAAAGTAAATACATGTACATGTAAATGAAACAAGGTGAATATATGGCCATATTTTACTTTCAAAATGCCTGACATTTCCTTTTCTTTTTTTTCAATCACAGATATCCTAAAGGAATAATATTCTAGAGTCCATGGTAAAATAGCATTTCATGTGAAGTCTACTAGAACCACATAGCACTATGGATGCAACATCAGATGCAGAATTGGCCCGTCTAATGCAGTTCCAATTTGATAGTGAAACTGCTTCAGAGATAGGTGAGAGAGTGTATACACCATAATCATTAATCTTTTTAATTCAATCTTCTTTCAAAGTGTAAAACGTGTAAAACAGGTGCGCCTGTAATCCAGCTAACAGTGGAAGTTACAAACTGATTCAGCCGAGGACGCAGGTTTCAAACCGAATCACGTCTTTCGGATGGTGACGTTAAAGGTCGGTCCCCAGACGTAAATAATCATATCTGATTGATACACGTCTGTAAAAACCCAATACACACACACACACGTAATTCTGCATTGGTAAGGAAAAAGCTGAGAGAGAGAGAGAGAGAAGAAGGAAGAAGAAGAAGAAGAAGAAGGGTCAATAATTTAATTACTGACTTCATTTTTAAGTATTCACCAGTTTGTTCTCAACTTCCTTGCACATATTGGTCCATTGAAATTGTAAGACAATGATAAATTGAGAGAAAGATAAAGTGATAACAGCAAACTAAGCAAATTGTCACTCCCAGGCTCGGGCTCGTCTAAACTCTAAAGAAAGAGAACTGAGTTAGATGTGAGGAATTCTTATGATGTATTCATCACTCTTTATAGCTGACATTGAGCCAGTATCATCCAACGACAAGCGCTCATCAGGAACCAAACCCATTGGCATCGTAGATCAGAGATGGGAGCTCATCGACCCCATCCCAGACGTGAGAGCCCTGTTCTTACAATTTAACGATCAGTTCTTCTGGGGTCGGCTGGCAGGGGTAGAGGTCAGATGGAGTCCTAGGATGACTTTGTGAGTAACTCTTCCAAAGATCATTTTTAAATGGTGTTTAGATCCATACCTCTGTAGACTGACATACATCCAGAAGTTTTCACGAATTCTGCAAGTGGTCCAAATTTACTAAAGTTTCACATTGATATTAAACAAAGTGCAAAAGTTTCTTTCTGCAAAACTGGTTGTTCATTTGCGAAACTATTAAGTTGTGCAACTTGTCTGTTACGAAATATGTGTATCAATCAACCATAAAGTCTCCTACTGTTATTTGAAAATCATGACTCATAAAATTCTCGCTTGCTTTGTATTTGGTCATTGGATGCCGAAATTGTTAAATGAGTTAAACAACAATTTCTTTTTCATTGATTGAAGTAGAGAAATCCCTTTTTTTCTCTTTTGGCTTCAGGCTTTCAAACTAACCATTCTTAAATTCTTAATAGGTCTTCCTGATTTTTTTTTTTTTTTGGACAACCTCCCCCATAAAAAACTCGAACCCAGCAGAAAGTGTTTTTTGGCTGAACTATATGGATCACTCTAAGGCTCTAAGCTCAGATTTTTTCACTGTACTTTATGCCAAGGTCTGGATACATCATGATGATAACATCCATTTAATAGAATGACATTTTAATGCCACAATTTGTACAGGATATTATGCAATTTTGTGAGAACCGCACATGACTAAATTTGTATGGAAAAATTTGTTCAAACCAATTTACCCACCACATTCAAGAAAGGGAAGAAATTAACTGATAAATTTTGTTTTCATGTAATGACACAGATGTGCTGGAGTATGCTGCTATGAAGGCTACGGTGGTCTCTGCTCCGTTCGTCTCAGCCAGCCTTTGTTGAAACTCAGACCAAGAAAGGATCTTGTTGAAACTTTATTGGTGAGACAATTCAATACTTGTACCCTGACTTCTATTTACTAATATGCCATTAATATTTCATAGGTTTTTTCAATGCAGTGAAATGAACCAGAGTAGTGCTGCCTCACATCTCTAACCCATTTTTCTTGGTTATGCTACATTATTTTATAAGCATGTTGAATGTTCAACCTATTCCCATGAGAGTTTTTACAGAGTTTCACAGAAACTTGTGCTGTTTCTTCAGCAAACAAAATAATGAATGGATAAAAGTGAGAATATACTGTAAAAGATTCAACAAGAGAGAATTTGGATCCTATTTATTTTTAAGGGGATACCATGAATTTTAATTGGTGTTCAAAAGAATATTATTTGTACATTATCTTCTGTCTTGTTCTAAAATCTTAAAGGCAAATTTGTTGATAGGAAGCAGGACAATAAATAAAATAAAATCCACACATTTTATTAATGTAATACAAAATGTGAAGAGTGCCTGATTACTTTCAATTTTATGTCTTGTCTTTCTAGCATGAGATGATCCATGCCTACCTGTTTGTCACACAAAATAACAAGGTAATGGACAAAAAAATCTAAAGTTTTTATCTTCTTAAAAAATCAGATTGTACCGTGTATCGATGACAGTGATAAATGTTCAATAATCAATGGAAGATGATGATGATGATGATGATGATGATGATGATGAAGATGATGATAATGATGATGATGATGATAATGGTAGTGATGGTGATGGTGGGGTGACCCAACATTTGTTCAAGTTACAATTGCTCCGGGCTTTATTTCCTCGAAGGTACAAGGTTAGAGTTAGGGTTGCAATTTGGTCTTAGGTTAGGTGTAAAGGATAAGTTAAGGTATAGCGTTGAGTCCAGGGATGAAGTGAAGAATTCGGTAAGTGTAAAGAATTGAAGTCGAGCAATCGTCACAGGAGCGAGTGCCGTACAAACGATGGTGGTGGGATTTGTTGGTTGTGATGATTGTGATGATTGTGACGATGGAGCTTTGTGATGATCATGATGGTGATAATGATGACAGTGATGATCTTACTGGTAACATTTTTATAGAAATGAACAATAAATACTTTTCTTCTTCTTTCTCATAGGACCATGATGGTCACGGTCCTGAATTTTGCAAACATATGAATAGAATCAATTCAGCTACTGGTACTCATATTAGTGTAAGTATGCCATCTCTGTATAGCCAGTTAGGAAATGACTGGTTAAAGTTTTTGACAGAAGTAATTTATAACTATTCTGCAGAAATTCTAGTGTGACGAAAATAAAACTGTTCTAAACACAAGATGGCGCTGTTATTACCAAAAGAAATATTAATGTTTATGTTGGATTATCAAGGGATCAAAATGGATATGAATATATGAACTTTCTGCAGCAACCCAAGACCACCTTTGACTTAAAGGTAAATAACAGTTATGGTCTTAAGTAAAAGGGTTTTATGAAAATGTACATTCATAGTAAAGAATGTAAACACCACAAGCACAGTAAAATTCTTCTTTTAAAAATCCATACCAGATACTTTTATTGATCCTAGAATTGCTCAAAAGTATCAGATTAGCCTGTGTTTGTGACAAATCTGGGTTTTTTTCTTCTGTGGAAACACATCCTTTCCTTTTGAAACTGACCCATTTTTAAAAAGAACTGTAGATTTACCAACAGGGATAAAACTTGATGTAGATTATGAGATCCCTAGACTTACCAAGGGGTGCGGCTGGAGGGGGCAAGATGGAAAATAAATTTTAATGGAATCAAACTACAAAATTGTATTCAATGTTCAAGACTACATATAGACGATACGTGCCAGATGATTATCATTGAAAATGTGTGATAGTTGAGTGACAAGCAAGTACAGACAAGGGTATCACGTTTTTAGTCGTGACCTACATGCAAATGGTCTCAATGTGCAAATGAGAGTTGTACATGTACTTTTTAATGAATGTGCTTTCCATCAAGTGTAACAGCCTCCCTAACCTCCAAGGCAACTCTGTCTTTTTAATACACACCAATGTACTAAATATATATATACTTTTTACACAAAATAAATGTTTTACAAATGAGCCGTGCATCTGACAACAGGGCATAGAGAGAATGTATCAGAGCTTTGTGATATACAGGTATTTTTATTTTTAAAGAAAACTGCATGAAGTTACATGATATTTGCAATTTTTGAAATTACCAATTTAGAACCAGAAAAATAACATGTCTAATATAAGAAGTATATTTAAGGCTCTTAAATTGAGTTAATCCAGCACCAACCTTTTTTAAAATATGATTAAACACCTCCAAATAAGTTAATTGATCTTTGTTGATCCTATTTTACAGATCTACCACACTTTCCATGATGAGGTGGATTCCTACCGCCAACACTGGTGGCGCTGTGACGGTCCTTGCAAGCAGCGTAAACCCTACTTTGGCTACGTGAAGCGATCAATAAACAGGGTCCCCTCCCCAAGAGACCCATGGTGGGGTGAACATCAGCGCTCCTGTGGAGGGTCTTACACCAAGATCAAGGAGCCAGAGGGGTATGGAAAGAAGAAGGGAGGAAAGAAGGGTCAAGAAGGAGAAGGAAGCAAGGAGCCTACCAATACTGAAGGTTAGATGATCAAAGGAAACCTAAATCTCAATCTCTGTCAGTTATGTTTTTTTTTTAATGTACACTCTTTTTATGTGTTTGCATATGTACAACTTACATGTTAACCATAGAATACAGAAAACTTTCTGGCTTAAAGGTAGTGTATCCCTTTTGCAGCCAACATCAAATTCTGTAGAACTTTGCAGGAATTGTGAATATGTCACGTATGTCCTAGCTGTGAAATTTAAACGTTAGCAGTGTCCTAGTATTCAAATTATGCAAGGAAACCTGTTTACTTTCTAGACTTCACTGTCAGACACTATTGAGTGACTGACTGACTGACTTCTTTTTTTCTTTGGTAATAACATGCATAAAATGAGCTGTAAAGGGTACATGAGCATTTGTCTACATCAATAACCCACTTCTTGTAATGGCCAAAATTAAACCGATTCAATCTTTGCGCAGCACAAAACGTACGACCATTCGGTACAAGGGTCTGAAAATCAGACTATTTAATTAAACGACTGTGAACCCTAAACTTGATTCGGCAACTAACGGTCGTTATTTTCCCATCAAAAGACATTCTCAAGCCTTTTTGTTTTGAGGGAAGTTCTAAATTAGTATTATCTTTCAAATGCCATTGGAATTTAACCTTCTCATTTTACAAGCCCTTGCATAAATGCTATATCATCTAAATTCTCTGGAGTAAGATATGTAGGATCACCCATATGCTTCACATGGACTTGCTTTTTCTTAGATGTGTGAAATAATCAATTTTTATATAGTCCAGTGAGTAATTTAATGTAAAAAAAGCAGAAGACTAGAAATGGTACTTTATGTATTAAACTTGAATCTTTGTCTATAAATACAAAGGGATGTCCAAGTTTGTATCCAAAATGTGTTAAGATTATATTTTTTCTGTCTTTATATTTATGACAGATAAGCCAGGGAAGCAAGGATCAGACATCAGGAATTTTATCCCTTTCTCTGGAAAAGGACAGTCCCTTGGAAAACCAGCAACCTCTACTCATCCATCATCATCATCATCATCATCATCCTCCTCCTCAAGAGCATCTTCCTCATCAGGATCTGCATCCAGTTCTGCCACAAGTGACAAACTTGGAGGACAGCTTAAAGAGCGGAAAAACTCGTCAGACAGTAAAGATATATCTTCTTTCTTTACTAAGAAGGGGTCAGATGAGTCCGCCCACACAACCAACACATCAACAAATAACTCTGGCCCTCCACATCGTCCCAGCACGTCTTCATCGGTAGGGGGTTTTCAAAAGAAGCCCAGATTTACGCCTGTTGTGGCAACGGCTAGTGGTCGTGTTGTGAATGATACAGGTGACTCTGATACATATGGCTGGAAATCACGTGATTCTGGACAAATAACTAAGGGAAAGGAATCAGATTCTACTGTTAACAGTAGGACTGGAAGGTTTATACCAGTTGTATCTGCTGTGGGAAGGAAAGAAGGGGATCATGCCGCAAAGAATCCAGGCAAATCGTCGTCTTTCAGCAAAAGTTCAACTGGAACAGATACCATAGTACATAGCAGGGAAGAGAACAAGTCCTCTTCATCATCAGGCAAAAAGACACTATCATCAACAAGGAGAGTTGATGGAGAAAGGACTCCTGTCAGTAACGAACAGGTAGTAAGAACTCGAGAGGGAATAGGTAGGGGATCAAGCGAGGGAAACAAGAAGAAACGAGCCAGACTTGTGGATTTGCAAACCATCTTTGATAGCGATTCTGATGATGATGAAGCGACGAACAGGTCATCTAAGTGTCCCAGATATTCTCATGAAAATAGCGTTGAGGATGATAACGATGCGATTCTTGATGAGGATGAATTGACTAGGAGAACGAGTGCTGGTTCAAATAAGGAGAACAGTCCGGCACGCCACCAAAATTCATCAAGTGATAGAGGAGATATCTATATCCATGGAGATAGCGAGGATGAGGATGATGTAGTTGCCAGGCCAACCAGTAATGGATTCACCACTGGGATATGGAAAGATTTGAGCCACCTGTCTTCTGGAAGTTCTGGCAACCAGATTACCGGTAACAGGCGATTTGGCCGTGTAACGCCCCCTCTATGGGGAAAACCAAAGGGGAAAACAATCCGTGGGAGCAATGTTGGCCAAACGCCTCCGCGGTCATCATTCTTTGAGCATCCCTGGCAGACGGCGGCACGGGAGAGCGACAAGAAGGCATCAGCAGCGGTCTCCAGGGCAACAGGTTTGGGTGGGGTCATCAACCTCACTGCCGAGGATGAGGATGTTAGACCAGTAGAGCAGGTTGGACCAAAGACAGTGCCCTGTCCTGTGTGCAAACTTCAGATAGAAGAGAAAAAGATCAACTCTCATCTGGACACGTGTCTCACATTCAACTGTGACTCTTTATTTTCTCCTTGAAAATCATTCAACTCCTGAAAAAAGTATTCAAAATATTGTGCCTTGTGATGTCTTTTTACATCATGTACATTTACCTGTTACAAATTTCCTCTGTATACTGTTCACATGTATGCCAAGTCTTCCTTAGAGTAGACTCTCTTTAGAATGGACTTCCGTACTCTAAAGCCAGAATTCCATGTATGTAGTTATCTCCCCTTTTTGTCTACCTTAAATGCAGAATATGTGTAAAAAAAATGTAAGAAATATAAAGTCTCTAAAAACTTTTATTGAGAGTCTTTAAGTTCAGATAGAAATGTCGTAACCAATAATTGACCGTAGATTATGCTAAATATATTTTCAGATTTACAGCACTATCAATAACATTACTAAACAATCAAATTGATGAATAAGTGAGACAATATGTCGGCTAAAAACAATTTCTTTTACTGAATCAAAATGAGATCATCTAGACTACATGTAGTTTACTGTAACAAACAATTATGTATACTTGTCTCTCCTGGTTATTTATTAACTGTCTAATTCTCTTGAATATGCGAAATTCAATACCATGTTGAAGGTACTTTTCAACTTATGTTGCATTGCAGTATTTCAAATTATTAAAATAAGTGTTTTGGAGAGATTGAATGATAAAGATTACCATGTGTGTAGAGGATATGTGATTTAATCCACACACACCTCAATTTTAATATCTTTTGGACAAATTTACTTGTACAAAATACAGTGTGTAAACTTTCTGCAATAGCCTTCTCCAGATTTGTTTTGAAAGCCCCTCTGCACTACTTGTAGCTACTTGCTCCCTCTATATAGAAAACAATGCCTAAGCGGTGCCCGTTGGTCCCCCATGATCCTCTTTTTCTTATGTTAATTGAGAGCTGAGTTGATAAGATAACCACCTGTCAGTGACCACGCTAATCCCTCTAATCCCTCCTGGCCAAACTAGTGCAGTGGGGCTTTAAAAAGATACACTGTCTTTCTTTCAGGGGTTATCTTGCCATAATGGAATACACCATTTCTTAGTAAAAAATCATATTCATGTGAGTAACAAGTAATATCTATAACGTGATTGAGGAATAAATGATTTGTATTGTGCAGAACACATAATCATGTGCTTTTTATCATAATCACCATATTATACATACATGTCAAAAGAGAAATATATTTCATATGGAAAAATAAATCAGTTATTTGTTTAAAGAATTGACAACCAGTATCAATACTTTGAAGTTTGATGAAGAATGAGAAAGGGAGAGACTGGATATATATATATGAAAAGTCAATGTCCTACTAGTTTTCCTTGTTTGTCTGTAGAATATGAGATTTTATCGGGGAGTGTAGTTTTAATGTTTGTTATGAATTCTTTCTTTGTGTAGGAGGAGATGGAGGACATTAATTTCAATTCATGTTATTGACTTGGGATAGAAAACAAATCAATTCATGATATTGATTTAGATAGGAAAATTATAATCTTTTACTACAGGAATGATGTACGCTAATGAATAGTGAAGAACTTACTTTGAAGTGCACACATCTGACAAATTTATGGCAATGACATCAACAGAGTGGCTTAGCTCTGATAACCTACTTGTATATGTTTCTTTTGTTTCTCACAACCATGTCGAACCTTACCCCCCTCCCCTCCCCATCCCTGGATGATTCATCTACCTTATCTTTATTATCTTGTTCTATCTATCTATGCATCTATCCATCTTATCTATTTGTCTCTATTCCTCTTGTTTTCTATCTTTCTTCTTTCCTCCTTTCTTCTATCCTCCTTTCTTTCTTTCTATTTCTTTCTCCCTTTCTCTAATCTCTCTTTATTTTATCCATATATCTCTGAATATTTTCTCCAACCTTTCACCATTTCTCTTCTTTTCTCTACCTCTCATTTTTGTTTCGTGAACTTTTATACTATCCCAGGCGCTCTATCACTCTAAATTGAAATAATATTATACCCTTTTCCCCAGCCTCTCATTTGATTTCCCCTCCTCTTTCCACATTTGGCAGCACGAGTTGTGATGTCATTAAAATTTATGACCAGAGACAGTTGACATTCGTGACAACAACATTAAAAAATGGAAAAGCACATGCTCTATTATAATTTTGTGAACTTGACTCGATCAGTTATTTACTTTTTACCCTGTCAAAAGTGACCATTAAATTGCCAAGATATCTGAGATTCAGATAGCGTTCGTCCACTTTTCCAGACTTGCATGATCTCTAAAATTTCGCTTTGTTTTGTCTTTCTTCTCCTTTAGCGGGATTCGGAAGTTTAGTGACTTCCTAGGAAAATACCCGTGCTTTCTGTTTGTCAAAACACGGTCTCTACAGCTACGTTTGCTTATCCACCTGATGATTTGACGATGAGATTTTCTTGCTTGTCATTTCCAAAATAAATGCCACTTTTCACTTCGCATGTTAACGAGGTTATGTCTTACATCAGTACGTGTATATTCTTACAAATATAGAGATTTCATCTAATAGGAAACCCGAGCATCAAATTTTCTCAATGATACAATTTATTCTATTTACGAAAACAACGACTTGTGTCACGTTTACCTTAATTGAAGGGGGGGGCCTGAGGATTTGCCCTACCCCTCGCGCCAAAGCAAAGTCTCTGCTCCCCAGTTATCTCCTATACAAACGTATATGAAGGCTTGATTTGTATATTTGCCTGTTATCTTGTCTCTCCCTCCTCCAATCTACATGGCGATCGGGAGAGCCAGTGGCACTTCGCTATTCAGCCTCCAACGTTATTGAAAATACTCCTACATGAAAAAGGGTAATAGTTGCGGCATCCAAGCACTTAAGTTTTGAACAGCTGAAGGCTCGGAGCTATAGTTATCCGGAATAGCTCGGATTGTTTTTAATATTTCTTTTCTCCTCTTGTAATTTTCTTTCAGAACGACCCATCTTATTCGTGACCTTACGGCTAAATCTTAACCGATGAATAATTGAAACACCGCGATAATGTACATGTGTTTCCAAATCTCAACAATTCTCATCATTTTCCTCATTTCTCTCTTTCTCTTTCCATCTCTTTCTTTATCCTCTCTCCCTCCCCCTCTCTTTCTTACTCATCTCTACAGTTCTCCCTTGACGCATACAAATTCTTTTTTTTTCTACCCTTCTTTTCTCCTCTCTCCCCCTCTCTCCCTCAAACAAGTGTCCTCCCTCCTCTTCCTCTCTTTTCCCCAACTCTTTTCTCCCTCTCTTTTCTCTCCCCATATTTTTCATAATTCACTATTATAGTAGGGGGAGAAATATAATATTTCTCCCCCTCCTCCCCTCCCCTTTTAGTTTTATCCCACCCCCTCCCCCCCTCTCTCTCTCTCTCTCTCTCTTTCTCTCTTCCGCATCGAAGCGATATCCAGATCTGTTGCTGGAGGGATATTCTCGTTAAGAATGATTTCATTTCAATAAATTCTTATTGCTCTGGAATTGATCTTGTGCTTCGCCAACCTCAATTTCGAATTCAGGTCATGCATGTGCAGGCAAACATATTTTAGCCCAGGATTGTTTGCAGGGATGCCTGGATTTTCCATTTAAGTATATCTTTTATTAGGATTACCAGTTTACAGTTTTACTCGATATAGATGAACGATTTAATTTCTTGTAGCCTCATTGTATTGGCATCGTCGATATAACACGGGATGTTGCCGGGTGTGCTATCTTGATTTAATAAGTTATAAAAACAACATTGCAGAAAAAGAAAAAAAACGAATATTTTCTCATGCTACTCACTACACTACACGCTGCGGATGAGAGGGGAGGAGGTGTGCTTAACAACTAGGGAATTATAATGCTTACTGAAGGGATGCCAAATTGTGGTTTCCTGGTGTGAGGGGGGGGGGGCACCACATATATCTGCCCCTTGATATTGGACCCTGTAAGGTGAGGGTGGGACATTGTGAGTATACAAGGGTTAGATTTTAAGTTGAGCTTTACAAAATACTTAGAGTAAATCAAATTCACGAATATTGGTAAGTTGTGCAATAAAATTATACATACAAATTCCTAAATGATTTCAGCTTTTTGTCTAGCTAAGCCATGTTTTATCTGAAGCGACTAGCTAGTCTGAAAAACTTGTTGAATTACCACCAAACAAACAAACAAACAAAATAAAATAGAATAAAAACAAAACATAAAATGACAATAAGTATTTTCTCATCTTTCACATTCTGGTCAATAGTTTTAGAGATCATAGATAATAAGATTGTGACCACAATTTTCATTAGAGATAGAATAGGAAATGATTAAATTTACAATTAACAAACATCAATTCACCCACTTTTCTAATCATTCGAACTTATTGATGAAAAAGAATAACAAATCAAATAATCAATGTAGGCCCTACGTGACTTTCAACTCAATTTCAATTTTAATATCGCTTTTAATCGCTCTTTATTATATTAAGTCCATTTTTCCAAGGACTCCCTTCAATTGGTTTTGTGTTAGCATCTCCCAACTCAATGTAAATATCAACAGGAGAGACAAGAGTGATGACGCGACCCATCTACACGTAATAATGAAAGGCGAAGAATGCGGAAACTGGGATAGTTTGTTTTTAAGGGCGTGATTGTTAATCGACTCTCATATAAGATGGCCTATCTGTACCGTGATAAGTCTGAGATATGTTGGTATACAATAAACACTAGATTCGTGCATTATGCCAGTGACGTATAGGCGGGGTGAGATATTTGGCGGGATCCCTTCGCGCCGGAGACTCATTACAAGGATTGTGTTATTGATAGGGGGGGGGGGTTCCATTGGGGTTGGGGGCGGACTCCACCCCATGCTGCATGCTGGATACGCCACTGATTATCCTCGAGTATTTCCCCCCTACTATTAAGATGTTTTGAAGGGTGCATCGATCGTGGACAATGATTTCTTGAACTCTGGTATTTAACCACGTAACAATTGTACGTACTGCTCACACCATTCACATGCGAAAAATTGATCTACTCATGGGGGAGGGGGCAACTTCTAGTGTAGTGCGAGGGAGTGAGGGAGAGTGTCTTGGAGGAGTCTTGTAATTTCTCTCATGTTTTCTGCCGTCCCCCTTTCCTTTCTCTATTTCTTTTTATCATCTAATTTTGCCATTCAATGGGGGAAGGGGTGGGGTGTACGTGCCCCATGTGACAACGCAACTTTGCGTCATACTAGGGTGAAGAGATTTTCGAACTTTAGATTTGGCAGGAATTTGATCATGGCTTTGGGTCACCGTTGACACTTGACATCTAGAATATGCAGTAGAAGGGAAAATATGCAACTATCTTGACCGAGATTCTTTGAGTTTTGTATAACGAAAACAAATGGCAACTCTCCATTTTCCACCCTGTTTACGATAATCCTCTTCTCAGTGTTCATAACATTTATGTCACATAAAGTAATGACGATTAAATAAAAAGACATGGTTTAGATCCGTCTTTCATTTCCCATATTCGCAATGCTGTGCTGTTAGTGCTCGCTTGGCTTTAGATGCTAATAAAAATGAACTGTGCAATAATTTTGTTTACTTCCTGGGTAATGAATCCTTACAAAAGTCTTTATTAATTAAGATGCCATTTATAATAAAATAATAATTATGGAAATCGTCTATTAAAGCTCAACTTAAACCCCGGTCACACATCGCTGCGACCTTATACGAAGACCATGCTGACCTCCCCGATCTGAAAAAGTTATAAAATCGGGGCATTATCGCCGTCTAAATTTGGCAAATTAAAGACTACATCACGACTGTACCGCGATGCTTCTACGTCAAAAGCGCTGCTGACTCGCTGCCACTACGATTACACCCAGACCAATGCCGACCAAGTGGTCGTTTCTACTACGTTGTCGCTACGACGTACAGGACCATATTACGCTTCAAATATGCTTCTACTACGATTTGTGGCGATGTCTATATAATTCGGGGGTGTTCAGGCATTTCTCCAGATTTTCCAAACTTCGAAGATGAACGGCCCAAAGCGGCTCAAAATAGTTGCCGACGGTGCTGCGTTTTTATTACGAGATTTTTACACAGACATCTCACCACGATGCTACCAAGCTGCTTGTTCGATAATGGCGTTCCCACTACGTTCTTAATAAGACTTTGCCCCGCTTATTGTTGGCCATGAACCGGCTACGCTTATTTTGTGCACGTTCAAAATCGTTCAAAATAAGCGTGGGGAGAGCTTGCAGCTTCCCAACTTAGGAGATCCAACCCCGACCAAACCACGCTCATGGAGATCCTTCCAACGTTTGGCCCACGATTGGCCCCGATTGGCCACGCTCTGGGCGACAACTTTTCCAACGTAGTAGAAGCGGCGTCTATGTGTGACCGGGGTTTAACCGGTACACCACGACCCCGATCGAGAGTGGACGAAGCTGTTGAGGCATAAATGCACAAGGGAGATATCTTCACTTTACTTGACGCGGTGCCCAAGCCCTTGATAATAATTACACCATGACTACCATCAATAGGAATTTACTTACTACTATGCCAATAGCCTACTTCCTCGTCGTCGTCTTCGATGACAACGACGACGATGACGAATGATACTACCATGACTACTTACCAACCTATATACCTACCTACCTACTAACCTACCTACTTCAACTAAAGCTACATGAAAACTACTTCAAAATAATGTCTACTAATAATGTCGCACGTGTTCCCATTATATATTATAAGGTCTTATAAGGTGCTAAAGATAATCAAACTTAACATTTAGAAATTTGTCTAGACAGAGGGTTACTCAATCCTCTGTAAAAAAAAATCAAACAAATTCCGGGGTACTACTATGAATGAACCACGCCCATTCATGAAGTTAATAAAGTGCCACGCCCACTACCCTACTATTGCTTTTGGTAACTTCCTGTCCGTTTGAGAACGAGACCCGAACCATGCACTTGTTTTTCGTATGCAAGAGCGCAACTGCAGAGAAAGGTTAATGATTTCAATTTGTTTGTAACTTGTGTCACTTATTTAAATTTCATTAAAAAGAACCATCCGTGCTATTTTTGATTTTTGGGGTTGATTTTTTTATAAACCCATGGTAGCCACATGAGTAATACTGCTCTTCCTGCGGGCCATTTACACCTGGGTGGAGAGTGGTGAATGTGGATTAATGTTTTGCCAAAGGACATTAATGCCGGCTGGAGATCGAACTCTCAACCCTTGAATTGGGAGTCAAATGAATGAACCACTATATCACGAGACCTCCACAAATGTACTTCTTTATATTAATGTTATTTCAAGATCATTCTAATGATCTTTTCTTTTCTTTTAATTTTTTGTAGAATGTATTCATTTTTAGTGTTCTTCATTCCACAATAATAGTAAGAAACCTCTATGTTTATGTTCTTTCTAAGATCATAATTTATTATGTTAATACTATTTCGATATTATTATATTCTACGTGTTAATTATTGTTTTCCTTTCCCCATATTTAATTTATCTTCCAGTAAACAAGAGAATAGCTCAACCAAGGTGGCGCCATTAACGTCAGTACCTCGCCCCTTTCTTTCTCTCTCCTCTCTCTCTCTCTTTCTCTCTCCCTCTCTCCTTTATCATTCTCCCCCTCTCTTATATGTGTATATAATATTCTTTTCCCTTCCACTCAACTCTCTCCTACCTCCCCCATTCTATTTCTCTCATTCCACCACGTCCTCTTTCATTCTCTTCCTGTTACGGAGTCGGAATGATTGGCGTTGGAGAGAAGTACGTTATGTGATAGTTAGACCCGAGCCCACAAGAAAACAAAGAAGAAAAAAACTTTATGAAAGGAGGTGTCAGAATTATCTGAACCCCTCCCCCGAAAGGTATGTTAAAAAAACATATAATTCTGACTATACCACAGATAGAGAAAGAAAAGGGACCTGGTGGAAACCTGGAGAGAGAAAGGGGAGATATATTGTCGAGTTGACTGACAGAGGAAAACATTGCGGCCTTTGCGGGAGTATGTGTGGTGGTGGTGGTGGGGGTGGGGGCGATTCCCCCCCATGCTTTCTCCTGTATCCATCACTGTATCCATCACTGTCTTTAAAACAAAATCTCATGCATCTCCATTTTTGTGAGTATGTCCAGAATTTTGTAACAGAGGTGTCACAATATTCCAAAATTTCCTGATAAAATGTACTAGGTTCACCCTATTAGTAATCGAAAGCGGACTTGATGTTTGACACTCCTTTTTGTTTTGAATAACGAAATTTTATTTTGAATGCTCGTACTAGAAGCCAAAAGATATCGAGATCTGCAATTCGTCATTGATGCCTTTTCAAATTTGTTTACCAACCAAGAGAAATATGAACGCGAGGAGAATAGCTGCCCCATTTTTCCTTTGTTGACATCCCTGACAAGAGAACGAAACGTCGCACTTCGCCTGACACGCAAAACACACGTCGCACTCACAGCGCAGCGAAGGTGAATGTACGCTTGTCTGCTGCACAAAATATTGTATAAATCCTCACACCAACCGGGAAAAAAAATCATACATTTCTTGGCATTTCTGATACTTCGTGTTTGATCTTAACTCTAGTTCGCCCATCTTGTGTATGGAATAGCCGACGCCGTTGCCCACTGCGGAGAGGTGTATTATCTAAAAATCTGGATAATATTCTAACCTCGAAGCTCGACGTCCCGAGCAAGCTGAGCAGAAGATCGGGTGGATCGTGGATTGTTTACACGTGTACTAACTAATAGAGCGGACACGAATTGTGCGGGAGATTCGTATTGGCTGAATCTGTTTCGTGGCACTGGCTTATACCAGTTTGGATAATTTTGCGACCATTTATTTTTTGTCTTTTGCAGTCTCATAGTACTGGATTAGCTCTCCTCCCGCTTCCAGCTCAGTGAATTTTTTAGTCGCTTCTGCAGTCGTATAACAAGGAAGGTTGTTGCAATTGTCGAAGTAGGTTTCGAGTATATCAGGACGCCAAAAGTCATGGCTGAAGCAGATGGAAGCGCTCCTCTGTCCGACGACTACGATCGTTGTGAGGAGGAGGCCGAGGCTGGTCCGAGCACCTCCGTTGGTGGTGGTGGTGAGACCAGCGATCCCGGTGCGGCTGGAACAAGCAGGTCATGCCTGCAGACGGAACAGAGGACGAGTATGTTGAAAGAGGAAGGGAGTAGCAGCGGGAATAACGGGGAGAAGAAGACGCACCGGGTCACGATCAAAGACACGAATCCCACCTACCACAGGTCGGCTTCCACCAAACCCAAGGATGTGATTATAAGCGTGAGGGAAAAACACGGATCGTTTCGTGCCGCTGTGCCCTGTATGCCTACACCTGTAGCTCTTGTCTGCTGTCTGCTCAACATTGTTGCCCCAGGCACAGGTGAGTCATATTTATTAGCAGACGATCTCTCTCATCAAATCATGTTTTTTTCATTTCTGTATGAACAAATTTGTTTTAACAAGAGTGTAGGCTAACCGATGTTATGACCTAACTTTTCAAGAAGAAAATGTGGAAGAGATTAATGTTTCAATGAGCTTTTATAGGGCAGATATAAAATGAAACTTCTGGAAAGGACGTTCGAAGTCCGAAAAATAGACAGCTGCTAGCTATCTTCTTGTCGGTAGAGGACGGCCTGGTGTATAATCTCGGCTTAGGGTTAGCATTGTGAAGAATGGACTCAGAAGCTGTGGAATAAAAATTAGGTTAGGTAGCCTATGTGGAATTCAAATGTGATTGCACGCGCAAATCACGGATCCTTCCACATCGGGCCCATGCGCGAATCATGGAGCCATGCGCGAATCTACAGGTTCTTTTGGCATTGGCAAATCATGGAGCTATAGCTCCATGGGTAAATCAACACACACAATGTCATGTGCAAATTAAGTGGTGGTAGCGATGCAAGCACAAAACTGAGTGGACCTAATACGTGAAAATACAGAATAACATAACTTATTACGCACATAACGACTACTAAATAGACATAACGTGCATTCAACAATGATTAAAGCATATTATATCGACCCACTACTAGTATTTGCTTTGAGCATACTCAAATACAGTACCATTCTCTATGAAACTAAAAATGGGTGTGGTCGTAACGACCTACATCGAGTATATCAACGTGATATCGCCACCTGTCGGGGATTCCCCTATTGTCCATGCATTGACCCAACGTGGTCCCCTAAACCGCGGATACAGGGACGGAAGGGGGTTGGGGTTGGGCGCACACAAAATTTGCACCCATGTCAAATTTACTACCCAAAAGGCACCTGAACAAAACATTATGTTAGCTGTTTTATTGCTGATTGTCAGAAATCGTGTCCATTCCCTGTTTGAACTTCGGTATTTTTGTTAGAAAAGGAGAAATAAATTATAGCCTAGCGGTTCTTCACCCTTCTAAAACATGACCATCTTTGCTTAAGTAAATGTCTACCTCTCGAAAACCTCCTGGATCGTTTGGTCTCACTGCTTTACAGCACATAATTTCATTTTTTTTTTGAATGAACAGAACATTAGGAAAAATGGAACTATGAAACATTAAAGGATATTGATAAACACATGAAACATAAGGCAGACACTGTCTTTCATGAGTTGCAGACATTGATCTAAATCATAGTGAGTAGTGACGCTCCCTAATATAGGCCTATCTTTTAAAATCGTACACAGTTTACTTCAGATATTCATGTTTTTATTGCATCTTATTTTGCCGTATATCTCATGCACTAATGTTAAAGACCATCCAGGTTTGCCTGTAACAAGTACATCGCAATACTCCCTTGATGAAAATCATTCTGTTGCAAGACTAGGCCTACTATTAGCCTTTTTTTTGGTAACAATTGCAAAATCCATAATGTTGACAGGAACCGCAGACTGCTTATTACATTAACAAGTAAATTATTCATTTCATACCCCTTGTATATTAGACAGATGTGGACAATAAATACATTAGATCATTCATGAATTGTAACTATTACAGCGATGGCATTTTATGTGCTGGTGAGATCACAGCGTACGTAGTATTATAGTATCTATCTATAGCACATTCAAAACCTATCAATATCATATATGTTTACTATCCATAGTCGAGATCTAGTATCTGCACATGTTTACATAAAGACAACATGCTTTAAACCCTCGTATCGTATTCTATTTCTGTACTGGTATCTTGAGAACTATATCATCTTTCCAGCTGGTACAACGATGAAGCCTGAAGTCTGATCTGATCCCCATCCATGCTCAGGCTTTAACCCATTGAATAGTGAGACCTGTTGTAACGCATTATATAGGGGGCATATCCAGTATTGTCAGTAAGAAGGGGGCGGGATATGATTCTCACCGGGAATATGGTGCCGGGAATCCTGCCAGTTTTCCTGAGCAAATTGATCCCCGACGTGTATTTTTAATCACACGTTTCGTCCCACGGGACTTCTCATGCATGCAGTAAAATTATAGCAACTAATAGGTTATAGCCTTAGAAAAAAAAAATATTATGTTATTCTCGACCCCCCCTCCCCAAAGGGAAAAATGGATATTACATTCTGTCAGATAATGTGACCATATTGTTCCTGTTTTTTTTGTTTCGCTTTCGTTCGAGCTGCCCCCTTTAATTATTCTTGAAAGAGCCCATGCATAGCGTTTCGCTTGCAATGCATAGCTAAACATTACTAGCCCATTTCCGATCATGTTGCGATATCCATCTCTGATACCTTTCATGCCAGGTTCCGACTCCATTTTATATCCGTGTAAAATGATTTCGTTTTCGTTTGGCGGTAAAGGAGAAGAAATTACACTTTGCCAATATTTACTCGGTTTTGTATATCCATTGAGAGAGAGAGAGAGAGAGAGAGAGAGACAATCAATTTCATTTCTGCGTAGATAAAGTATGTTCGTGCAACATTGAGCCATATTTCAATACATAAATGTTTTTTTCTCTCTTTTCGATCCTCTATTTTTCAAAACCAGTCATGGTTACTGCATTAAGTCGATGTGGTATACGTTTTTATAAGCTGTCTTGTCACCTAACCCATGTTTCGGGACTGCATGAGTGTGGTTCTTTCAATAAAACCATTATGTTCTTTGATCAAAACGGTTAGACCTACCACTTTATAGACTTAATAGTTCAATTTTTATTGTAAAACAAAAGATTTGTCATTTTTTTTCATTCCCCTGATAATACAGGGCAGTAAAATATGTGTGGACAGCATAATTAACTGCACATGATCTTGATAATATCACAGACTAACAAAAAACCTCATCTATCATCCTCTCCCTCCCTCTCTTCATCTTTCTCTTGGTTGTATTTCTCCACCGTAAAAATGGTAAATAGAACACATCCTCCCCCCTCCTCCTCCCTCCCGACTCCCTGTCTCTCTTCCACCTCTCCCTCCCTCCTTTCTCCTTTTCTCTCTGACTTCTAAATAGGATATATCCTCCTTTTCCCCCACCTCTCTGTTTAAGTCTGTCTATCTTTCTCTCTCTCTCTCTCACTCTCTTCTTTTCTATTTATCTCTCCGGCTCAGCCATGTTCCACAATAAACACAATACATCCCCCTCCCACCCTGAGGGCACCCTCTATCTCTCTCTCTCTCCTTCTCCCTCTCTTCTCTGCCTCCATCTCTTCATCTCTCTTGCTACAATGCTCCACCCTAAATAAAAAACATCCTTCTCTTCCTCCACCCCCTCTGTCGCTCACTCTCAATCAATTATCCTCACAAGCCTCTCGTTTCTAGGTCATGTAGATGTATACCTGGCGCGTGATGATTCGCGGGAGAAAACGAGATAATGCGATAATAACTGGATAATGACATTAGAATTATAATCATCATCCGGTTATTTGGAGTGAGAATTTTAAAGAGAACAGTCAGAATGTAAAAGTTAGTAAAACTCTAAATTACATTTTTCGTGTTGGAGTTACCCACTTTCTTTTGTCCACTATTTTGGGTAGTCGGAATTAATGATAGGCCCATTATTGTGCAACGCGCTATATGTGAACTTATTTCAATTTCATAATTAGATTTCATATCTTAAAGCTTTCTATGATAAGAGTTGATGCTATAAAGAAACATGCCTACTCGGTGAGCAACAATGTTTAAAGTGACTCGGTGACATTGCCTCAGATTCTGAAACAAAATCCTGGATTTAGCTCATGCTGCAATCATAATTATAAACCTTTAGGTCAGTCAGGAATCCCATGACTTTCACAAGCCGATCGCCTGTCTGAATATCAAGATATTTATGATTGGAAATCGAAATTTCATTTTTCGTTTTCCTAACGGCTTTTATAACACTACAAGTCTATTGGGAAAATGAGTATGGTAAAACCGGTCACTCAAAGATTGTTTTACTTTTTTGAGGCACTTTATGATCATTTTGAAGCGCAATTTTTTTTTTTTTTTTTTTTTTGGGGGGCAATATTACACCATATCACAGACACTGATAACACGCAGGGCCATACATCTCAGATTTAACGATGCCTTTACCTCAATATGTGACATTAACGATATTCAAATGTAAAAATGTGGAAAAAACAACGACCTATGCATACATGAGAATCATCATCTTTACGTTCATTGCGGGGGGGGGGGATTTAGCCATTGTAAGGAATACAAATTTTGATCGATCTTAGCTTGTTGTAGATTGCCTATCTTTCTTTTTTAACCTTTCTTGGAGAGTTCTAAATAATATGATGATTGATAAGAAATACGATTAGATTGTGACCGTTTTGACACGCGCATCTGTCACTGCACCTGCATGTAGCGCGAATTAATCAAAAATTGATGTTGAAATCTACATTTTCCGCGAAAAGTGATTTTTTTTTTCTTCTTCTCCTTCCTATCATGGTTTTCAAATATCCAATGCCTAAATGAGTGGAACAGGAATCTGACTCTAGGGAGACGTACATTCAAAATGGAAATACATGTATGTGATTACTTGCTGTGAAAACCAATCAATAATAAAAACAAAAGTTTCAATGCTTTTTGATGTTCCCTGTTTTTGTCAAGAGTGTGTTGTGTTATTTTGAAGACGCTTGCAAATAATTCAGGGTCAATTTATATTCGAAAGCCAATTTGAACAGTGTAGGAGGGATTTTAATTTAAATTTTTATTATTCTTACATTGACATGTTACGTACTTACGTAATTCGAACTTTTTATGGGCGATGAATCACGATCGCAGGGCTGTTAGATTGCCCCTTGAGTTTATTTTTGAGATTCCTTTGCGATCCTGGACTACAGCAAATAAAGAGCGTGTGAATGAGGAATATAATTCTGATTGTGATGAGAAGTGCGATTTGCGTGTTACAAGGTCATGAGTAATAACTACAAGTACTCATATTAATGACAATAAATTGTCCATTTTTTTTTTCATGTGGGCAGTTCACCTTATGGGCACGTTGTCACTTTGAGCAGACCTTTAATAGTTCGGGTTTTGTTAATATATTTTCCCAAGTTGAGAGTTCATTCGCGATTCGATTAGACGCAGGGAACATAATGTTGTATGGATATGAATAATGGACATGTGTATGATCTGCGCTTTTCCAAATAATGGCTTGGCAGCTTCGCACGGGCGAATGATTTTCATTTACCAAGTGCATCGGTTCACCGCGAGCTAAAAGACGACTATCCCCTCCCTCGTGTCAAATAAAAATATGTCCTCTGTGAGAAATTCCTGTCCTCTTCAATTACTCGTGCTTACATGTATGCAATGGTAACGTGTCTGTCCCATGGTTCCTCAGAGTTGTTTAAAACTTTTCATGATACGTAACTAATATGATATCGACCAAAACTTTTTCAGAGGGGGCAGACTACAAGAGAAAACCATGGTGAGACGGGTCCAGCCAGAGGTCTTTCTCTTGTTTTGAGATACTTTCCGACCTTTAAGAAACCAGCGTTTTGAATGAAGATCAATAACCTGAGAGACTATTAACCCTCCCCGCCTTGCGAATGCCAACTTTGGAATAAAAGCAGCATCCAATTATCAATAATTATCATCGGGATGCCAATCGTCTGAGCATGGGACTGGTATCCCGAGAGCGTAGCAGCATTAGAGTAGACATGCCAGCTCACTGGCGTACATCAGAGCGTGTATATTTTATTTGTAGCTTGGCTAGAGGCAGCCCAGGTAATGGCAGGTGACACCATACAGTGTCACTGTCACCTCCTATTTGCCTTGGCGAAAATGATTCCCTTACGGTCGGAGATTAAAGTACCGCAACGAGATGGATACACCCGTCCTATTATCTCCAATGGCTCAATGGCTTCTCCGTGTTTGCATTATAGGCGTGGATGATTAGGTACCTTTATTTCGGGGAGGGGGGATGAGGCCGGTAGTGGTCGGGAGGGAATATGCAGGCATTAGGCGTTTAAAAAAAAAGATGTTGTATTGCCCTTTGCGACCGACCCCAAAATTTTGAAATCTACGGTCGGCTTTTTAAAATATATATATATTTTTTACTGTTTTTAAAGAATACAAAAATGTTCATTCAAAACTGAGAAATATCAGCCCAAAGAGGGAGAAAAAATTAAAAAATTAATGCATTTAAAACTGAGAAATATCGGCCTATTAAGAGAGAAAAAAAGTCGGAAATCCGACCGACCCATGTTTTGGCACCTAAAGGGCAATACAACATCTTTTTTTTTAGGCCTTATGAGATGACCATGGTCCACTGATGCACATTAGGCAATGCTCTGCGTTATAACAAAGATATCTCTTTGGTTATAATAGCCAGCCAGTCAGCAAGACACGCAAAAAGTTGGGTTTAAATATTGAAGAGTTATCAAAGTAATTTCGGATGTTGACTGTTTTACTAGGAGGAGGTTGGCCTACACCTTTCCACAGGGTCATCTAGTAGATAATTAAAATCTTTTGGCGTCGAATCTCCGCTCAAAATTAATTTCATGTATTTTTGAATTTGTTGGCCTACAAATAGTTATAATTTATAAAGATGTCACACTGACAATGGCATAGAACAAGATGTGTGGAATTCACTCCTCTTCGTAAGTCCTGTTGGATTAGCCGCATCATCAACATCATCTTCATTTGCACGATCATCCTCCTTCTCCTAATCCTTCTTGTCATTTATCCTCAATTTTACCATTATCATCCCTATCATGGTGCCATTGTCATCATCATCATCACCAAGATTATCATCGTTATCATCGTTATCAATATCATTTTCATCATTGTCGTCATTGTAGTTTGCGTTTTGTCATCATCATCATCATCATTTAATCGCTAACAACAACACCAAGAAATTTATCTTTGTTACCTACATATAGGCTGCATGCAGCTTACCCATGCATGACAATCATGCTCCGGGGTCGGTCGTGCATGGCAAGAAAAAGTAGTATCGCGTTTCACGATTGGGCTTGCGACCATAATATCAGAGAGGTGAAAATCAAACGGTAAAATCAAAAACTAACCTCTTAATTGACTTGGGATGTGGGACCGTGAACAAGGCCATGGGGCTTGGCATGGTGACGTTGTATGACCTACCTTTTTATGTGCCCCTGCGTCCTGGCTGCAACCCTTACTTCTCTGTTGTGGAGGAGGGGCGATGCAGAATATTATGGTGCATATCACACTTGGTATTGAAGGTCAATATATACGAATGCCCAGATTCTTGCCAATGATATACCCAGAAACATGACATATATTCATAATTTCTTTGCTACATATTTTGTAATTTATTGTTTTCTATGTATACTTTGTTTTCAAGACGTATTGTAAAACAGCCTCTGAGGAACTAATACTTCAACAAGCTCTGCTTCTAGATAGTTCCCCTTTTCTCTTGCTATTACTATTATATTTGTAGTTTCATTGTATATTTTTTTTTATAATTGTATTATGTTTTGCATAAGAAATAAAATCATTTGAATTGAATTGAAACCTGAAGTGTGAACGTTAGTGAGTAGTAGTCGAGGAAAATGAAAAAGAGTGAAACTTTCGAAAACATGAAAATTAATCAAAAAGTTTTAATAGGAATTCGGTTGATTTTGTCTCGTGTGAGAATTTGAGTGACATGAATTGTAGACAGTAGATTTCTGAAGTGTTATATGTTTGTAGTATTTTTGTTAAGGTATATTGGCTTAAAAGTAAATTATCAGTCAAAGTGGGTAATGATACCGTATCAAATCTGCTTTAAAGATGACAGGTTTCCGAAATCATGGCTAATAACGTGATCAAATTCTGTTTTGTTGAATAGAAAATGAATGATTGGACGATGATTTATTATATGAGTTGTACAGTATTGATAAGTTTGGACGCCACGTCAAGAAGATAAAGATTATTATACAGTTAATTGAAAATTGTTTCAATTTGCTACAATTGAAAACAAGATATTGTATATTGATTTCTGCCCCTCAGCCCCAACTGCTTGTCATTCTTCAGAATACAAAATCGAGCAGAAGATTTTTAATTTCTCCTGAAGGGGGCGATGTTAAAATTTCTGAGTTCTCAAACTCTAGGCTAAGACATCTGCGGTGGTGCTAATGATTTCAAGTGTGAGATTGGTTAGCCAGAAAACAGGAGGCACGGACAGATGCAGTTAAGGCTTTTAATATCGAGACTTTAATAATGCATGCACGTAACATCATGTTACGTGGTAGATTTTCAAGAGATTATTTGATGTGATTTCACCATTTTGATGACAGACTTCGACCTCCCCTCCCCCCAAGACTAGCAAATATTTGGGCCACAGTATGGAGCAAGTTTATTTCGTTTTGTTATATGAAAATAACCATGAAAATAACAATGAAAATAAGTCTATATTATCTACCCATTACCGTTGTGTAACTAGAATTGATGACTAATTCTAGAAATGTTCGAATATTGTAACATTTGATGAATACAAAAAAAAAGGTTCGGCAGTGTTTCGGAAGGTGTGAAAAATACTAGGTGAGATTGGCATGCTGTTTGGGAAGAGGAACGAACATAATCTCACGTGGGTCATAGTTTTAGCCACCACGGACCATTTTAGTTGCCAACTTCCCGTCACATCCTCTCTCTTCAATGTGATGGAAAACAAAAATCATGGTCATCTCTGAAAGTCAGAAAAGCTTTATAACACCGTCATGCAGAGAAGGTACTGTACTGTCAAGGTACTGTAATTCCATACGACAGCGTTGTTAACTAACATCTTTCCATGTTGGCAGGGGGTTGGACAAAATTGAGCAGAGTTATTTTTATCGGACACCACATGTTTGGCTAAAGTTTGAAATGAACTATAATGGCTTAGTATTCGATGTCATGTCCGTAAGAAATGAGGTTCCTGTCGTTCGAGTCATGTGAAATATTCAAAGATGATTTGCTCCTTCTGAGGGAAAGCATCAAGGGAATATCATGTGCACAGGAACGTCGTCAGAGAGAGAGAGAGAGAGGGAGAGAGAGAGAGAAGAGGAAGAGAGAGGGATGGAGAGAGAGAGAGAGAGAGAGAGAGGGAGAGGAAAATGTCACCGATAAAAAAAAACACATGCATGTTCCCCGTTTTACCCAATATTGCGTTAATTTTACCCATTTTTTGATGTAAGGTGCATATAGAAGGAAAAAAAAAACACTGAAAGTATCTTCTTCACCGTATGATTTTGATGTAGTTATATACGCACATACAAGAATATTTGAGAAATTTTCGCTAAATATGTGTTACCAAGTCTCTATCGATGAACCTGTCCCTGGCTTACTACTCTAATTTTTGTTTCAAGATGATACTTTTTTCTTTTTAGCTAAAAAAAAAGCAAATACCACGCTCTAACGTAGACATTTTAAAGAAACAAATATTAATTAGAGACCTGCAGCTAAAAGGAAATTTCACGCTCGGTCGGATATGACTTTGTGGAAAAAAAGGGAGATTTTTTAATTAAATGGATCGATGGGGTTGATTGAAAAGTAAACAATCAACCCTTTAGGGCAGATGCAATGAAAATTAAAATGCGAAGTAAAAGCTTTCTGATCGTTTCACCCTCTTAAAATAAGCAAGTATGCTAAGTGACGAGGTAGTTATAATGGGCGGTGAAATTATTGAAACAACCTAATAATCACAAAACAAGTTGGATGTTTTGTGTTCAGCCTTAATTCCAGACTGGGAATACATTTTCATTATTTAAATGATGTTTCGAAGAGTGTCCTCTCTATCTCATGTCCTGTCTTTTATGATGTAAATAGATTGTAGGTAAATAGAGAGAGAGAGAGAGAGAGAGAAATAACAAAATAGAGCGATGGTGTGTGAGAGAGTTTGAAACAGAAGGAAAGAAATTTGAGTGACAGTGAGAGAGAGAGAGAGAGCGCGCGCGCACGGAGGAGGTTAGCCTATATAAATCATCAATATTTTAAACAACAACAATAACAACAAGCAGATTCAACTGAGACATATAGTTTAATGAAGGTTTTACATTTTGGGAGTAGAAAAGCGAAATTATGTATGCTACTGAAAGTTAAAAAAAAAGAAGAAAAAAAAAAAAATACAAACGCAAGGAAACGATAAGAGAACACCCCTGATATGTGATAGGTGTTACTACCAACAAAAAGATCTATTTCATAGACACTATAGTATAGAGTAGTGTGTGTAAATACATTGTGTTCAATTCCATTTCGAGGACACAGGTTTGATAAAATATATTTTCTTTAAGAAAAAAAGACGGGAATTCGTGAAATTTGTTTTTAACGAAAAATTGGAGAACTGCTCCGAAGGGAAATCAATGATATGCCAATTGCGTTTGATGATCGATCGCGATTGCAAAACCGAACACTTTCTCATCCTCTATTTGATTTTCCTCAAAATTTCCACCACTTATCTGTTTCTCTCGTTTTCTACTGTTTATAGTTTGTTAAAAGCAACTTGATACCAGGATGGTGTTTCCCTAGACCTTTTTACTGAGATACAGGACATCCGTAGAAAACGTGCTGTCCTGTTGCTGCTCTGTCACGGATTTTACCATGTTTACTGCTAAATGAAAATATGGATTGAAATGAAGAATGAAATGAATGAACATTTGTTGATCTGATGATGTAAGATACTGTACAATGAAATTGACTTTTCCCCCCATGTAACTATGGATTTGATTCACGCTTATAATTCTGAGTATCACAATATTACATGTCTACGTTCACAAGTATAACATTATTTAATTAATTATAAAAAAGGATGTGGGGGCTAGGGGTGATAAAGTAGACCTTTGTTGCCCACTCATCAATTAGTCACTAATTAATTAGTTATCTTGTGTACAATCCTCAGGCTTTAATTTGAAGAGTGACACCCCGAACGACAGGTGTTTGGAGTATCCCTGTCTGGTATCCAGATAAAAGCACTCTTCTACATCTTGTAATCACGAGGAGGGGATGAGGAGGGGCTATTTGTGTGTGTATGTTTGTGTGTGTGTGGGGGGTGGAGATGGGGTCAAAGTAATCCAATTTGCTTGCTTCAGTCTCTAAGTCCTTATCGTGTTCGTGTAATTATATATAAGATCCAAAAATATACTTTGGTATAAAGAATTATTCGAATCCCTACTTCTGCATCCTAAAGCTTGCGGAAGGAGGATGAAAAAGATGAGGTTGGGGCGGGGGCTATAATTATGGATGAGATGAGTAGGAACACTATATGATTCAAACTTCTAAGTGATCCAACTATCCCATCCCAATTTTGTATAGTTGCAACATGCCTCTCATTATCATCCAAGATATAGTTTGTTTATAAACTTTGTGTGTAAATAATTATAAAGAATAATCCCACCAAAATAGCTGGATGATTTGGCAGAAAGCGCTGTTTCTATGAAACAATTAAATGGCGATGTATTCTTTGACATGTTTGATGTCTGGTAAGTGGAACTAATGTTTCGGGTTTGTCTTAGAAATTTATGGTTTGAAATTTGGAATTAATATCTACGTGCATATAATGTAGTCCATATTATGCCGAATGTCTCTTTTTTCTCCCCTCTCCTCTATTGTCTGTATATTTTTCTTTCTCTCTGTTCTCCATTCTATCTCTTGTCTGTGTGTCTCTCTCTATCCCTCTCTCTCTGTCTCTCTCTCAGCCACTTAACAACTGCATCTTTTCTTTCTCCTTTATCTATTTCTATTTATTTAATCTTCCACTTGTGCTCTTTCTTCGTGCAATCCCGTCTATTTTCGATCCGTTCCGGGCATTTTTGTATCATCCCGCCGGGGATCACAAGTGCTTACGAAATTGCATTTTCTGACTACTTCACGTTGTTGAGAATCATTGACCTAGCCAAAAGCAGTTGCCTAAGTCTTCGGAGGGAGAAAGAAAAGCTAATTTTCTCACATTTTTAGCATTCTTGCCCTCAGCAGATGCGTCATTCATTGAATTCCATTGACGTTAGAGGAATACCAACGTACTCTCATTGCAAAGGCATACAAGCAGTTTTTAAAAATAAATTAGAAAATTAAAAAGGAGTGTCTTAGTATGATTTGCCTATAATATCCTGCGTAATATTCTGATCATAAGAATGATAAAGTAACCATAAGATGACTATGATATAATTGATTACTGGCGATATGTTTGGAGCATGTAATAAACTAATGGTGATGATAATAAAATGTAAGTCATTGGCCAAGTGTCACTTGAAGTGATCCATCATTCATTTTTCTTTGGAAAAACAAATTATTAATCGAAAGGGTTAATATTACCATCTATCATGTCTATTGTCAACCCACATGAGATAGCACTTGGTAAGGCGATCCTTTTTTTTCTTCGGAAAGTTTGGTGCCAGAGTTTACACAGATATAGTTAAAAAAAAGTATAATTAAATAGCTTACATTTGTATGTAGAAAAAAACATCATGGAAAATATGGATATTAAAAAGAAATTTAACTCTGATTTTATAATGTAGACGATCGCAACCTTTTTGCTGTTTATTCCTAACTTGTAGTAGATATAGAAAGTGTGAGTTTTGCTGTACATAGTGGCGCCCATCTTTGTACCCTACCTTTTAAAATTCATCCGGTCATGTAGAAGCAAATTTCTGTAATCTATATAACTTTATACATGTGTACGTGTTGACATGATAATGGGTTAATTTGGTGACTCAGTGCAGATGGCGACTGCGGGTAAAACGCGTTCATTGACACTGACAGACGACGTGGTACACGATAATTTTGCATGCATGCAGCTCGGTGCTTTCCCGCCAATGTGCTGTTGTGCTATTTACCAGGGGCGGCGATCCGAGGGACACGCCCCCCTCGATTTTTTTTTAGGGGGGATCGTCCCCCCTGAAAATTTGAAAAAAGTGCCAAAAAAAAATGTATAGCAAATACTGGCTGAAGACTGCAACACACTTTTAGGCTCTGGAAGGCCCAAGAGTGCAGCGTTTAGACAAATAAAAATGCAAAAATCTTCTCACTCGGAAGCTACGCTCCCTCGCATAACATCTTAATAATGTACATGTAGATATTGTAGAAAACTGAAGTGTGCAAAAAGTATATTGCTTGTTTTTATACCATAATTTTTATAATACAACAAAACTTCAAAAACTGTGAGGAGTAGTCACTTCTGTCACTTTCATCCCTCTCGTTCACTATAATATGCCCCCTCGCACTGGCGTACTGATGGGGGCGCCAATTTACGCTCCACTTGCTTTGCTCTACCTGATCGTAAATACTTTAGCCCCCTCCCCCCCCCTCCACTTTGAAAAAAGTCCGCGGGGTCTTCATATAACATGTAAGAATGGTGGTGATGCAGATTTTTTTCTGCCCCCAAAAAAAACGTTTTTGGTCATTACGCCACTGCTCCCTCGTCCCTCGCATTTCACCCCCCCGGTCATGAAAAGAAATCGCCGCCCCTGCTATTTACCGGTGTGCGCGGCTAGAAAGCTAAAACAAAAAAAGCCCCAATTTTGTTCTTATTTCCAAATGATATTAGCATTACCAACACATCGTTGCATTAATGCATTGGGCGTGCTTTTATTACCTTTCATTAATTTCGTAACTATGCTTCGGAAGACGTATACTGTATTTTGTGATCGGCAATGTACAATATATACTATCATGGTCCGGCTTCGCCTATTGATTAATTGTATTAAACGGGATATATTTCAAGGTAAAATTATTTTTGTCAGATAATTGAATTAGTATCCATGTTTTAAAGTGACTCGGTAACATTGCCTCAGATTCTGAAACAAAATCCTGGATTTAGCTCATGCTGCAATCATAATTATAAAACTTTAGTCCAGTCAGGAATCCCATGACTTTTACAAGCCGATCGCCTGTCTGATTATCAAGATATTTATGATTGGAAATCGAAATTTCTTTTCTGGTTTTCCTAACGATTTTTATAACACTACAGTTTAGTGGGGGAAATGAGTATGGTAAAACCGGTCACTTATTTTTAATTTTTGAGGCACATGATCATTTTGAAGCGCAATTTTTTAAGGGCTTCAATGTTACACCATATCACAGACACTGATAACACGTAGGGCCATGCATCTCAGATTTAACATTGTTAAACGATGCCTTTAAAAGAAATATATTGGTTGATTTCTCCTGAGCTTAGACTGTCAATCTTTGCCCTCAAATCTTGCATTTTTGTGTGCAAATAATTCATATTCATATCGCTTTGTTGGAAATAGAAATTCAGCATTTTGAACCCAAGTGTCCAGCTTGCTGTTGATTCTTATAGTGCATCCAAAGAATATAGGCCTAGACTATAGTCATGTACATCTACCCATTCCTAGAGCCACATATATTCTCTTTCACTCTATCTTTATTGATGACTACCGCATATTTTTTTTTCACAGGAAGTGTTGGTTGTTAATGGATTCTTCTGATCTCTTTTAGAAGGCTACGATGGGGTGCTAATTACGAAAGTAGAAAAACGCGTGTTAGGATCTACAGTAGATATTAACATACATGTCTTACATTACCTGAATACTGCGTAAAAAAAAATGTTTAAATGTTTCTTTCTGAAACCGTTTTCTTTTATTCATACAAATAATAACAGGGAGCAAGAGCATGAGAGTTCTAAACTTATATTCTGATAAAATGCTACATAAACTTTCACTGTATAGCAACTTGAATTAGGTAACCATAGAATATTGCAAATATTGACAGGCAATGTATAATGATTATTAAATACTCGGCATCTTTGGAGAATAAAAACAGGAACCATCTCAGTATTCAAACGTTCAATTTAGTCTGATCATATATATTTCTGTAATCATTGTCTGTGCTCAATAGTAGGGAAAGGATGAGGTACAGAGCACAAGAGAGGAAGAGAAATAAAGAAAGAAAGAAAGAGAGCGAGAGAGAGAGAGAGAGGAGATACAATGAAGAGATACAATAAAGAGAGAGATAGATATATATATATAGAGAGAGAGAGAGAGAGAGAGAGAGACAGAGAGAGGGGGGTAAAGAACAATATTACTTGAGTAAGCAAAAGTAAAGTACATTGTAGGCTCTCAGAGTGGTTGGCATATCATTTTATTGAATTAATTTATTGATAATGTCTGGTATGTCTGATGAGATTAGTTTTAATGAAATTTTTACTGAAGTTGTCGTAATAAAAAAGTCGATGTGTCCTTACTAATTTTTTCTTTTATCCTATATTTTTATTG
This sequence comes from Mesocentrotus franciscanus, assembly GCA_037976565.1. Lineage (NCBI taxonomy): Eukaryota > Metazoa > Echinodermata > Echinoidea > Camarodonta > Strongylocentrotidae > Mesocentrotus > Mesocentrotus franciscanus. The sequence goes on along the minus strand of CP137669.1, from coordinate 27,578,157 downwards.
CATTCGCCTTGTGCCTTATCAAAATGTCGATATTTTGTCTTTTCATATATCTCCACATGTACTCACACTTCCCCTTGCAAGTAGAGGTGTTGTGGTCCATTAGATAAGTCCCCTGACTGTGAAACACAAGGTTCGAATCCTTGCCGCTGCACATCCGTTCTTTGGAATTAATCTAGACATTAATCTATACATTTACCACACTCGGCCCAGGTGTAGTAAGTAGGTCCCTAGCTCACCTGGAAGGATTTATGGCTTGAAAGCACGGAGCGCTACGATGCCGGAGTTGAAGCCAGGGTAATTACATGACTTGTATTAATATCCAAAGTCTTTTGGAAGCGCGAATAGACGTTATCATTTATATAGAGACGTGATCATGTTGTGATAATTATGCTCTATACCAGAACGGAATGTTATTATTATCATATCATCTGCCTCCTTCTCCTGGTAACATAATTCCCCTCCCTTTCTCTCCTTTTAAAATTCTTCTTTTCTCTCCATGGCATCGATCCTTTGCTTCCACGGTACACCCTACCCCTTCAGATGTCTGCACGAACACACTAACAACAAAACACAACAAATGAAATGACACAAAACCGATACAAACATGATTTACTACTCCATGCCATAATATGAGCAACGATTCGTTTTTATAAACGTGCATTGATAAACCTGAAAGAAAAGGAAGAACAAAAAAATCACCTTGCAAAGAAGCTAATAACATTATTGAGAAAGCATGGAATGTAGAGCTATTCATTCGAATTTAACGCACAGTGCGTATAAGTTGCATTAAACTTGTTTCCAATAAATCACATAGCTTTTGTAACGCTCATTTTTTTTCTTCTTCCCGCGTCTATATAGTTATTGACGGGATATTCCCAAATAACAATATTCTTAGTCAGAGGGTAGAAACGTCATAATTATCTGCCACACCCTTATTTTATAAAGATGATTTCCATTGTTGGAACATGGGAATCAAATGAGTCCCTTCTGTTGAAACTTAATAATCATTTAGTGGTCATAAAACCTATTTGAAAAGATCAATGACTGTGTGAATTACAGGTTGATAATATTCTTTAGGATGCGCCCCACCTTCTTAATTGCTCTCTCTCTCTCTTTCGTTGATTTTTAAAAATATTGTATTGCATTAACATACAAAACTGAAAATTAATCTCTGACGAATAAGAAATCCATGCGCATTTGTCTTTCTTCTCGAGGAAATGAACCCGGGCATGGGAATAGATAACGTCTGTTTATTTGGCATGTTATCTGCAGAAGGCATCAATCAAAATTGGGAGAGGAGCAATCTTGGGAGATTTTTCCTTGAGGAAACTGGGACGCGACAAGCGATCTAATGAAAGTAAAGAATAATAGGCAAATAGTCTGGTGTGTCATTGGGGACACTGCGTTTTAAGCCTAATGAGGCAAGCTGAAATATTGAATTTATCACGCATGGGTATATAATGTCTCACGGCTTCAGCCATTAACAGTGTTGTACAATTAGCTCATGGTTCTTTCTTGGACCAGTCAAAACTATATTAATACTTATCTTCCAGGTTCCTGGCAAATTTTCGGTTATGGTATTTATGGGACCGTTGTATAAAATAATATTTACATGATTGGTTGCATTACAGCTTGGAGATATAGGAGAACGGAAATATGGTACGGTATAATATAGGGTTTGAACATTAATTTTACGCCTTTTTTGCCGGGGGAGGGGAGGGGAGGGGAGGGAGGCAGCACCAAATTCTCATTTTTGGATACGACTAAATTTCCGAAATTTCCCAGCTTGCGTTATATTAAATATCACTTTTTTCTTCAAGGCGTCGTAGAGATGATTAACACCTAGGCTTATATAAATAAACACTCATTTATTTTAAAATCCTTCCCGTTTAAACCTTCCCATATGCACACCCATCCCATTTTTCCTCTTCTTGTTAATATTGTGTAAACGAATTGTGCCTGCGCGAAGGAAAGCAAGATTTACCGAGTGTTATGACGTCGCCTCGTCATAAATCTCCATTCCTCTTGTAAAAGCGCGCTATATAGCGACCCAGCGGTGACGTCTTTCGCAGAAAATTGAACAAATGAACTGTATTGTCATCTTGATTTGGAAACATGACATTTAAGTGATGATGGCAAAAAATAGAATCATACTGTTGTCAGTCAGGAATCAGGATACAAAAAATAAGAAATGGACGTCATTTTTAGGTTCTTGCTCCTACTTGCCTTTGGGGAATGGAAGATGAATAAAAATAGGTCGGATTTCAGCCATTACGCGGAGACCATGCATGAATTCATTTGCAATTTTATATCCATAAGAATAAAGTGAAGTACCGAATGCTGCTCTTGTATGAATTATGCAGGTTATTAGTGAAATATAAGGCTAAATTTGTACCGAACATGCACACTGTGTGCAAGCTCCTTGATTATTCTTTATGAATTTCTGTAATTTCGTTGACAAATGAATAATTGAGTTAAATCTAATTATGAAATGAAAATGAAAAAAATTGTGTTCACTCACATTGACATGATATATTTGTTTGTTTGTTTTTATACTTACCGAATAATGATAATTTCTATGAGATGAAGAGTTGACACTAACCTTGACGATCTATAAATCCGTGCGATAAACTCAACCCACTTTATCCTGGACTAATTTGTTTTCTTCTAATGAATACCGGTTTCATTTGGGTTTTATCAATCCCTAAGAATTTAACGCAAAACATAATAATAATAATAATAATAATAATGATAATAATGATGATGATGATGATGATGATGAAGATGATAATAATAAAAATAATGATTGCCAAAGGACGTTAGTGCCGGACTGGAATTTGAACCTTCAAGCATGTTAACCCTTGTATTGAGAGTCAAGTGAATGAATCACCCACATAGAATCGTCTGTAACAACAAGTGATCACATGATATATGACTATTTTTACCTGGACGAAAATGTTCTGCTCATAATGTCCACGATCCATGAAGGCTTTTACTATTTTAGTAGTATTTAGGTCTAGAATATTCAATGCACTTAGCACCAACACGCCTAATCAGAACATGTTCTTCACTAACTTCGAGCGTTCGTATTCCTCTGCACATGCGTACATGGATCTACGGTGTTATATAAAGTGACAGTTTAAGTGTATATTCGTTTACATCTGCCTTGCTGTTTGCAAAGATGTGACACCACATTCGTAAAAGGATCTTCCTTAATGGAGTATATAGGGAATTGCCTTGTGTTCAGTGACACTACGATGATTATTACATATACAGTCTTGTACAGTAGCTGAGTAACTTATACACCTGTATCCAAAGCAATAATATTAGTATGTTGGAAGGTCGTTGTCGATAAATGGGAAACTTTACGCAGACGACAAATTTAAGCAACTTTTAAGTGGTTTTAATTTCACAACGCTGCATTTGTTTCCCAGTAGAGTCGAAGAAATGTGGGACCCTACCGTTTACACAAACTTCACAAAGTTTCTTTGGTTTGCATAAACAAAGGTCAAGAGCAAAACTCCCACAAACACCTACCCCCAATCCGTTTATCAACATTAATTCCTGTCGTGTTTGTGCCATGCCACTCTTCCTTAAACCTGTCTATCGCCACCCCTCCCTCGACACACCGTCTATCACCACCCCGCCCTATAACATCATCTATCTCCACCACACCCTATTCATCCCACGGTACTTCTATATTATACAGATAGTCATCTCCACTCACCACACGACACAATTTTTGTAGTGCATGGGTGAATTTTTGCACGGTGTGAGCATCAACATACCACTTCTCAGCTCTCTTGTCAGATTCCCTGTTCTTTTTCTCAAGTGACTTGCCTTGCAATGCTCATCTTATTTCAAACTCAATCCAGGTCCCCGGTAAAGTTTAACCTTGAACATGAAACCGGTGAATAGATTCCTCCGGGTTAAGCCGAAACCCAATACAAGATCGTGAAGAATCGACGCCTGAATTCATCAAGACATGTCAAATAACATTATTAGCAATGTCGCTTTGGCTGACGAATATACATTGCAGAACGACATTTTGGCAGGGACATAATTATCGTAAGAAAACAACATTTTGTTTAAAGGACCTCGTTCGGAAATGAGAAAGATCGATAATAAAACTTATTTTTCTTCGAATCATATGAAAGATTTTGCAATGGTTATATCGTTTAAAATATGTTTATAATATGTTGATAGATAAATTTCGAGCACTGTCAAAGTGTAGTAAACAAGAGAATATGCTTTTTTTTAAATCGCATACAAATTTTATCTTGCATTATTGCATATGAAAACTATGCAAACAGTCAAAATTATCTGTAGCATAATGCCGTATAATTATGCAATACACGATTTATTTATTTATTTATTTATTTATTTATTTATTTGGGATGATGGAAATGTGGATATGACTCCTGACCTTTTCTAAGTAGAAAAACCAATCAAACATGGCAAATTCATCTTTATTTTTTACCCCAGGGGTCGAAGCACTTTTTAGGACGAACTCTTTCAATAAATTAAATTTGTTAGGGGTGAACGTCTGTCTGGAAACTGAGAACTGCGAGGATACATCATTTTTTTAGGATTAGGGGCATTTCCTTTTGAGTATTATAAACATTGGAGTTTAAAGGAATCTATCTTCTATCAAGTTGCTTTAAAATGCATATTTGAAAATTTCTTCGTCTTCCCCAGCGTAGATCAATTTAATTTTCAAGAGGAGACCACAGCCCTTCGCACCCTCCCCGGGATCGGGCGGTTCAGCTTTATTGCTTTTGCAAAACATATATGATCTTTGATCAATAACATCAATGGTTGCCGAAGTTTTATGGTTGCATGCATGAATAAGAGACCGTTCATTAGTGAGGCTGCACCGGTTTTCTAATATGGCAGCACAAACTTACACAAATGAACGATGTAATGGCGGTGGAAGGATTACAGAACAGGACCTGACTGACGGAATGAGCGTGTAGCAAATTGATCGTTATGGTGATTACAATGCAATTACACGTTTATTTCATCAAACCCAACCATGATTATTACAGGTAGGGGAAATCCCCACGTCGTAAAACACATTTTATGTGAATTATTATGTATGACGTCTTCTGCTCTTTACTTATGGCCATTTATTATGACAATGCAGTATTGCAGCTGATGTTATCATAACAATACCTTCAAAAGAATGTCTTTTTGTGTGCATTAATGGGGGTATTGATCGTCATGCGGTCTGCCCTCTCGAATGAATCTTCATCCAATTTTGTTTGACTGCACAGTATTGTCTAGTAGTTCTGGACTGGGTGTAGGAAAACAATTGTATTCCATTTTTAGTCAGGCTCATTACTTCACACATTATTAATACATTATTTTGGAAACTCGTTTCAGGAAGCATGGAATATGAAAATGGTATAAGTTGATTGACCCCAACACATCAATGCTCGACATTCAATAGGACCATTCTTGGCTTTATATCAAGCTATCAGTTTTCTAGTCAACATTTTTTCTAGGGGTAGGGGATGTTTTATGCTCAATGAATGATCACATCTCCACGGGTGTATAAACACATCAGAGCTTGTAAATCGACAATTAAAAGGTGATTTTTAATTTATAAAATTCGTGTGCTATCTATCTGACTATATCTGACTCAGATTGCTGAGATATGGCAGGGTTGCTAACTTGCTATGAAGTTGCAGATTTTGAGAGAGGTACCGAGGGATGAAAATAGGGAGTGATAGTAGAAGTATGTCGTCGTCGTAGTAGTAGTGGGGAGACGTGGCGAGATATAGCTTGGAGACGAGAGAACTGGGTGTGGAGAGAAAGAGAGAGAGAGAGAGAGAGAGAGAGAGAGAGGGGAGAACAAAACAAACAAAGAAATGAATAGAAAAACAACCTCCAAATGTCATAATGATCATACCGGTTTCTTTTATAGCGCTTTAACATTAACCGACCAAAGCGCTCACAGTATTATTAATACCCCGGTCCTTGGATTCAATTACTATTCTGCAAATTATAGTGTACATTCTCCACTCCATTTGGAGAATTCCGGCTAGTCGCCTTATAACGGGCGCGCACATGCTAATCCAACCACAATTAAACGTTCGCATCCTCCCTTGTACCCAATTAACACCTGGGTGGAAAGAATATAGATAAAAATGCCTTGTTCAAGGACACAATTGCCGTCAGGGCTCGAACCTGCGACCTTTGCATTTTCAGTCAAGTGATTATACCACTCGACTACGACACATCTACCTGGAATAGACTCAATTAGTTATTATTGTGCTTTCGAGATAATAATCCCAGCTTACCTCATTGGTAAATGTTTCATTATTAGATTATGACTATGTATCCCCATGCAGTTTTCATTCGCTTCATGATTGCTTAGCTGTCTGGCTGTCCATAATCTGTACACATTACGTTAATTGTGTTTGTTTATGATAGCGCAATCCGTGTAGACCATTCATCAAATGTGCCACGTTAGAATGAAGTATTTTATAGACATGGTAATTATCTTTTTATTCTCATGAAGTCCATAGTTCGTCTTAATTTCCTGTGGCAATGTTGCATTTGCTTTCTCTCTTTCACTCTCTCCCCTCTCCCACCGTCTCTACCTCACCCCCTCTCTCTCTCTCTCTCTCTCTCTCTCTCGTCATAAATGTATTTTTCTCTTTGTCTTTCGATTGTCACGCTGTTATTTTAGTTTCCTTCGCCCAATTCTCTGGCAGCCTGTTCTATTACACTCTGCTCACTTTGTTTGACATGACAACTTATCAATATCATATTGAATAAACATAAAACTCAATGAATTGTTAGTAAAATGAATTTGTATCATCATAAGACATTATAAGGCAGTCTCCACATGCACTATCTTCGAATTTCGTATCACTTGCTCGCTTTTGCAAAACGATGACAGCTATATGTTTGCTAATTGTTGTCACTTAAGTGGCATTTAGATAATCGCTTGTGATGACCATCGTCATTATAATCGCTATCCAACGATTGAAATCAATTATCTCTCGGTTAGATGGGTCGATGTAACTCTATAGGACCCGTCAAATTCGAGGCTATCTCTTTGCTCTTCTTGAATTTTAGCACTTGACAAACCCCTACAGAAAAGACATCAGCCTGTCCTAGTATACCATTTTTAAAGGGAAAGTTGAGTTCTGGTAAACATGGAAAATGATTTGTGATCTTTCCCATTTTTTGTATGTCAGTTTGGAAATCATAGTAGAAAATGCCCCCTGAAAAGGATTCCTCTTAAAATGCCCTAATATTCAAAATATGACGAGTAATGGTAAAAAGGTTTGGACCAAACTCCTATAAACTCCTATTTTTGTATGCAGTGTATTTTTAGGAGCGAGATTGAGTCACTTTTTTCTGTGTACATCAATTGCTATGTACTCGATAATCGATCTTTCCCAATGGCTGCCAGACAGTTTCTTTCACTATGACATCGAGAACTTAACTGTTATTTTTAAAACGCTGTCAACACACAAGGCGGTCATACAACCATGATACAACCAACTATATAACAGGCCTATTTGGCAGCTAAGTACACCGGAGCAAAACATGTAAATGACGGTGAAGCACTCACGGGACCGTCGAAAACAAACAGGAAAATTTAATCAAACACGGTATCCATTGTTGATGGCTTCAAGATATTACTCACCAATGCTAATGGTATAACGAGGACTCTCCTTGCGTGGCTTGAAAGAAATGGAAGTATACGCGGCGAGTCACTCGGGGCGTCGCAGTGGAGTTGGCGCATAATGGCTGTGATGGTTAAGGGAAAACACATTTTTTAGTAAACCAAGGAGAAAGGGGAATTATTTAAGGTAGTGCTAAACTTTTGTAGACTTATCATTTGCCTTTTAGTAAAAAGATGTTCGAATCCTCTTTAAAAAGTCCTGAAATATTACAATCGTAGTTTGTAGCTTGGAATTAAGGAGAAACGTTTATATTTCTAAAAAGTAAATTAGATCATATTTTGAATATTCGACCCTTTAAAGATCTCATGTAACATAGAATTATATCAATTTGATTTTTTTTGTTTAGATAACGAAAAATTGATTGATAACAAATTAGAATAAGAAACCGTCAAAAGAGATGAACAATTTTATCTGTACAAATATTTTTGCTATTAAACGGACAGCCAATCCAGTACATGCGCTGCAAATCCTAATAAGAGTTATGCATTGACAAAACAACAACCAACAAAACTAAACTAAACAACAAACAAAGAAACAAAGAAACAAACAAATGTATATTGGATATTGTCTTGTCGTTTACTAGCATTTCTTCAAAACACCCCGAGTCCCTATACGTAAACGATGGGTGCATTTAAATCAGCGTCTTCAAAATTCTTATTAAGCGGCCAGTCTTCCGTGGCACGCGAAGTATTTTTTAGTGAATTTCTTCGTAGAGTGGCCAGAAGCGTGTGTTTAGTTAATGCTTAATGAATTATATTTGTAGGTAAATTTAAGTCACATTAAGTCACATGCTGCGAATAGATGGAATAATTTTGTGAATGCATAGTGAAAACAGTGCTGGAGGGTTCAGCCATCCTGTCAAGATTGATTGAGTTTTGTCTATTACCATTCCAGTTGGAAGAATAATGAGTCCTCAATGACAATAATGAGCGGTATTATGAGAAAGAGCATCCTTCCTTAAAGGTCGGGTGACATCCAAATATAAGTTGATTCCTGTTGATGTGCAAGGCTGCATACAACTCATATTTTTATTCAAACATCTAAATATATCTCATATATTTTTATTATT
>CP137669.1:27552081-27568882 GCA_037976565.1 Mesocentrotus franciscanus | reverse complement strand
TTGCTCGGTCGGCATGGATCAGATGTAGCGTATAAAAAAAAAGTAATTTATCCTTTTGTATCAAATCTTGTCTGTCATATCTCCGGGTTTATTAAATCAATATCGAAACGTTTCCATACATCCGCCGACAGCTGCTACCGTACAAACTGCTATCATTGTCAATTATTGATTGAGCAATTCTGACCCAGATATTCATTATTCATAGAAAATTCCTATGTTATACAAGTTCAATGAAAAGGGGGCTTTCCTTGATTTTGTTCAAGAACTGTAATCACAGCTAGTGGGAATCCCAGAAAGTATAGACGTAAAAGAATGAAAGGAAGAAATAAACGAAGAAAGAAGAAAGAAAGAAAGAAAGGAGGGAAGAAAGAACAGAAAAACAACAACAACCTAATACCAACTGAAAGCACTCCATTCTGCAGTTGCAAGGGGATTGCATGAGATTAGGTGAACCCTGAACATAACATCGAAACCGGTCTGTAAAGAATGAGGGCGAGTTCAGGAACGAAGAGAAATTCATATGCTATTAGATTTGCTGTCTTTTAATCGATGCAAAATGGTAGGTTATGTTAATTGGAATAACGTTTCGAGAGAAACTCATTCTGAGGTGAATGCAGTATATATCTGAAGGTATCTGAAGCTGTTTTCATGATGCATTGAGCAATCGGAAATCATCTGAAAGGGCGATGCCTGGGCTGTCACCGAAGCATATAATTGTTGCCCTAATTATGCTGATGGGATGATTACTGCCATTCTAAATCTACAGACATGACATATGACTTAATTAAAGGCGTGAAATACTGTTCAACGCTGTCTCGGTCATGTCTATATGTGTCACGTGATATGATTAAACTCTTGTCCTTTATAAATACCTCAGTCACAACAACGAGACCGATTTCAGACGGACAATAGACCGAATATTAAAGCAATTACGCTCTCAATCAGATTAGAGTCGGATTTGCGATGTGACAGAGGTATCTATATTTTTAAAAGCAGTCTTAATAACGGTTTGACATATTCAGATAATTAAGGGAATTCAGGGAATGAAGTACGACGATATACGTATAGGCCTATGTTTCCAATTCATTTCAACGGACTTTTGTTTTCGTGCAATATTCCATATTTACATTATGATATAAAATTACGACTCTACTCACTGTCGATGATACTAAGGATACGAGCCGTTGCCATGGCTACAGACAGTTATATCCTGAACTATGTCTTCCAGCTTACCGCCATACGTCGTCATTTCACAATGATCCATTTTGTGAGTCCTTTCCCATTTATAACTATTTGCTTGAAATATGGATGGATTGCGATGTTGATAATGATTTTATGTTAATTTGTCCAAACAGACACTAGTGTGTACAATATACAAACCAAAATCGTTAAACATCGAAAGCGACCGATTGAAATGCATGTGTATATTGTGGCTTGCTTTTTTACTCTTGATTTTTTGAACAAATCAATATACATGTCATTTTCAGTTTGCATAGTCTGCAATTTAATTGTATTGGTTATATTTGAATTCGTCTTTATAATACATAATTACAGGAATACAGTCACTCGCTAATTGTGTTCCATCTTCTTTAAAATGATTATATTATATTTTTACTCATGTCATATTTGTCAAGCGATGATTAAATGCGATTTTCGATTAAATTCTGTATATAATGTAATAATGATGATCAGATTTATGCTATGATCTGCTTGTATACACATTCTGACAAGTAGATACAGACCTACAATTTAAAACAAAAATCATTATTTGAAGACATGGCAGAACGGCCACATTCTTAAGCGTTTGCTACTCATATTAATCTTCTATTATTGATTAATGTTAATAACCGTAGGGCTTCCAGCGCGCGCCATACATTAGTTGCCATGGCACTGTGGAGATTTTGAAGACCCATTTATAAGCCTTGCCGAAATGATGTCAAAATGTGGCTTCGGGAATTGCTCTAAATTGGGCTTCTTTGTATGGTCTGCACGCTGCCTGTGCTCCCATTTACGCGACACATTACGTGTCAAGACTGCCAAAATAACAATTTGATATCGCCCACATTCAACACAAAAGTAACAGCTTTACTGATGCACCATCCATATTGTCCTTGCTTTAAAAATAAAAACAAGTATTTGTCCGTTACTTTTCATGCCTTTTACGCCATTACTTGCTGGATGCAAACCTCAGGAATTGATTAATGTTTCTATCAAAGGGGAAATCCACCCTAATATTAAGTTGGTTTTAATAGAAGTAGAAGAATGAGAGAATCATGTCAGTCAAAGTTTGAGCAATATCCGATTAAAAATGGGAAAGTTATAAATTTTGCTCGTGATTTTGATTCATTACACGTATAATACTTTGCATGTGCATTGTGGTTTGTTGAATGTTAATATACTTACGAACTATTTACAGAGACTAAACAGACATAGCCAGACAGCCTAACATGAATGATAGCAGGAGAGAAAGAAAGAGAGACTGGTGAGAGAGGGGAAGAGAGAGAGAGAGAGAGAGAGAGGGAGAGAGGGAGAGAGGGAGAGAGAGAGAGGGAGGGAGAGAGATAGAGAGAGAGAGTTGGAGGGGAGAGAAATATAAAACAAATGTAATGTTGTGCAAATTTGCGAGACACTTTCATTGTCAATAGTGCTACTCATGATATATCAATAGGGTGAAGTCGAACAAGTACGCTCTCGTTTCAAGTGCGTTGCCATGGTTTCTAACCAAGGCTAAATGTAAGAATTCCACAAGATGTACTGCATTATTCAACTTTTATTTCTCCAAGAAACGCAAATATTGAACATTGAACATCGAAGTTATGACAATATAGTCGCCCCAGTGATTTCATTAAATTGCACGAACCGAGCTGATCGTGCCATTGCTAACATTCACAAAATCCGAATCAATCTTAATTTGAATCTTCTCATTATTTGCACCTCTGTCTGTATTTCTAGATTTCGCTATGAGTGCACCGTGCACGATGTGCTTTGTGTCCTCAAGCATTTTCAAGATTAAGACAAGTTCTGGTTGAGCTATTACAAGTTGTGAAAGAAACTCATGAAGCAATTAAGAATGATTGAGAAGAATTTGTGTATACTGTGAGCTTTTAGATTCATCAAAATGATGGGGAAATTCACTATGTTTTGTTGAACGTCATATGCACTGCACACAGAAATTGGTATATATGGGACTGCACATGCAGCCATGTGGCATGACTGTTCGGAGAGAGTTTGGAGAGCAATCCTTTTCAGGGGGCATTTCTTCTATGATATTCTTTCAAAGAAACATTAAAGGAAAGAAAAAACTAGGAAGTTATATATTTTAAATTTAACATAACACAACCTTCTATTTAAAGGATCCAAATATAATTATCTATTCATTCTTTTACGTGGGGTTTATTTGCAGCTACTGTATGTAGGATCTCTACGAAAAGGCAGACTGTGTAGCGGGTATTTTTGGTTTTGTGTATAATGGAAAGTGCCTCAGCAGGGAAAAGAACTATTTCGATAATGAATAAACATCATTACCACGAGACACATGATCATTCATTGGGAACGGGCTGGTATATGACGAAGAATTGTATGTTATTGCTCTTGGTTCCATTTGACCTCTCTTGGTTCCATTTTACCTCACATTAATTGAGAAGAAGAGGCAACGCGTATAGAGTTTGAAATCAAAAGGCCAGAATAAATTGTACTTCCTTGGTTGAAAAGCATTATACTCTTAATTGTAATTTGATCATATGGAATTTTGATGATCAAATAACTTTATAATAATAAAATAATAATCCAAGTTATCATCTATGGTTATTTACACTTTTCAAAGACATCTTGTTTTTTTCTCAACTTTGAAATTTTCACTAATTTTCATTATTATATTGAAAGCGAGTGTCATGTGAATATAATTCAATTTTTCTGGAAATAGTAACAGAGCTTCATCTTAAATTCCAATGAACGTCTTGAACTTAATGTGCGACACATCCCAACTACTTTTATCTGTAATGACTTTGCCTTTTAATAGTTAAATAAATTATTAATTAAAAACTTAAACTCCTTACTTCATTATTACAATATATCGGAATGCCTACCTCTAAAATGTTTACGTAACCATGTACCCTTATCAACAACATAATGTTCCCTCAGCTTCCATGTTTCCATGGCAACAGTAAGAGGTGTTGATTACGGCCGCATTTTTCCTTAGCGGCTTTGCTTGGCGCATTAATGTCCCGATGCCCCGATGCCCCATGACAAGTATCTTGGCGGGCGGACGAAGTGCATGATGATTTTGTAAACGAGCCCCCTGCGATCGCGTGTCTCTGTCGCAATACACACTCTCACTCTCTCGCCGCCCTTCTTTGGCCCGTCCATTCGTCTCTCTGACCTGGATTCTCTAGATTCCTCTTACCTAAACCGTGCTCCTGCCTTGTCTCTTAAATATTCTAAAAGCATCCGTCTTTGTTTATGTATGGCGAGAGGGTAAAACGCAATATCTTTGGATTGAGATGAAGCAGAACATGTGAAGAGGAAGAGGCTTTACAAACAAACAAAATAAGAACACCCCCAAAACCAAAGAGTTTGGTCGTCCGCATTACTCGCCTGCCATGTCACGGCATCCAGCGAAAAAATTGATTTCAACAAATATGATCTGCACTGTCGCATTGGATGACGTATCCAAAATAGACTTTGCATGAATTAGATATCTGAGTAGACATGTGGCATACTGTAGCTTAGGAGAACCTTGTCATGCTTTTATTCATATTGTGTGTCTTAAGCTTGAGCTTTCCTTACCCTTGCAAAGCAAGTGGTTTGATACACCGTTCAGTCGAATGTGTTGTTCGACTGGGGAAGAATGTCAAAGTCCTTAAAGAAAACTTCGCTGCAGTGTATTCATGAAATGATTATTTCTTGCATGGAATACATTTAATTTTAATACATAGATGTCAAAACGTAAGGCAATGAGAACGGGCCAATTTCATCTCACTGCCCTTACTACGGTTGTCTGGAATAGTTGCAGTTTAATATGTATTTATGTATGGGGTAGGGGAATTTCTTTGGAAGCTGGGCAGATACACTTGCGCCCCTATCAATTTATGGATACGCCACTGCAATTAATCTACAATCAGCTCCTTCACACCAATTGACAATTGGCAATTTGAGAATATTTAGTGTATTTTGTATTCAAATAGGATCACGTAACGTATCTCCCTACCGCCATTTATTCAACTTCTCAAAGTACTTTTCGTCAAATTGTTGAAACAATATGAAAATTAATAGAAATGTGTTATTTGCACTTTTAAGTGGATACTTCATGATTATCCTTCCTCGATCGTGGGTTACGGATATACAAATATGCTGTTAACAATAATTCTGCTTGAATAAACGAAACCTAATCTTCAGGGGCAGATTAGGAAGTGTTCCTTTTGCAAATACGTGAAATTGACTTTGTGATATTAACCCAAGCTTGTTATCATGGTTAAGGAAAAAACAACAGAAGCTTTTGACTTACAGTGTGTGTGGTTTAAGTTATTTTTAGTTGCAATTTAGATTTTTGTTGTTGTTGTTGTAATTAACGTCTTACTGGTCAGAAATATGGTCCCCGAAGTACTTGATATCATATTTCAGTCCCGCCCTTTACGAGAAGCCATGTGCGTTCTTATCATAAACCAAATGCTTTTAAATATAATTAGACATATTGAAATCTGAATTTGATATTTCATGGTCATAGATGCCTTTTTCGTACATACTTACAACTTGAATCTCTGTACTCAGTCGGAGTTACATTTCGAGTGGGGCGTCAATCGGGGGCACATGATATTATGTTACCAATCATCTGACAGGAACAAAACAGAGTATGACATTTTTACGAGGGGGGGGGGGTATATGGTATGTAAGAAAACCTTGAATCCAAATATCTGAACCGCAAAAAACAAAAACTCCAACGAATTCTATAAAGTTATTCGATATATATTGCAAACATTGAGGTGACAAAGAGGAAAACATAGGTGGGGTATTATTTAAGATAATTATAAATAGGTCAATGGCAACATTGAAGTTCAAATTCATCATCACTTCTCAGTGCACGCACTTGAGATGAATATTAAAGATATACATTTTTTTTGAAAGATGAACCCACGCCGGGAGATACCTCGCATGTGACGTGCTGACTTTTGGTATCTATTTCTTCATCTTGGGATATCATTTCAATATTTTGACAGGGTGGGTATATGTCATAGGAGTCCCGGCAGTTCCAATCTGTATGCGCCCTCTCGTTTGTTGTCCTATTTGCAAAAATAGTTGCAGTTTATTGAAAGTTTAAATGTAGAGTGATGTGATACACTCATCGTCACCCAAAATAGTCCCCGGTCATTTCGGGTCATAATTTTGTTACGGGCGAGTGACTCGCGAAATGGAAAAGAATACAGCTTATAGCCTCAAGGCGTGAATTTTTTTCCCAATGTCTCCCTTCAACATGATGATGGTTGTTTTTCATATTTTGTCCTGATTGTCAGAGCCATACTGAGCAGGAGACACGGTAGACTTAATCGCATATTGGCTCGCTGTCAATGTGCAGTTGTGGTTTACTCTAAGATGGTCCTTGCAATCCATCATGTTTTGTTGGTTTGTTTGTGTATGTTTTACATCGGGGATAGGGTATATAATCTACTTGCGAGGATTGTGTATCCTTGGAATTTCAGCACGGACATGTGCCCCTGGGACAGTAACTTCGGACAACCATACCTACAAGCACTATACCCCTAGGACAATCGCCAACTGGACAACTTCTTCTCGGACAATTGAACACTAATCTCTTTATTATAGGTAAAGGGGTAGTTAGTTGCCTGATGATAGTTATCCAGGGGTAGTGTGTAGTTGTCTGGGGGTAGTGTGTAGTTGTCCGTGGATAGTGTGTAGTTGTCTCGGTAGTGGTGTTGTCCGGGTAGCCTAGACGTGGTGAAACGCTTTATAAGACAGTGAGAAGATAAACATGATAAAGGGGCCAAGTCAAAATTATTTTGTCCCATATGATACTGAATACATCTAAGATGTCATCATACATAATGATGATCGTATCAAGCTTGATAACCTTTGAATCAGACAAAACATCGAATGGAATTAATGTGAATTATTTATGTTCACAATTCCATGATATAATTCAATAATAATTGGAAATGTATGAGACATACCTTCGGCTTTTCCAAAGACGATATACACTGTTTACACATTACACCCTTTAATATAATTTTTCCTCATCTCTTTTCATGAAATGATTGTGACAATATGATTTATTCGTGATAAATAAAGTTCTGAGAAGATTTAAACTCTACCTGTCAAGAATAAACAATATTTTAACAATCATGTCATGAAAAGAGATTAGGAAAAATTATTCCAACTGTATAGACAACAGTGATATACAGTAAACCGCCCAGTCTGTCACTCTTCCCTTCTATCACCGAACACATGTCATCGAAGCTTCGTGCCATATTTTATTTCCAAGCATTCTATTTTAAGGTGTAGATAAGATTCCTCGACTCCCACTCCTCTCATTAAAATATCGGACGGCTATTATTCTTTCATTACATTCTCTCTCGCCAAATAGTTTAGTAATATTATCTGATGTTTTTGTTTTTCTTTCTCTTCTTTAAAAACCTTGTCTGCTTCACTCTATAATGTTCGGTTTTATTTCCGCCATTTTCTTTCGCCATTGCTTTGGCAGAATATTTACATTAAAAAATTTTTTTCCACGAGATGTCATTGTTTTTTAACATAAATCTGTGTCCTTAGAATTATATATTTATTCTTTAAAACAAAATCTGTTCAATTTTTCTTAAAAGCTGTAAAAATGTCACATTCTCACCCTCCGTCTTTATTACTATTGCCTAATTCATAATAGGCCCATGGTTGTTTTTCGTTCCCTCCTAATCTCTATCTGTATCCCCTTTTCCTCTTTCTCCCTTCATCCTTATCCGAACTTGGGAATTTCCCTTTCTCATTCCCTCGTCTCATTTACGAGGTCGAAAAGCACTTCTAGAAAAGTCACCACTTGTAAGGATGCAAGGCACTCTTAGCATTTTCTGTAGAGAATTAGAGAGGATTAGAGAAGGGTTAATATTCTGAAGTGGTCTCTTGGCATCTTGCAAGAATGGGGATGTTCTAGTACTGTCCGAACCCTAGACATATTGTGTTTATCCCTAACTGTAGTCTCTAGTAAGTATATCTGTTTTGTCAGACATTGTCCTTTTCTTATGATCATGTGACGTACGGCGTCGCCCCTTGACTTATTGAAATTGAATTGAAATTGATCTTTATTTCATTCATCATAAAAACATATAAAATACAAAACATAGTGTACAAGTTAAAGAAAAGCATTTACAATAGAATACAACAACAACAAAAATGTCATATGAATGTGGAGACAGCTATTGGTGCTGCCACCGAAACAAAAATAAAGTATAATATTATTTAAAAAGGTGATTAAAAATTCAGAATTAAGACAAAATTTGCTGGAAAGATTAATGGGTACACAATTATTAAAACATACATACATAAACAGTGTAAAGCTATAATTAACAAGATCTAAGACATTCAAAGGTTTTAATTTCAGAACTTAAGGTTTAGTATGAGCAAAATAATCGGCATGTAAGACTAATCGAATAGCTCTTTTTTGTAAGCATAATAGTCTACTCATTGCATGATCAGTTGAGGATCCCCAGGCAAGGTTACAATAATTAAAATAAGGAGATATAATGGCATTATAAATCATAATCAAAATATTTGAAGGAAAATGTTTGAATTTATTCAAAATACCTATACCTTTAGAAATGTTCGTGCAGATGACATCAATGTGTTCCTTCCAAGATAATTTATTGTCAATTGTTAAACCTAAAAATTTTCAAGGAACTACAACCATCAATTTCATTATTATTTAAAGAAACAACCAACTTATCATAATCGATTAAAATATTAGTAAAAATCATATAGGGCCTACAGAGTCTTTCTAGTATGTACAACTAATTTATTAGAGATCAACCATGAATTATTTTCAATAAGTTATCACTAAAATCAAGAATCAAATTATCAATATTGTATATTGTATATATCGAATAAAAAGACACTGGTATCATCGGCATAAACATTATATTCCAACTTTTGAAATACTGCACAAATATCGTTCATATAAATGAGAAATAAAAGTGGACCAAGAATGGATCCCTGGGGCACTCCACATCCGACATCATTCAAATAAGACTCATGACCATTGAAAACTACATATTGTTTACGATTAGTTAAAAAAAATTGAAATAAATCTAAAAGAATACCACTTTCTATCAATTATTACTTTTATTTTTCCGATTTCAAAGTTCTTCTCTCCACGGTGAGGTGGAGATGATAAACATAAAGTTAAGAGGGTCCTTTATTTTCCTTCTATATGTAAGAGGAAAACAAATACCCATATTTTAGGTCATATCCAGTGATATGACATCGTGACGGAAAATATGCGAATGGCTTTACTATTTCACAGGATAATGTTTTGCTATCTACTTTAGATATAGCTTAGGTCTCAACACTGTTGTTACCTTACAAATGTATTTCATAACAATAGTTGTTGTACCTTATTTCATACCCTAATTGATTGTTTTGTGTGTGTATGTGTGTTTTTGCGCGTGTGTGTGCGTGGAGGGGATGGTGTTGTTAATATCTACTGAAGATGTAACTTAGGTTTCAACAATACTGTTACCATACAACTTTATTAGCTAATGATTTTATATCCTAAACGATTACTTTTTCGTCTGGGTGCGTGTGCGTGTGTGTGTGTGTGTGCCATGGTGGAAAGCAGTTTTGTCATTGACAATACTACCCTGTAAAAAACACACCTTCAAATAAATAAGGAGGGGTGAGTGGAGGGGGTTTGCGCGTGTGTGTCGTTTCTTATCGTATTAAGATAAAAAGAAACTAATACGTAGGCCTTAATGTAGGCTTAACTTGGTTGGATGCCAAACTTAGCTTGCAATATTAATATGACAAAGATTGTGTGCTATATTTAGCAATCCATAGATGACCATGATATCCCAGATATAGGGATTGGTCTAAACTTATTTTCAACATTTGAGCTACCTTGAGGCTTGAGACAGAAAAATAAAAAGTAGAAGGTGGAGGAGGAGGAAACAAAGAAAGGAAGAAAAAAAAAGAATGAAAGGAAAAAATATCCAATATTATCACACGCAAAAAATATTTTGTTTGGGGGGTCGTCCATCGGTCACTTAGTATTAGTCCAATTTCCAGAAAAATTTCTCGAACGAAATTTTACGTCACACTGTCAAAAGGCATTGCGCCAGAGTAATATCTTGCCCGTTTTTAAATTGTAATTTGGAGTATAGCGGAGATATTGTAGAAACATGATATCAAAAACATTTCAAACCTTCCTCCTTCATCGTTTGTAATGTTTTCGCTTTGTTGTCGTGTAAATCATTCTTATCCCTTTCAGAATGTGAAAAAGGAAACGACGAGATATCTCAATTAGGTTCTTCAGAAACGTCGGCCGAAGTTGTTTGCTTAACATCACCACCATTGCCTCGGGTTTGTGCCTCTCCATTTCAGTTGGATAGGTGTTTCTAATTAGTTTTATTCAGAAAGAGAAAAGACGATGTAATGATTTCTATTTTCTGTCTGTGCCTCGAGGTCCACACCGTGCTATTTACGACAGCACGGTCGTAACAAGGCATGTAGATGATTATTTTTTACCCCTCTCTCTTTCTCTCTCTCTCTCTCTTTGTTTTTCTCTTTCTCTGTCTGACTCTCTCTTTCTGTCTCCCTTTTCTCTCTCTCCTTTTCTCTCTCTCTCTCTTAGTGGATGTGGAAAGGAATGTTACGGTATTCTGGTGGGAATACTCGATGGATGTGAGATGCATCAGTCATACTTTAGGTCTTGGAAAAAAGATGACAGCTCTGTATTTGTATAATGTTTTTAGATTTGATGGGTACTTCTTAACAAAAGCATTTCAAGGCCCGACAAAATATCCAAGGCTTTCCCTTCTCTGCGCAAACTTGGACACAACTGTTGCTTGGCAATTTAATAAAAATACATTGTCTTGAGCCAAGCCTTAACGAGCCTGACTTGGAATGAACATCTGCAGTAATGGGCTTTGTAAAATTTAGTCTACATTCTATATAGTTGAGACTGTGTAGTTCATTTGCGCCTTTAAATTAAATGTTCCCCAACATAGCAACAGTAATTGTATACAAGATAAATTTCATCCATAGAGATATTTTCTGAGCATCTGTTAATCCTACTGCAATTATACTCCTTCTGAATAATTCGGGAAATTTCTGGTTATGCTGTAATTGGTCCTTCAACTTTAATCGTTAAAAATTGACAGATGTTTCATATAGCACATACTACCAACAATTATTCGTGGATATAAGAAGAAAAATCGATACTTATCTTTTATCAAATAACCGTATCATTCATCGTTTCATTCATAATTTGAGCTGAGACGGGCGGGTCGACACAAACTCTTGCCTTTTAATGTCACTATAATAGTCATTACCATTTATTAGTAATTACTTTTTCTGAAACAAAATATTTTGCTATAACTGGCCTTCATCTTATTATAGGGATAAAAAGCAGCTGCTTTGTCTTGTGTTCAATTTATGTCTGCTAGGTTCAATCTGAGGCCATGTCAGGTGTCGGGTATCAATTTCCATATCGATCTCCTTGTGGGTGAACGGGATGACCGCCACGCCAGTAACCTTGGTGCTTATCTAACATTTACTACGACTCGTCACTTTTAAGTGGTTTCGGCGTATCAGAATGACTGAAAAGATATGGGATGAAGAGAGATAAATATAAAGGCAGATATTCGCAGAGAGAGATAGAGGGACAGAAAAGAGAAAGGGAGAGCGAGAGAGAAAAATAAGGAAAGGGAAATGAAGAGAAACGAATAAAGAGAGGATTGAAGATAGTATGAATGATTACTTAGACGCTGTCGATTTGTGTATCCGGACAGATAATTCCAAACAGTAATTTAAACAAGTTTTCATTTAATGTTCCAAGAATCTTTCAAAAGGTATGCAGACAAATATATAAATGCAAAATATTCACGATAATCACTGCTATTTGATGCAAATTTTCCCTGAAGTCCAACGAAAGAGGCGGCTCTATTTTTGTTAAATGTCCGGACACACAACCCCCATCCTACAAAATGACTGTCAATATTCTTTGACCATCTTCATGGTCCCTACCGTTTTTTTTTTATTTTCCAGAATCCGGCGATATTATCAACCGCATTCTGGTCTTTCCTATTTCTTTGTTTAAATGTCATTTAATTTAGGCAAATGTGAAGACTAGTGGTATTTATCTGAATAATTATTACCCACCAGCGAACACTAATGGCTCGACTGGAGATGCGCTAATGTGAACGTGGGATTGAAATACAACACGTGATAGGCATGAAACGTCTCCATGAACCCATTTCCTCTCTCTCGGGAAGCGAATTTTAAAAAATATTACATGTTGCTATTACCTGCAGGAACCGTTGGGTTTTGTTTTCGCAAAGTACCACATGTTGTCAAGGATTATGTTGTCATACGGTCTTTCGACACAGCAACCATTCCGTCCCAATTGACTACATGGGTCCTCCAAGGAAGACTGGAATACCGTGACGCTACTACTCACCTGATGTCTATTCCGTAGAGAACAAAGCTTGTCTAGTATTCCTCTTAATCACGTTCGAACACCCGAATTAATCTGTCAATCAAAACTATTTTAGGTGGGCCCTGAAACTCTGCATGTCTTGTCTATCATCAATAATACACCTTGACCTATGTGTATGTATTGTAACTGATGAGAAAGTGTTTAGAAACATGGCGCCGTGTGTATATGCGTAGCCTTAATGGTAGACGGTCAAACGTTAAGTCACGTGACTTGCCTTGTTTTCTGTTGTTTCCCCACCTATCGGAAGCACCATGCAGAGAGTCGGGCTGTTATTTGTGGATCGCTGAAGGGGCAAGAGCGGTGAGTCCGCCCGAGCTGACACTTGAGTCCTCGAATTCCCGACAACAACTCGATAATTTGAAAACCCAAGAAGGCTGATGTAATCTCGAATGAAATTATGACTGGGTCCTCCAAGGAAGACTGGAATACCGTGACACTACTACTCACCTGATGTCTATTCCGTAGAGAACAAAGCTTGTCTAGTATTCCTCTTAAACATTCCAAAATGACACCTTCACGGGAAAAAGGACAAATTTAAGACGGGAGTTTAAACTACGGGTGTCCATTATCGGCGTGAGTGATTTGATTTGGGGTCAGTTTGACGCGAGTTTGTTATTTCACGTTTTTCTTCTTCGAAGTATTGCATAGGACTCACTTCTATATTGGCTCTTTTTAAAGGCAGCTGATTGAATTTGTATCTGATTTCACTCTTCATAATTATGTTGTATAGGAATTAGGGGAAATACAGTCTAAAGGAAAGAATTTTGATCTACCTTCGTGATTTTAATCAATCGTTATCAATAAGGTTTGCTGTTTGAAATAGTGATGTTTCACAGCATCATACGTTGAAATGGAACTCAAGCAAGACAATTGAACCATTAAATTATCAAAAGAGAAAGTAAAACCAGGGGCGTTGTTGTATACCATTTTGAGGGGGGGGGGGTGGTGAGGGCAATGAGTATCGAATCACATCGTAGTACAACTTTCCCCCAAATTAACAAAAAATCGGGGAAAAATATTCCACGAAAATTCAAATTTGCTAAAAGGAAAGGTTCTCGATTTGCCTAAATGAAGAATTTCTTTCCAAACAAATTGTTTAATAAGTCAACAGAAATTTAGAATAGGGGGCTGGACATCCAATCTCTAACGGCGCCTCTGTATGGTTTACATTCAGAATCTGGCTTTCCATTAACCCAAAGAAAAAGAAAAACACCTGTAAAACGTAATTTTTTTTTGCAGTTGAAACGCGATGATTGTTGATGTTAGAAATTACAATTTTAAAATTAATTTTCAGTTTTCATGTAGACAGAGAATATAGGAGTGCCGAGATAAATTTGACGTGAGTCACTTAAGAGAACACTAGGTATTTGTTTCCTAAAATACTTTCTTTGTCGTAATTTTCCGACCCCATTTTACGATGTAATAGCACTAACTTGACCCCGTTATATGACCTTTGATTCAGGAAAAAACGATTGTTAGTCGAGAGAAATATAATCAGAATATTTCAGCTTATGTAAAGGCCCCTGACATTAAATATCCTAATGAAAGCATATTTTAGCAAATTACAAACATACCAAAACCGCGACAACGTTGACAAAATAAGATTTTTTTTTATTTTAAAAAGATCACTAACACTGTACGGATAAAACATGCATGTATATATATATATATATATATATATTGTTATTACATAATCTTGAGACACAACAGTGGATATTTACTTTCAACAACAACCTACTTTCCTTGTATTGACATATCAGAAAATCATCAGAAGTTTTACGATGTCAGTAACGCTAAATTTTGCTAAGTCTAAATGAATATCATTATTTTTTTGTAATCACCCATTACACGTTTGCTTGTTTCCAAAAGAAAATGCCGTGTGCTCTTCTACGATAACCTTTTTTTCTTCACTGAAAATGAAATGAAATTATGGTAGTTGTTGTGACTAGTAAAATTTCACGTTTCCTGTATGGAGTAATTCCGCATCCTTGCAGTACGTCTGTTGAAAGCCTGACGGGTGTTAACTCTGTTTTAAAAGATATAGGTCAATGTCATTCCAGCTATCAGCAGAAGAAAGACCTTTGCATTCGGTTTTAATATGATGAGATGGGCATAACATAGAAACATCGCATGAGCCTTTATCTGTTCATTATAACCTGTGTAGAGATCAATAATGCATCGGAATACATCCGGGTCTATGGCAACCAGAATGACGAGGTCGTAACAGGTTTTTTTGTTACACCTCTTAACGAGTAAAGAGTCTTTCGGTCGACCCTTAGGGATGGATAAATCATGGTCCGATAAGCATCAGTATTAGCATCAATGAGGTGCTTAATTACGAGTGGAAAGATGGTTACACCCAGCCTTATTTGACATGCATTGTTTGATTTTCTAAAGTGATTAGAATTATCGGGATCCTCCAGTCCATTAAGAAATATTACATTATTCAAAATAGTAGGCGCAGTTATGTTAACTCCAATTTCTTTTCAGAATATTTACTTCAGAATGATGAATATCATGACTGAGCCGACTCGCTTTTATAAGTGACTGCAAATTTTCCTTCTACTAAAATGTTGTGCTGAGTGAGTTGGAAGATAAATATTAAGTACATCCCAGGCGATGATCTAAACAGCTAAAATGTTCTCATATTTGCTTATATTTCCAGCCATTTTTAAATAAAGCAATTTGAATTACGGATTACGATCTTCATGTCTAATCAGATTTTGGAATTTGGAATTTGTGTCAACAGATTTACGTACATCCATGACCAAAGTGTAATTTTGACTGTTGTGAGTCTAGTCATTACTGCACAATGCCTTTAATGAGGTATTTAATTGGGGAAAGACAAAAGCACCGACACCCCATTAAAATACTACCCATACACAGTTCGAACACCTGCTTAAGATAAGCACCAATAATATGCAAGCGAGATGGGCTTCACAGAGGCTGGTATATCCTCAATGCATTGAGTGTTTTGCATAAAAGTGCACTACCCTCGGGCTAGAAAGGCCTTGCCGGTCAGGTGTAACGCGCCATGGGAGTGCTGAGGGAAAACGTTTGAAATTAAAGGGGGGGGGGTGAGGGAGGAGCACCTATATATACATCATATACTAAAGGAAGGGCGTAAAAGAGGGCGCACGCGTGGAAGAAAGATAGTGGGACATGTGTTTGAATAGGGGAAGTAATAGAATGATTGAGTTATCACTTTGAAATCATTGAAACATTACAGAACCCTTGACATTCAATATTGACATAGTTTTTATTTACATGTAGTGATGGTTAAACAAAAATCTTTTAAATATAAATGATCTCTTTAACAGAACACAAAATAAATAGCGTTCTGAGATAAAACTTCAATGTTAAATGTTTGGACATCCAATCTCTAACGGCGCCTCTGTATGGTTTACATTCAGAATCTGGCTTTCCATTAACCCAAAGAAAAAGAAAAACACCTGTAAAACGTAATTTTTTTGCAGTTGAAACGCGATGATTGTTGATGTTAGAAATTACAATTTTAAAATTAATTTTCAGTTTTCATGTAGACAGAGAATATAGGAGTGCCGAGATAAATTTGACGTGAGTCACTTAAGAGAACACTAGGTATTTGTTTCCTAAAATACTTTCTTTGTCGTAATTTTCCGACCCCATTTTACGATGTAATAGCACTAACTTGACCCCGTTATATGACCTTTGATTCAGGAAAAACGATTGTTAGTCGAGAGAAATATAATCAGAATATTTCAGCTTATGTAAAGGCCCCTGACATTAAATATCCTAATGAAAGCATATTTTAGCAAATTACAAACATACCAAAACCGCGACAACGTTGACAAAATAAGATTTTTTTTTATTTTAAAAAGATCACTAACACTGTACGGATAAAACATGCATGTATATATATATATATATATATATATTGTTATTACATAATCTTGAGACACAACAGTGGATATTTACTTTCAACAACAACCTACTTTCCTTGTATTGACATATCAGAAAATCATCAGAAGTTTTACGATGTCAGTAACGCTAAATTTTGCTAAGTCTAAATGAATATCATTATTTTTTTGTAATCACCCATTACACGTTTGC
>CP137669.1:27429581-27547081 GCA_037976565.1 Mesocentrotus franciscanus | reverse complement strand
ATCATTGAAGTAAAAGCTCCAAGGAACTCTGAAATTTGTTGGGATATACGAAACAATAAATTATTGGTGTCTTGAAACAATTTACGTATACAATGTGCGTAGTTTTTTTAAGGCATACTACTGCCTAGTTTACCATACAATGAACCATTAATGATGATGAAGAAGATGATGATG
Organism: Mesocentrotus franciscanus; assembly: GCA_037976565.1. Taxonomy (NCBI): domain Eukaryota; kingdom Metazoa; phylum Echinodermata; class Echinoidea; order Camarodonta; family Strongylocentrotidae; genus Mesocentrotus; species Mesocentrotus franciscanus. Next base: position 27,546,907 of record CP137669.1, on the reverse strand, counting down.
ATGATGATAGTGATAATACTACTACTACTACTACTACTACTACTACTACTACTACTAATAATAATAATAATAATAATAATAATCATCATCATAAACTTTTGGAGAGTTTTTTGCAATGTTTGTTATCCTTTATGCAGCTTCTGCTTCACCCTTTTATTTCATAATTGGAAAATCCAAGCCTAAAGGCTAGACATTTGATGACGGGGAATTACTTCCGCTCTGACCCTCTTAAGAAAATCACCAAATGAGTGCAATAATCAAAAATCGTTCGTACGTAACGGAAGTTGCCTTGCCCGGTGGCAAAACGAAGGGCTTTAACAATCCTTGAAGTTAACAGCTATTGAAAAGATTTCATCATAATCGAAAAAGGACTTTCCCTTCGTAAGAAATGGTATGGGTTTTTCACTACAAAATGAAAAGTACAATCAAGCTAAAAAGTAAGCATCCGATCCAGGAGCTTTGCCGATGATTAAGACGGATCCCTTTTAATGTCTGAATATGATCTAGAGGGATTATGGAAACGACAAAGCCGTTAATGGATCACTATTGAATTGGGCAGGCTAAAACTGATGTTGATGATGATCGACTCATACACCTACACACTAAGAAATAAGGGTGCAACTGGGGTTGCAGATTTAAGCAAAGAAACTGTTTTGTTTGTTAATAACTTATTTAATGGAAGAGCATTTCCTTTTTTTATAATCTGCACTGATGGTGGAATGCGTTTTGAAAAAAATTAATTGTTTAATATATTCTGTGTCACTGTCAATGATGGAGTGCTACGCGTATTTGGCAGAGGGTGCTGCTATTGTAGCAGAATTGCACCCTTATTTCTTAGTGTGTATATAAGGCATTTGCGGGGAAAAAATAATACGAACAGGATTAAGACAAATTACGAAAGGGACTACATGTTATTGGCTGTGCGTTTCTCGAGAGCCCGAGTACACGTTCTATTTTCTCGAGCTATTTATGTTTCCTCTTGGAGATTGTTATGAATTCGGGATGGGAAAGACACACCTCTTATTAGCCACACTCCTTTTACCTCGAGCCACATGTACACCGATGTGCCGCTTTCAAGTGCTGTTGCATTCGTAGTTTCCAAATATAATGCAATTCATGCATTTCCAATCGATATGTGTGAAATACTAGAGATAAAATGAAATGCACTCGCCCATGCCATGCCTCTCAATGACATGAAATCAATCATAGTGTCACCTCTTGAAATTGGTCCAATGATCGATCACCTCTGCTCTTTTCTAACCTCAGTGTGGGTTATTGCCTCTGCGCCGTGCATGGAAAGGGGATAGATAGATATGACTGCATCCATCCCCCCTGCTCTTGTTAACCCCTCCCAGCAGATGCTGATGGGTATTGGTGGTGATGCAGGTTGGTGGAATATGGGTGTGATACTCTGAAAATGAAGGAGATGAAACACCCTGACACTAACGTCCCCTTTTTTCTCTTGTATCTTGCTGGTGTCCCTTCAACAAGCTTTGTATTACCGCCCCCCCCCCCGCTTTTTGATCCATACCGACATGTATCTTTGGAATAAGCCTCTTTATTTTGATGAATACATGCTATATATACATATACCCCGTTTCAATGTCATCGCATTGTCACACGCTGTGCATGTTCTTTTTAATCAAGGGTGCTTTTAAAAATATATTTTTTAAAGAAGATTAGTGATAAAAATGAATGCAATTTATACTGAAACGGATACGAATTGAAGTGATCCAATGCATGAGGGCTTATGATTACCTTGAAAATTGTCTTGAACGTCATCCGTCATGTCTGTAGAACCTCCAAAAACACCATGAATTGACTGCACAAATTTGAACCCTTATACTATTTATCATTCACGTCATATCTCCATGCACAAGCCCCAAACCTCTACAACACGATCGCAATATTTTCGAAAAATCAACCCAAGGCAATTTCGATTTCCTTGTATGTCACCTACATTGAAATGTGCGAACGTGACAATGACGTATTACGTAATCCGAACATGATTTATATGGGATATACAATTGCCCTTCAGTTGATTTTTCGAATGTGGTGGCCATGAGTGCGATTGTGTTCAACGCAGTTCTGTGCCATTGACCAATGACCATGGATCCACGCACTATTAATCCGATGGCGTATCCAGCATAGGACAGTAGCTTACAGTTACGCCCCTCCCCTTCTCCCTACGTTTGTATGCCACGGGGAAAAAAAATTCAAAGAAAAAGTATTGTTTAATAGTAGTGGGTCTTCGGGGTACATTTTTTGCCGCCCCCGTTTACAAATGAAATTGTACCGCTGATCTACGCCATGACTACCAACATCGGCTGCAGAAAAAAGATTAGGGTAAAATATATGGTAGAATTCGTACCATGTTCCCACCTCTTCCCTCGATATCTAAATTTTAGACGATAAAGTAGCCTCCAGAAAAGGAGATCATGCAAACAATATGCATCCATTGCTGCCCAAATCCCTGCCGTGCATGTATATTACAGACTAGTTAGCTTTCTTATTGTCAGTTGCTCTCTCTCCCTAATCTCGAGATACATACCCCCTCCCTGATCACTCTCTTGACTGTCACTTTATCTCTGTCCCTGTTTCTCTCTTCCCATTGCTCTCTCCCCGTCTCTCTCTGTCTTCCTCTATAGCCTCTCTCCCGTTCTTTTGTGCCATGTCTTTTTTCAATCTCTCTCAGCTTTCCTCTGTCTCTTTCTCTCTCCCCTCTTTTCTATCTCTGTCTCTCTTTCTATCCCATACATACCCCCTCCCTCTCTTGACCGTCACATTGTCTCTGTCCCTGTTTCTCTCTTCTAATAATTGCTCTCCCCCTCTCTCTCTCTTTCTCTTTGTCTATCCCTCCACATCTCTCTTTCTCTCTCTGTATAATAATGTATAGCCTCTCTCCCGTTCTTTTTTGCCATGTCTTTTTTTCAATCTCTCTCAGCTTTCCTCTGTATTTGTCTTTCTCTTGCGCAGTTTTACCCCAGGATTCCCTGCCTTCCACTCTTCCCTCGGTTTAGTGATGCTATATTTACCCTCCGTCTAACCGTCGTAATCCGTCATCTGAGCCTCGTTTGTCCGCTTTATCTCGGGAGATTTTCCTCCAATCAAACACCCTATTTCTTTTTCTTTTCTCGAGAATATAATGATCGGAATATGATGAGAAAGAGAGGCCTGGGATTTCTATTCTTGTACAGCTTATACCGTGTCAGTTATACTTAGGCTTGAGTTAGGCAGCATGTTGGATAATGATTATGTAAAAGTCACGTTTCTCATCAGACGATGAGGAATCTAATAATATGCTTCTCCCTATTTCATGTTTTTATGACATCGTATAAATCTTGGTTAGAGTATATCACCCGCATTTCGAGAACACGGAACATTTACAGGATTACACAGTTTTGTTTTTAAAATGAAGCATACAATATGTATATGTTATCAATCCCTCTCTTTCTCTCCCCTGTCTCTTTCTCTCTCTCTCTCTCTCTCCCCTCTCTCTCACTCTCACTCTCTCTCTCTCCTGTTCCCCAATCTTTTACTCCGCCTCTCTCTATCCAAAATCTCATGCTCTAGCTTTCCATCAGTTTACTTCCTTTTCCCAAAGACTCTCTCACTATAATCTGATAATTAATGATTAAATTTAAGATTATTGCTTTATGTAACATAATTAGTATAAGAAACTATGGGGAAGAAGCCGACATTCCGGTTACATTGCAATTTTCGCGTTTAGTTACCGAACGTCGGATAATTCAATGTTGCGGCATAATAATTTGACTAATGAAACGCAATTGCAAGCTCTCTATCCAACAAGATAATTTCTCAGAAAAGATTATTTTAATGCATCCGAAGTCCTTAGTTCGGAAACTTCAAGCGATTTAATCTTGCTGGTTCAATAATTACTTTCTGTAAGAGACACAGTCATAATCTTATCACCACTTATTGATTAACGATTTTTATTTTTTTACTTCCCACGCGCAGGATCACATTATTTCCACATTGTTTTTAACTTGTATGTTTTCGATTTTTTTTTAATGACACACTCTGTAATCATTTTGTATACGAAAAGTACTTTGAAATGTATAGCTTCATTGTATGAGAAATGCGAAGGACAGCTATAACTATTTGATTGACCGATACTGCAATACGGCTCTATTACGAGTTCACAATGACTTATTGCTATCACTTGACTCTGGAAATGAAGCACTTCTTGTCCTTCTCGACCTAACCTCTGCTTTTGACACCGTTGATCACCAACTTCTCTTGTGAAGGTTAGAAAAACGCTTTGGTATCTCAGGTCCTGCGGCCAAATGGTTTGAGTCGTACCTCACTGGAAGGAAGCAGCAAGTTATCATTGACGGCATTACTTCTGATCCCGCCTTGCTTAGATGGTGTGTATCTCAAGGGTCTGTTATTGGCCCTGTGCTGTTCATCTGTTGCACAACTCCCATTCAGGACATTATCCACTCGCACGGCTTTCTTCAATGGTGTATGCAGATGACTCCCAACTATACATCACTGTTAAACCTAGTGAAATCAACTACATCACACAGAAACTGGATGTCTTCAAGAAATCCGTTCTTGGATGCAACTTAATTTTCTCTTCTTAAACGATAGTAAAATAGAAATTCTTCATCTGTCTTCTAAATTTAGACAAGCAATGGCGTTATTACCAATATCTGTTAATAATACACCGGTTCATTGTTCCAAGACAGTTTGCAATCTCGGAGTTATTCTGGACAACCATCTGTCTCTGCGCAGCCACATTAATACTTTGTCCCGCAAAGCATCATTTTGCTCTTAGAACGATAGGCAAAGTCCGCAGCTTTTTGAGTAAAGCTTCAACTGAAATTCTCATTTACTCTTTCGTATCCTCACTTCTGGACAACTGTAATAGTCTCCTCATTGGTATTTGTGATAAAGATATAAACAAGTTGCAAAGGATTCAAAACTCTGCCACACGTCTGGTCTCCCTGCAAAAGAAATGTCAACGCATAACACCCATCCTCAAAGATTTACATTGGCTCCCAGTTACATTCCGTATCCAGTTTAAATTATTATGCTAACCTTCAAATCACTTTATGGTCTGTCTCCAGAATATCTCTCTGATCTTGTCTGACAATATGTTCCACCAAAGTCCTTGCGTTCTGCATCTCAAAACCTCGTCGTAGCTAAGAGAGGCAGAACAAAGGCATATGGTGATAGGGCTTTCACTCATAATTATATCACCATTTTTATGGAATTCTCTCCCAAACTCCCTACGTTGTATATCCAATACTGAATCATTCATATCTAAACTTAAAACTCATCTTTTCAAATTAGCATTTCAACAGAATTAAAGAATAAGTAATGAAAGTTGTAATTTTTCTCCTTGTAAGAACTTCATTGTTTACTATAATGCATCTGTTTACTCATCTTCCTTTTATGATCTTGCTATATTTTATATATATATATATATGTATATAATTGTAAAGCGCATTGAAATGTCAACAGACATGAAATGCGCTATAAAAGAACAAAGTATTATTACATGTATTAATAAATCATTTCACCTGTACCCAATAATAGCACCATAAAAATAATATTAACGAAGCTTACAATTTTTCCTTCATGCATTTTCCCGGATTTTACAGGAACTCTTATCACAGCTTTTGCCTGTTTCTGCTGCGGCTATCCAGAGGTACGTCCTGTGTTGGCGTTTTTCTGGAATCTTCTTGCCGCCTTACTTCAGATGCTAACATTCGTCTTTATAGTTGGTTGGATATGGAGCATTATATGGGGCATGACCTTCATGTCACTAGCCTGTAAGTATGCCATTTTGTAACTTGAATTTAAGCTATGGGTTTTGCAAATCTTGTAATATTGTTACTTTCTAAAAATGAACCCGTTCACATATAAACATAACACTCTCACACATCCCGCACAACGCACACTCATCCTCATACGCGCACGCACCCACGCGCACACATACCCACACACGAATAAAGTCTCTCGGTGCGGCGATATGTTTAGTAATGAGTGACGATGTAAACAACACAGAACTTGAGAGTTCGCAATTACTTTTCAAGTGAATGGGACGAAGCAGCCTTCCGAGAAGCAATCAACTTCTTCTGCATTTGAGCTGTTAACTCATTAATCTTTTTTTGAAATGTCGAGATGCAATTGTGACGAGGTTCCATGAATGCCCATATCTGGTTTGGATGTGCATGTTTTGTTTTATTAGACGTAGTTTTCTTGATTATAACAAAAGAAAGCGTTCTCACCAAGCAAAATAGATTGACACTGATTGTTCCTCATAAAATAGATTAACACAAAGATCAAATAAATGTCTTGTAAACGTCTGTCCTACGGGAGTATTCCAAGGGGCCGTTGTCCGTGGATATTTATCGAAAGTCTATCTGGGGCAATAGTCTGGGCTTTTTATCCAGGAAACCGGTAGAATATGGAGTAAATATTATGTATGTGGTTTTCTTGCATGATAGAAAATTCAATTTTATACAGTTTCTTTTGGAAGGTAGTTCCACACCCAGAACTCCAGTTCACCTTTAAACGTGTGCTTCTCTGAAGGTTGAAAAGTAAACGATAATACCATAAAATTGACATTTACACTCATCACTTGACAAAATTTGATTGATTATTATGAATTAAGAACGGCCGTCAGATGCACACCGCTGACATAAAGTATTTAATATTCATGGAGTTAGTCATTGATAATGGAAACAAAATACGGTCTCACCGCTATTATTTAAATTTTGTTTACACTGAAATTGTAATTTGTGGTGTGCAAAAAAGGTGACGAACAAAGTTAAAAACAAAACAAAACAAGCAGTGCAGTAGAATATAATTAATTTTGTATTGAAATTATTTTCTTGTCAGTGACTCTTGCTTGATTCAAAGAGTTTTATAGGGAGGGGGCGAATTTTTTTTTTATAAAACTTTAATTTTCGAGACCTCAAACTGCTCTATTTTTCGTCTTGAAAGGGAGCACTTTTGATGTTTTGATTTTTGATGAGGAATTCGAAGGAAATGAAGCTTCTACCTCCTATGGATCACTTTTAGCAACCACCATTTGAACATTTAATTTAACAATCATTCGAAGGGGAAAAAAAGGAAGACAATAAAAACAAAGTTATTCATATGTTTGATCGAGAACATGCAATATGCGCATTTTCATAAGTTGAGTATGTACATGTCTAGCGTTGTGGTATGTGGTTAGCCAAGAAAAATATAGTTGTATTCAAGTCGGAGTATGCTAAATATGCCGAGTCCAGGCTGGCCGAGTCGGTATTATTGTGTGGTTCTGGGCCTCTGGGGAGAGTTGTATTTGGGTCACTGAAAAAATACAGTACAGCGAAAATAGTTTTTTTTAATAGCTTGCATTAGAAATTTGAAATGAATTATCAAAGGTTGAAAATGAATTGATTTGATTATGTTTGTTTTCTTTCTTTCGTTTGTTTTTTTAAATTCATTTTTAACAAAACTTTTTTTTCTCAAATTGAAATAAAAACAAAACTCTTAATACTTTTATCAAATCCGATCTATCTAAATAAATATGGCTAAGATTACACTTGCTGACACACCGAAAAGCTTTCTCTGCTTTTTCCTGCCAAGAAGTTTGAAAAATCCTTTCTTGGAACCTCATACCGAAAATGTACCATTACTGACCATACTGGTTATAGGCCTAATAATAATGTTGCTAAATAGTGAAATACAGTGCACGTAGTCACGTACAACATTAGACTGAGAAGTATCCTGCTTTCCCCTTTCAATAGTCAAGGACTCTAAGTGGACATGCTAATGGATGGTCATGCTCTCTCACAACACTACCCCCAGATGAGCGTAAAGCTATTTTACACAAAATCTTTTGAATGCGTTTTAGTGTTTCATTCACTGGCATTGAGACCTGACAGGTTTGGGGTTCGAATCTTGACCGGTGTGTCAGAGTACCCAGGTGTAGTAATAGGTACTTGGTAGAATTCTTTCTGAAACGAAATATTAAAACGGCTTATATTAAACCAGGATAATTATCCGGTATTTGAAATTCGTTATATATATGTATGTTAAATGTCATATTTTGATTCTCTCCATGTAAAAACGTGAAACAATACTCCATCCTCTTATAAATATTTCAGAATATGAATACCGAATCTCTCTTTTTCTCCTGTTTCTTTTCCTCTCCCCAGCTGAGTATGCCTACGTAAGACAGATTCGACTTGGAAAGCACCATGCAGCCGTATTGAGGAGTGATTCGGCGAGATCGGCGTGAAAGCCACCCATCCTGCAAACCTGCTTCAAAAGCACCCTTAAAGCATACACCACTAGGCCCCGTTTTCACAGATAATGGAACGGTTCCGAGTGCCGTACGTGGGATCAAGTGCTTTTTGCATCTCAACATTTCGATATCTCACCGAGATGCGTCGTTTACAATAATAAGAATTTAAAAAAATTATGAAAGGCTGTAGAAATTGGATGGATGTCGGCTCTGATAAAAAATTGTTGTTTTGGGAATGAAGTGATGTCATGATGTTATGATGAGGAGGAAGCGAATATCTCGTTTTTTAATGAGAGAAAGGGATTGGCTCGCATGACAAGAAGAATGACTTTGGGATGAGCTGAATTTCTTGACGCTTTTCACGAAGAGAGCAAACACAGGGGCCCCACTTGACGAATAGCACATAATGTTGCCCTTGCCAGTGAATTAATGTTCAGGCTATCATTCTAGCAGGCTCTTGAAAACCCCAAAGAGATACATGTGAAAAAACCAAGCTGTGCCGCAAAGCTGACGTAGATGAGTACGATAAGAGCGGTAATTGACGTTTTAGAATCTCGGCCGGAGTGGAGTGAGAATATAAAAAATGTCTTATATTTTATGGAGGGAGTAGAAAAAAAACGGCGGTGTATCACATTACTGTACACATGAGATTTGAGCGTCCCCGAATCTGTGCAAATCCAGTGGAACTATCTTTTTTTAGTACCGTCTCCCATGCATTCTCAGCCGGGTTCCGGGAGGATTCCCGATTCCCAGCCGCGATTTGTAATCGATCGCCAAAAAGCTTACACATGGGGCCAAGGGGAAAATACAATTTAATGTGTTTTCAAATGGAAATTGGTTTTATGCACCTCCCGGTAACGAAATGTTGCAATATGACAGCCTCTATCGGGTTGCTTATATGAAGATATTATATATAGAAAACAGGAAATCATCTATTTCCTCTCTTGTTTTTTTTTTTATATTTGACTTGACATTTCAATCTGGTAAAGTAATGGAACGAGCAAGTTTTAATACGAAATTATCAGTTTTCATGAACAGATTCGTTGTTATTTAATTTGCTTTGCTGCTATAAATGTTTATTATTTGAAATGATTACATTACATTTTTTGCTAAACGAGGGTTGCTTCATGGTTTAAGTGGTTGATTACTCTAAAGAAGAACATATTTATCACGGATTTATTGTAATTTCCGAGAATATTTGGACATGTTTACAATCTTTAAACATGTCATTACTCATAATGTTCGAAGTGTGAGGTATTATATCATGAATGCTTTGTTTCTTCGCGTTCTGTTATCATTCACTCAATGTAATTGCCGTGATATCATTCGCGAAAATCAACATAGAAAATTAGTAAACAGCGTCGGCTTTTGTGTTAAAAACTTCTATTTGAATGTCGTTATCATACCGACTGAACTATTAGTACATGTATTGTAATGATTGACGGGTTTCTATGCCATTTTGAATGGGTCTATATGTTTTTTTGTAATTCACGAAGCCCGGGTGTCAGTATTATGATCTTCACGACATGAGAGTGGATTTTGTATTATTGTTAGTGGCCTGTTTTTGTAAATTAGAAAAAGTGTGTATGATTATGCTAGATAGTGACAGTTGCCTTAGTTTCAGAGGCTCAGCGTTCTACCAAAGGGACTTTGCAAACATGAAAATAACCTGCAACAATGCTATTTGTAGAAGAAAAACAATCTCACTTCGGCAGTACACTGGGTGTTTGAAATTTAAACGTGATTATAGAGGATCTTAGATACTGTCTACTGTGTGAGTGTTTACATTGTTTAACTGTTAGTTTGGAAACATTCTCTGTCTCTTCTTCATCTCCCTTGTACAATCACTTTCATTGAAAATAAAATGGCCTGTCTAGCTCAAGTTTTCACCCATGTCATTCCGATTAAGCTGCCCTCTTATACTAGTAAGCGTAAATGGAGGTGTTGCGGTATAGTGGTTCATTCACTTGACTCTACAAGGATTGAGGGTTCGAATCTCAGCCCGGCAGTAACGTCCATAGGGAAGACATTAATCCACATCTGCCACTCTCCACCCAGTCGTGAATGGGTACTACTTGGCAATCGTTTGGGTAATAATGATTGCAGGGCCCTCGGGAAGAGCCGTATTAATACTGATGAGGCTACCCTGGGTAAATAATTAGAACAAAATCATTATTAATATTTGCGCTAACCACGAACTACTTTTTCCTCTTCATCAGGACTTATTGTTATCCATCGTTATGTGCACCATCTTCACTCCCGGGTTATGCCAAAATGAAAGTTACATATATCTCTTATTGTAGTTTTATGACCCCCTTCTTATTTCTTCTGAGGATGGAGAGCATTACTATCACGACAATAAATTAGTAGCTCGTTTAGCGGTGGTTAAAGCCTGAAATTGCTTGTTATAAGCGTAGAGCGGAAAAACGAATTGACAGCGTCTTAATATTATCAGCTAATGGACATGCTAATGTACATGAAAAGAGAGATTACTTAGTCAGATTACATGAAGAGATGTATAAAATGTTCAGGTTTGTCGCATGTAATCTAACAATCCCTAATAGATGAATGATGAAGTCTTCTGTTTGCCCAACGATTTTCACTTTTCATTTATCAAGGGACATATTTTTTCATGAAGTGAAAAGCAACAGTATCGGCGTATCATATTTCTAAGCTGTTGACTTCCAGATTCTCAAAATTCTATGAGGCTTGAGCTTAATTGTAGTGGATACGAGTCATTGATATATGTTTTATCGAGAAGCGTTCACAGAGATTCTCGATGTTTTTTTTGAAAACCCCTATACTTCGCCCAGATATTAGGCATTGGCGCGCTTCGTGCTCGGCACTTGATATGATATTATACGGTCTAAATCGGGATGAAATCGATGAAATATGATTTTATTATGATCCGTGGTTATTTGATTTCAATTCGTATTGGCGAATGAAATGAAGAAAAAAAGTAGAGCAAATATTTGAACTACCTTCTCATGGTAGACACAGCTGGTGTAATTTTCTGCATTTATAGTGCATCGCAATGTGACGGTTGATAGACGTTTTGAAAGGTGGCTTTTAAATTCAATTTGTCTGCGACGAAACACAATGGAAATGATCATTCTATAGGACTACTATACTTTTACCGTGCTACTCCTGCTACTGCTTCTGTAATCGCTTAGACAACCACTATTTCCCCCGCCTCCGTATGCAACAATTTCTCCTCCTCCTCCTCCCCTCCCCTTCCCGCTCTTTCTCCTCTTCCTCTCTTTCTCCTCTTCCCCTCTTCCTCTTTCTACTTTACTCTACATATACTGCTTTGCTACTAGTATTGTACTACTAACAATAATACTACCACAGCTACTTCTACTACACTACTACTACTACTACTACTACTATGTTTGGGGGTCGTGTGTCTAGACGCTTTCCTAAAATAAAGCCGTCGCATTTGCCTTTGGATTTACAAAAAGTATGCATAAATAATACTTACCGTCATAAATATTTATCGTTTATCATTTTGTCTAATATAAGTCTTCATATGCTGCTGCTATGATAATACAATGTACTATTAATGCTTTTACTACTGCCACTGCTCCTCATGCAATACAAGAACTACTACTGCTACTACTACTAATACTGCCTCTCCTGCTACAACACGACTACTACTACTGGTACTACAACTACGACTACTACTACTTTACTGTCCTGTCACAGGGAAACAACACCTCTTGAACGGAGAAGATGTCATTGAGTATATGAAATAAATGTTTTAGATACGAGATCTGATGAAATTTTGTTTCGTGTTCGTGATGTTGACGAGTATTAATAGTATTACATTTTATTCAAAATATGTATATATATACCGGGACAGAAATTCGACGTGTGTCATGACTTACTCGTCACGTGCTTATGGAGTGCCTATTGTTATTATTAAAAAAATGAAGAAGAAAACGATGACTTGAATGAAATAATTTTACAAGATGTAAGGAAAAATTGATATATATCTTGAATATGTTCCTTATCAGTGTAATAACAACGAAGTAGTTTACACGGTTTTTCTTCTTCACAGGAGATAAAAGAGAAACTAAACGACGATGTAAATGCATGTCTTCTCAATATCTTGTATGTCTTATATATTAATGTTCTTCTTTATGATGAGTACAATATTATTGAGGTTTTACCCTTACTGCTCCTTCTTGAATGTAATTTATTTGTTTCGCTGTGCCCAATGTTTATCGTCGTGTATTATGATGCACTTGTTCGCTTAAAAAAACCCCACGAATTTCCCATACTTTTTAGCTTTCAAAATGGATCGCAGAAGATTTTCACGATGTATTTCGTTCTTTATATAATGCAAAGATGATAAACTTCGATAGTACGGTTGGGGTACCACAGGGTTGAACTTTTTTCTTCCCAGTTCATCTTCCTGTTGGTTTCATATTACATTGAACGTGTTTGAAAACATACAGATAAAGATATACCTTTGGTTTTGAAAAAAAAAGTTGTTTCAGGGCATCAGTTCACGTTGTTTTAGTGGACGTAAAGCTGCCCTATTTATATTCCTTACTTTATTTCTTTTCACTATGACATATAAGGTTGTTGTTTTCAACACCGTGGTTATTCTTATGCATTATCTATTCACTCGTAGATTTTATTTACAAAATAATGTTGAATCTTTCGTGCAGGCATGAAATCAACACTGTTGAAGAATCCTTTCATTATTATTTATTTTTACGAGTGATAGTAACCAAATGCACACTACGCGATCCGACTACGTCTAGTTTTTAGGAAGAAAATTATCGTTAGTTATGAAAACAAAAAAGTTACTTGCAGTTTTCTTGAATGGGCATACGGGACAATATACGAAAACAAATTGGTATACGAAGCATAAAAAGGCCCATTATTATATTAATATTATTATCATTGTTTTATTATAATTATAATTATTATTATTATTATTATTATTATTATTATTATATTAATACTAATATCATTGTTGTTATTATAATTGTTATTAATATTATTATTTTATTATGATTATTATAATTATTATTATCATTATTGTTTTTTTAATCAGTATTATTATTATTATCAATATTATTGTCATCATCATTATCATCATCATCATCATATATTACAATCCATAGACTATCCGTGACCCACATCAGAAAGATTTTACACATATTTTTATTTTGCCTATCTATCTAAGTAACTCTTATTGTAATTTGTGTAAAACTTTGCCCGTTGTCGGATCGTATAGTGTACGATGTTTTTCTCCTTTATAAAACTACTCGTATAGATACAAATCGATATTAATTCATTCATCGTCGTTGTATAAATATATTATTTATTTCATAGCAAAGAAATTTCTCTTACTCATCGAAGTTGTTTTATTATATCTTTCCCTCTCCCCCTCTCTTTATCTGGTATTCGTATATATAGATCTATAATAGCAAAACTTGTTTGTTATTTACTATGTTTATATTAGAATGTGAATAATTACAGTCTATTAACTGTTTTAATATTCAAAACCACTACGCCACCTGCATGCGCTGTATACTGATAATTTCATTGGCTCTGAATGTTTATTCATTCTTAAAAAAAAAAAAAAGATGGGATGTTGGTGATGACAAGTTGGTTTTAAAAATTGGTATCATCGCAATGAACCAATAAGAAGTGGTGATACTGGTAGCCAATGTGAAATGTGGGCTTTACTTTTGTTATCATTATTTTCATGATGTAGACTTTCTGCCTAATTGATTTCTGTTTATTGCACTAAATTATCGTCACTATTTATCATTGTTTTCAGTTGCTTCGTATATGATAATTTTGAATACTTTTATCATTTTACAACTCATCTTTCTCGAATTTCATCATATCTTTCCAAATAATTTATGATCTCGTAATACGCTGATATATACATGTATTATAATAACAGTTGTATACAATATGGGCTATTTCGTGTAATATGTCTCGTACAACATGTGACATATATCCATACATTTCATCCATGAATGAAAAATATCTTGAGATGACCAGGACTAACCGTGGTATAGTGATACTAGAAAGCATCATTATTACATTGGAAAGTAAAGAGATTCTTTATTTTTGGATGACATATTGTGAGAAAATGTAGTAAGGGACACATCAATTTTGAACGCAAACGCACCGAATTAAAAATATTGTACTGTATTTTTCTAGAGAGAATGTATAGTTACCATGATTACAAAGGAGAGAGAAAAAAAAAATCACATATTGATTCTTTATTTGCTGTCTTGAAGTTAAAGACAGCTAAAAGCCTATACATGTATAGATTTTGATATCTTTACATACATGTAAATGTGTAAAACCGCACGGGAAATAAATTTTGCCTCAAACGAAATAAATGTTATTTAAATATTTTTTTTACGCCGCATCTAGGTATGAAACAGTGACAGATAAACGTTTGAAAAATTCAAAATTGAATGATCTGGATATTGAAAGTTTTTCAGGTTATCTCATTTAACTATCATTGCGTAAAGATTTAGGAGGAATTGTTTGAACTCTTCAATGCCTTTCAAAAAATAATTGCATGAATAATCAATTCCATTTGGAAAAAATAGAGAATGATCAGGAATAAAATTATGCTTTCTACTTCCAGACATGTGAAAAATTGTGCAGCGCCCTTGTCTCGTTTTATACAAACGTCGAGATAATTGTCTGACTGTGAGCGCTTTCATAAGCTGTATGGTGCTTTTTCTATCGTGGAAAATGTTACTGATGTGTGTCAAAAGGTGTTTTCTTTCGGTCGTTCATGATGTCATTATATTTGCTGTATCGAATTAATTCATAACTCACTTTTCAAGAAAGGAATATATAAAGGTCTTCTGTATACTTCGTTCTTAGTGCGTAAGAAGAAACAATGAATTTATTTGATTGTTCGTGCGTTAATTTTGCTTTGTAATTTGATATCTGGTCTACAGCTCAACTTGTCAGTAATACATAAAGATATAATAAAAGTTCACAAAATCATGCTGTAAAATTCATTCTTGATTTACTGATGTTATTTAGCAGCGACGAAGATTGGAATCGTTTGATTTTTTTTCTATTTTGGTTGACAGAGAGAGTCTAGAGAGAGAGAGAGAGTAGCAAAGAGGGAGAAAGAGACCGAGACATATAAATGTCGCAGCGAAAAAAAAAAAGCCAAACGAGATATGAAATAACTGGATACATAGATAATCCCGACTAAATGAATGAATACATACTAAAATACACACTTGAATAGGTGAATGAATGAATGGATAAATACACACACACACACACACACACATATATATATATATATATATATATATAAATTACTAAATGAACAAATAAATAAATAATAATAAACAAATAAATATATAACTTACAAAAAAAGAAGAATTAATAAACACAAACTAATAAAACAAATGATAAAAACCAATACATGATACATAAATAAAATAGTAGATAACAAATTAGAATATGAAATCCCCAAGAACATTTTTCTTGGGATCCTGCCCTCCCTCCCCAGTTAAGAAGCCAAACATTATTTCCTTACATTATTTTGAAAG
Source organism: Mesocentrotus franciscanus (assembly GCA_037976565.1). Taxonomy (NCBI): domain Eukaryota; kingdom Metazoa; phylum Echinodermata; class Echinoidea; order Camarodonta; family Strongylocentrotidae; genus Mesocentrotus; species Mesocentrotus franciscanus. The sequence continues at coordinate 27,531,073 of CP137669.1, read as the reverse complement.
GGAGAGAGGGGTGGCCTCTCCGCCCTTGCATCGACCTGAAGACGCTGCATCAATATACTGTCACCCTCCATCAAACTAATGCGCCATACTCTATTATTAATAGGTCTTTTTTCGCCACGTTAGCCCTTTTTTCTGGGTGTTCATTTATTTTATAAAAGTTTTTGCAAACTTATTTTCCTCTTTGTGAAGTATAACTGAATTCTTGGCTTTAGATTTTCTTTCTCTTTTATTGAGAAGATTAGGAAAGGAGTGGTTCGGAAATATTTTTGTAGTGAATAAAACTACTTAAAAAGTTCTTTAAACACCGAGAAAAACACAACAGAAAAAATATGCACTTCAATCAATCTAAATGTGTCTGTGATGTAACTTTGATAATGTCAGAGTATTGAAATATTATACACGCATGATTTGCATTTCGAGAAAAAGGGGAAAAAAAAATTAAAATTGGTGAGGAGCTTAGAAATCTTTTTTTTTGTGGAGGACGGTGAATATCAACAACCAAAGAACATGCATACAAATGAACTATTTAACACCATATTAACTGTACGTTTTGAGAAAGAAGAGGAGTATTTATTATAATCTCCAAGTTACGCTGCATCGTAAGCTTTCTCCAACGAAAAGTATGAAGAAAAAATCCTTTTAGGACCATCCATAATGATGAATATTCACTCTTATGTCTGATGCCTACGACTCATCCATTTTCTGATCCTAATGCCCCATTAAAATGCAAACAACTCGGATTTAAGTTTCATCTCTGAGACGCATCTCGACTTTTACATTAAATCATAATGCCACAATGGATAATCCTCAGGTTGAAATAGAATACGACAGAGCGAAGACGTCTCCGGGGCATTTGCTTTCTAGAAGTCACTGGAATAAAAACAAAACAAAAACCTCTTTCTTTTGGCGAGGTTTCAATATCCAGAAATGACAATTATAATCTTTCTTTGTCAAGATAAAAAGCAGCCATCTTGCCCAAGGGTACTCGGATACAGCCTTGAATAAACACTTGTTTCCGATGAAAATGACAATATAAATGCATCATTGAATGAAATGAAAAGAAATTCCCCACCTACTCGTTCCAGTTTTTTTATTGTTTGAAATTAAAAGATACACTGCATCTGAAAAAAGAAGAAAGAAGAAGAAAAAAAAACAAACACGATGAATGTTCAACGTCCTTCACTTGCGTTATTTCTTGGAATGAGTGGTGTTTTTGTTTTTGTTTTTACTTCGGAAAGATATTGGTAAAAGTAGGCCTATAAGTTAAACCTTCGATAATAATCCTCGATTCCCTCCCTCTTTTCTTTTTGCTCTTCTACTTTTTTTTCTAACAAAAGAGTGTTCATTTATCACGTCAGTAAGTAAAACTATAAACTACATCGGCCTTCTCATTTATTCTGAATTTATTTGTCGTCATTATCATCATCACTCCCATTATTACCAGCATCACCATGTTTTACCACCATCATAATCATCATCTATAATTTGTAATTCAGAGCATTCTGGATCAAAAGATTTATAAAAAAACGTCACTAAAAGATAATACAAAATTGTTTTGTTAAGTGAACAGCACACACTTTCTTCACCATCAGCAGACCCTCTTCCATATTTAAAGTGTGGGTTCAAAGAAAATCACAAAATGGCAAATAACGTATTACTAGAAACTGGTAAGCTAACAGATGGCCATCGTACAAGTTTTAGGTCAACTACATATCGGGTAATTTATTAAAATACAAATAAAACCACCTCCATAGCATCGGGATATGCGAGAGATTTGCCAGAAGAATAACGATGTTTCAATGCCGTCACAATATGAACCAATCCTGCCCAAGCAGACGACATCCCATAAAGAATGAACATTGCAATGCTGTTATTTCTCAAATTATAATGAGTTTAGTGGATATAAATGTGATGGAATTTTACACCATTCAAAAAATGATATGAAACCGATTCTGCTAACTAAATTCTTTTGTTTGTAAATATGCAGGATAGGGGTTAATGAACAATCAAAGAAACCACACTTTCAAATTAAAAGACCCCCGGAATGATAGCATTACGGCATTTGTTCCCTCTTAAAACGCCGAACATACCGCGGTGTAGCAGCTGAAAATACAATGGCGTCTTATTTTGTTTTCAAGCGACGGATTCCTTAATTTTTTATCGCTGCATTTTTCATCAAAATAATACCATGCGCGGGGTTTAGAGTGAAGCAATAGATTAAACATTTAGCCTGACGGTAGTGAAGTAAGAGAAATAACTGAAGAAAAGATGACAAACCAGGCACTGAAAATGTGTGAGATGTCATGGGACATCGTCTGCTTGTGCAAATCATGTTCAACATGTGACGTCACACATCTCAGCAGCGATCGGAGAGCTTTTCAGGTGCTATGCCGGGGCTGTTTTTAAGCCTTTTGTAATTGATAATAATCATTACTGCGAATATTTCCAAGCATTGAATTTCGATAACCTTGTCCAATCAAAGTGTCACCTATGCAATAATGACAATAAAGTTAGTTTTTTAAATCAATGAACCTTCTCTTTAACATCAGAACTCTTACATACCTCATTCTTTAATCATTTCGAGTACAAGAAAGGGAGTAAGAGGGAAATTTCAGCGAGCTCCATACTCCTCGAGGAGCAGGGGGGGGGGAGGGGCTCGCTTTTTTCTTCTTTCTGGATGCACATGTTAGGTTGATTATCTAATATCGCAAGTTTTAAGATACGGCCCATACTACGTGTACCTTTAAATGACACAGATTATGATAAGTCATCGGGAAGACCGCGCATGCGCATTACCAACCAAAACACGCCAAAACATCACTGAGCTTTCATTCAGTCGGTGATGTTTCGGCACAAGTGTAAACGGGAGCGCAAAACATCGCGACTTTTTGAAATGCGCCTACTAACGCCAGGAGGGATTAGAGGGATTAGAGGGATTAGCGTGGTCACTGACGGGTGCTTATCTCATCAACTCAGCTCTCAATTAACATAAGAAAAAGTAGTTACAAGTAGTACAGTGGGCCTTAGAAAAAAAAAAAAAAAAAATACTGATAATTTCACGTTAAAAATCTTTTATTAAGTACACAAGTAGAGTGGTTACAAATATTGCACCAGTTGAATAACATATTTTCAATAAATAAATGCAACAATCACATGAGCCATTTTGGAGTTTAAACAATAATCAAAGTAATCTTCAACAATGTCATTACATTTGCACCTTATGACAGCTAGCCAACATATTATCAGCAAGGATAAGTATATATGCCAGAGGTTTACCAGTACACAAAAACTTCAACCATGTTCACCACACGTATTGAGTTGTCACACCCCAGTTTACATGAAAAAGATGGACACCAAACACTAAACAGGGGAGAAAAAAAAAAGGAAAACAAATACCTTAAACCGTAAGTCCAAGGTTTTCATGATTATCGTTTAGTTTGGAGTTTGCCTGGAGGCGTGACTGGGTATTACTGATTAAATCCAAGACAAAAGTATTCTTATTAGAGAATTGAAGTTACTCCCAGTAACATGGATTACAGCTTCATAAAAAGGGACATTGCTGTTGGGGTGGGGGTTACTTCTTTGATAAGTAGTTACATGTACTAAGATTCAAGTTGTGCCTAAAAATATTCCAAAAAATCTACATAAAAACAGTGACAATAGGATTAAAAAAAAACATGAGCATAAACTCTCCCATGAAACACGCAAGACCAGTCTCTTGTAGGGTTGAACAAAAATCAAACTTGCACCATTACATAAATATGAATGTTAAGTATACATATACAAAAGAAATACATGTATATTAATTCAGTTTATGAAAACTGATATTTCATATCAAAATATTCAAGATTGTCTTCCACTTCTGAGTTCTGAGCATACACAAAGCATGATAGAATTGACGGATAAAAGTTATCAGTTTGATTTACATATCAAATTTCCCATAACAGCTATTTAGTGAGATGGAAATTGTAAAATAAGAATTAACAAAAACATATATTGGAAAACATTTCAAAATGTATAATCAAATTTAGAAACACATTTGGAAACTTCATTATCATGTAAAAGAAGCTATTTCTTTATCTTCAATTGACAGGCTGATACATGCTGATATTTCTATTACATTACATATTTAGTTTATATCATAAAGAAATCCAACCCTGAATATAATCATCTTTTATTCGTTGAATACCTTGCGATGTATATATATTTCAGAACAGCATAATAAATATTCATACAATTGTTGTTAATTTGGCAATGACAGACAAATTTTTATAATGTGATCATGTTTTCTTCATATTTGTTGTTTTGTTTACTTCATTTGATTTTTTCATGTATCAAAATATCAAAACAACCACTGATATTCACATTCTTAAAGTGACACACAAGAAGAAATAAGATGAGAATCCATGAACACTAATTTCAAATAAACATAAAACCATTTGATACAGTAATACCAAAATACATGTTCAGACACACAAAGAGTCTTCGTTTAAAAATAAAGATACATCATCATAATTGCACATTTTATACCATGATCAATCTTTCCGTAGAATAGTACATTTTGTGTAAACACATTGAAAGTAGCATTAACTATGTTTTCTTTTTCTTACTAAATAGACACAACACAAATGCAAATTAACTTATACACTTATGTTCAAAATATACCTCATAAATCTACAGAACACCTAAAGTTATTTGGGATGTTGCACAGGGAATGACAGATAATACATGTATGTGTATACAAAGATTTTCTTATGCCAGCATTTAAAAAATACTTATGAGGATGACAGAGGGACATAGACATTTTTGTGAGTAGTATTAACCAAAAGTAACACAGCCTACTCACAATACATGTTTGCAAATGCATGGCCAGCTCATTTTCACCTGATATAAATGTTACCAGACAACTATTAATGAAGTCCATGAAAATGATGGCTTAAATACAAATCTAGAGCCTAATTCAGAGGAATATACATCTAGTCATTCCAAATTAAAATCAAAGATGTAAGATCAAAGAAGACTTGATAGTTTATAAGAGGGTATAAACAATACATGACGACATAATACAAATAAAATTGATTAATCTTTGAAATTATCATTGTATTCACAGATTTGTGCATAGTCTTTTGTTACTCTGCTTGTACGAACCAGGAAAAACAAACAACGATAAGATAAGTAAGCAGCACATTCAGAACATCTGTCACAAGAGCAAAATGAAGGCAAACATTTCCGTCAACACCAATAAGAAATGGCATTCAAAGATAAAAATACTCACAACATAGTCACTTGACTTACCTACCAAAGACATTAAATGTTGAATGCTGACATAAGGGATTTGCCATCACTCACATGTAAGGTGGACATAAAATACTTCATTACCATGAATATCAAATGAAGATAAAAGATAGTGAAGTTGGTAAAAGTAAAGTTATCGCAGATGCTATTTGAATTTTAAGACAGAGTTGGAATTGCACAAAATGAGTAGATTTTGTTGTGAAGGTGTAATTCAATACAAAAGACACAAAAAGACTACAAAAACATTTAAATAACTTTCTTCTCATGAGCAAAGATGGCGTCTTTAATGTGTAAGATCATGAATCACTCATTGATCTGCAAGTCCCAAACAAATGCCTCAAGAGCATCTTCAAGTGGCACACATACATACATGTACTTCTCTGGAAAGCTTGATATTGATTGTCAACCTGTACCCTTAGTCCCATCATTCTTCTGATCTTTCAATCATTGTTACTAACGACACTGAGGTATCCATCTTCATCACCCCGTGACTATCATTGTTGTCGTTGACATAATTTTACCATCCCACATGACATTGTTTGGGCACAACCAGTTCTATGGTCTTACGTAAACTCTCCATCTCAGATGTTATTCACATCAACAATACTAATAATCCCTGTCAACATCATCCTTCCTAATCAGCAACCAAGGTTCCCCTCAGCCTACATCTGTCCCAAACTCACCCCACCTTTATCAAGCCCATCTTTACAAAAGACAAATAATCAAACCCCTGTAGTCCAAATGCCTTCTTACTATCCACAATTACCTTTCAACACTCAAAATCCATGATTGCTGCATCTGATGTTTTGATGTCCACACAATCATCATCATCAGTCATTAACCTGGTGGGGGTGGGGGACATTCCATGTCACCGGCTGACAGCGGATGTTGTAGTACGGGGAGCAGATCTGCTGGTAGAGGGGTACACGATGAAAGATGCCAATGTTTGCAAAGACCAGCTCTGAGCTGTAGTAATTGAAGAAGGGTCCTTCGCAACATGAGCACTGACGCACGTTCTGCAACATTTCTGTCATAAATTACAAAAGATAGGCAAAAGTTAGATGATGTTGGGCTACCAGTTTTGTAAGTTTCATTGGTGTAACAAATGAAAATGTCAAGTACCATACAGTGTGTGGTACATTCCTCCCACACCTCTCTGTATGCTAATTTGTGCATAATACACAGTGACTACAAATTCTCAACAAATCATCTGGATACAAAAACACCTCACACAATGTACCTGCATGTACAAAGTTCATTAATTGGTTTGAGCTTCTGCAAGTATTAAGTCATAAATTATCCCCTTTTGTGTTTATAAACAAGATAGTAGAGTCTTCTTGATCAAAGTGAGGGGCAGACCCTGATGATATAATAAAGACTATTATAAGGGATTTTTTTTTGCCCAGCCTACCTGATAACTTTGCAGGTAGATCCCCCTTGCTCCAGTTGACCCCATTGCCTGAGATACACCGTGCTGCTAGCTCCTGTAGAGGTGGTACACTGGTCTCAGGACGGAATGTCAGCTTGGCTTTTACCTCTTGGTCCCACTCATTTAAAAGCTTGTCCTGATTTACTGTTTTAACAAGAAAAAGACAGAATCAGAAGTTTATAAATCATTTTAAATCCTTTTCTCCTAGTCTCTCATAATATAAGGCTGATATAGGCCAACTCTGCCTTTTTTAAAGAATGTAAATGAAGTAAATGTTTGTCATGTACAACTGTCTGTACATTTTTAGAAATGAAATAACAAAATAGACCAAACTGAAATGAACTGAAAAATGGACATAATGCTGCAACTGTTGGTTACAGGTAATGTTAATTTCTTTAATGTCTTCACCATTAATATCAATTTCTACGATAAACCCTGCCTAATTGAGGCCACCACCTTGATAGATAAGCTATTGCAACTGAAACAACATTGTAATGTACGAATGATGTCTTACATAACATTTAACAATTCCAACAGCATAATAGATTTGGTGATTTTTATAACTCTAAAAAATAACTGTCATTGGTGGTATAATTTCCTCCGATTATCATCTACAGCCTTCTATGATTTAGTTACTATCAATCCAAGCAACCTTTTTCATGTGATGGATTAATACTTCCCATTTCATTGGGACTGACTATATCAGGGCTTCTCAAAGTCTGAACTGCGGTCCGCATCCGATCAGATATAGACTCCTAAAAACAAACCTCATTTTCTTAAGTATACAAGTCTCATCACTGTAAATTTTAGGAGTAGATTGTCTGAGTCTGAAACGAAATAGAGTAATGTTTGAGCCATGATCGGCTCTCCAGCGATTGGCACTTAGACCCTACATTGCTCTACTTCATTTGACTTATACGAATGACCAAAGATTCTGCGTGAATGGCATCCCATGTTTCAGACCTTTTTAACTTTCATGGAAATCACATCTGGGGGGTGTTTCACAAAGATCCTAAGTTGAACTTATCTTTAAGTTGGACTTAACAATTTTAAAAGGCATAAAATGTTGATTCAAATCATTCGTATTTTCTATTACCAAGGAGATTTCACGTTCTTGATTTTGAATGTATGAAAAGTCTAAAATATTTGAATTTTTGCTTTTGAATATATTTTATTTTAAGGCTACAAATGGCTCTCCATAATGTTTAAGTCCAACTTAGAGTTAAGTTCCACTTAGGATCTTTGTGAAACACCCCCCTGGGACCATGAAGGAAAAAGGTTTGAGAACCCATGGACTGTATTTAACTGTCTCACCACTGAATGTGTAGAGTTGAAGGTAGGAGAGGGAGGCAGGGAAGTACTGGAGAGGATTGTTTCTAACATGTAGCTCCTTCAAACGATGAAGACGTCCTATCTGATCTGGTAATGATGTCAATCTGGAGAAAACACATCAAAAATTTGGTCGTAGTATGTTTTGGGGGCATAATAGGAAAAAATCAATACACATCTCCCTAAATTCTACCTTTACAGGATACCATCTTTTACAACTGAAAAATACAGAAGGTAAATGTCCACATACTAACAACATGTATTAGCTGTAAAGAAGAAAGAAGGGAAGTAAAATGAGATCATTCCTTGTGTAAAGTTAGGCACTAATTTGTTATCTTATGCAATTTGGTGACAATAAAATAAATAGGTTACCAGTTAATACATAATAGATTCAAGTCACAGCTTAAAAAGTCTAAACTTTGAAAATCCACCCCTATTTGACTGAACTTGGCGTGAGACTTAAAATGATAAGAACACGGACAGTGTTTTGATGAGTCAGGAAATTGACTTCAGTTAGGCTTGAGACATAAGATTGAGATGACTTGAGTAAGAGAAACTCAACGGGTCGACTTTTCTTGACTAGGGTCTCAATTTTACAACACTGTTCTGTACTGTACAAAAGGCAGTAATCTGTGCCTTTGTTGAGTTAGACTCAAGTGAGAGAGAGCTGAGAGAGTCTCAACTTGGAACTCAACCCCTATTTGACTGAAACAGATTTGAGACTCAAATTTAGAGTTGATTACATCAAGGGCAGTGCTTTGATGAGGGAAGAAATTGACTCCAGTCAAGACTCAACAGGTTGAATTTTCTTGACTAGGATCTCAATCACACACCTGTTCTATTCACTTTTCTCATCCAGAAGATTGTACATACCTGTTGTTTGAGAGCCAGACTTTGTTGAGTGAAGTACATCTTGAAAGAGATGCTGGGAGGTGGGTTAGTTCACAGGATGACAGATCTAATTCAGTCAGACGCACCAGCCTCCCAAAGGCAGAGGGCAAACTCCGCAAACGATTCTCTCCTACACAGAGACAGGCATATGCATGCGATCAACCTCAATAGTATCACGATGTTTACTATCGTGCACATGTATAAAATTTGCTCTGTGATATAGCTTTCACATTTCATGAACCCACTTTCAATTACAACAAAGACATGCTTTTCTTTATAATTTCTTTAGCAACACAATACACCAATGCAGTGTCCCTATGTTGACAAAAAGAGGAAAGGCAATGATGCTATTTAACAAGAGTGAAATTCCCCTTCTTGCTTTAACTAAATGAAGGTCATTCTCCCTTTATGCAAGAATAGGGAGGGATCAGACAGAAAATAGAGAATATGTCATGATGGTAAAATTGAAAAAAATATCAGAGTTCTATCAAGACTAGACTTAAAAGGGGAGGTGGTGATCCCAGATCCTTAAATTAACATAGTTCTGGCACTCACCAACATAGAGAGCCGTCAGATTGACCAGGTTGCACAGCTCATCCGGTAGTGAGGTCAGCTGGTTGGAATGGGCACAAAGCTCTTCTAAATGTGTCAACTGACCGATGCTACTGGTCAGTTCAGTCAGTAGGTTGTTGGTCACATTGAGAATGACCAGGATGGACAGTCTACCCAGGGTGGATGGCAGGGACTGAAGGTGGTTGTTCTTACAATCTAGCTCCTGGAGGTGACTAAAGTTACCTATACATTTCTGACAAAAGAAATGGGAGGGAGAAATAAATGGGTACTGAGATAGCCATGCACATAAATAACGTAGTTACCTGTATTATTACCTGGTAAAAAGGAGCATTCATAGGTGTGTATACATTGAAAACTCATTATGAAAAGCTGTGATTACCTGATATAACAAGGTAATATTCATGGTCCCAATGTAGTGGAAACATATCACAGAATACACCATCCCTCCATCCATCCCCACTCCTCTATTTGAAAAAAATAGTTTTGAAGCAAGTTGGGACATGTCTGAATTTCAATCAATACTAGAGAGTTCTGATATACTCTACAACATGCATAGAAAGGCTTCATATAATATACAAGACAGGAAATCAATGAAGTCTTAGGGAAATTTAGGGTTCAACTGTATGTGTTTTGTGATCAATTATTATTTTCTTTTTTCAAAACTGGGCAATCATTGACACATAGAGACAGAAGTCGGCATTAAGAAATATTAATATTGTTGATATAAATTTTAGTAAAATGTCTTGCCACGAATTGCTTGAATTTAGAAGGATGCACAGACATTACATAGCATACAACAGTATTCTGGTATAAGTAGGCCTACTCACTGGTAGTTTCTCAAGGCAGTTGTACTGTAGGAAGAGTTGCTCTAATCCGCCCAGCAGGCCTATCTCCTCTGGCAGTAAGACAAGTCGATTGTTGGACAGGTTTAGAACAGTCAGCTGGCGACCCACATAACCGATCAGCTGAGGGCAGCATTTCAGATTCATGTAACTGCAGTTCACAAGGACAAAAAGATGGGTAGCTACTAACAAAGATGCAATCAACCAGTATAAGTTTCTGCTTTATCAATGTAGCTGACAAGAATTTTAAAAAAGAAAAGAAAGAAGAAAAAAAATGGAGACATGAAGCATATAGTCATAATCTTATTTTCTGTGCTACAGTGTGTGTAATATATGCTGGGACTATGTTTGTACACTAAGGAGAACATTACACTGTTTATCTATGCTTGTTTATCCTTTACATGTACTATAACCTAACTCACCCTAACAAAGAGTTAACAAACAAACAAACAAACAAACAAATGAACATGTGGATGATACTTCACAAGATATGCCACTTATTTTCTTGAAATTTTCTGGACTGAATAACTGATGCTTTGATACTACAGCACTAGTGTTTCAAATTCTGCTACAAGATCTAGAAACAACACAGTCCTACCTGATGAGAAAATGGACCACACAATCTTTTTTTCCTTCTATTCTTTAATTGACTTGGGGTGCGTTTATCATCTTTTGCTACTCAGAAACAGCGTTTCTATACATACATATCGAACCCCACTATACGAAGGTGATTTGCGGGATGCCGCATTTATCAACTCATTACGATTCAAAATAAAGGCCTTGTCTCTGCGCAACTGCTTTGCGCCGTTTGACCCGGGAAGCGTAGAGTTGCTTGGAGGTCAACTAGGGCGTGCATCTTTTTTTCTTGGAGTAGTACGTTAGCATGTGCATGCGATGACAATACACTAGTTAAAGCACGTAATTGCATAATACGTAAACAATAAACAATGCAATGAACAAAGAACGATGGACGAGTACAAAGGCATGCTTGTACAACAACATGACACAGCACATGGCGAGCTATTTCTCTGAAAAATTTCACCGGAAATTAGCCTGGGAAGGTCCGATATGTACGTGTGTTTCAAAACAGCTTTGCGTTTATCATCTCTCAGAAACGTGATTCTGGCTCATTCTCACATTCAAAACGCACTTTTTTGGCGTTTCAATATACCCATATCTCAAGAAATTTGAAAACAGGCTTGCATTTATCACCATGCAAATTTGCCTGGAACACATTTGAAAACGCTGATTCTAGGCCAGAAAAGGGATTCTAGGCCAGAAAAGGGAAGATAAACGCACCCTAGGATAGGAAAGGAGTTGTAGCCGTACTGACCTAATATCTAATTCCACCTGTTTCTCCTCACAGGCAGTCTCCACCATACCCAGGGCTGCAGCATCTCCTGTCCCATGGGCTGAACAGATGGACAGCTTGTTAGCACGGCAGCAGGCCCCACACTGCTTGTAGCTGCACAATTAAGAGAGTGATTGAGAGACAAAATGTTAGGCAAGGAAATAATATATTATGAATAATAGCAGCGTATGTTGTGACTTTGACACAGAGAAGTTGTATGAAGAAAGAATACTGGACAAAAAGATACAAGCATCTATAGGGCAAACACCACAAAGATGAGCGAGAATGGAAACTAAACATAAAAGAGAGAGAGAGAGAGAGAGAGAGAAAGAGAGAGGGAGGGAGGGAGAGATAGAGACAGAAAGAGGAAAAAAGAGACAAACAGGGCAAGGAGGGAGAGAAGGGGTTAGAGAGGGGAAGAAAGGGGGAGAGAGGTAACATGAGAGAGAGAGAGAGAGAGAGAGAAATGGGTAAATAGTGAAGGAACAGGGAGAGGAGGTAGATTCAAAATCTCTGATAAAAAGCCTTTAAGATAATGAAAAATAAAATCTCTTACTTATACACCAAAAGCTGCAGAGCCATGTCCAATGGAAAGAGAAGTGACTAAAGTACATACTACATAGCAGGTGCCTGTATAATACTTAGATCATTTGATAAATGTTCATGCATGTATTTGGCTCCCACCAACATGTAATCATAGCCAATGTGACCTTATCTTCAGGAAACATGTGTAATTCATAACTCTTGTTTCTTCCATTTCCATGTGACTGTGATTATCAATTTGATACTTTTCATTCCTGTGTAACTGAATGTTTTCCTCTTCCCCATTATATTTGTCCTGCACGTTCTGTATTTTAAATGCATACCATACATGTACAATGTATGAACCTGCAGAAGGTCAACCCCACTCTAATTCATTTTATATTCTTTTCTCTCCCTACTGGTCACTTTCTCATGATTAGTCACGATGATCACTTTCTCTTTTTTTACATCCTAGCCATATTATTTCATATTTCCTTATATCCCATTCATCCATTTTATACAAGTTTTATCAAAATTTATATTCCCTTCCTTCCCTATTTTGCTCTACCGGAGGCAGTCCTTTCTTGTTTCCTTGCTCTATTCCTCTCCCAACCCCTTCATAATTTTCATCCCTGATTCTTGACAAGAGGCCCACAGACCAGATACTGACTGCCAACAAATATCAAGTAAAACAAACAAAAGACAGTTGTTTGGTTCTTTGGTTACAAAAATCGATACATAATTTGTGATGTTTTTTAAAACCTTTGAGCTTGCTGGAAGCTACAAAGCAAGATAAAAACAGACAATATCAACAAGCTGGAAAATCTATCACAAAAGATAATTTCATAATACATACAAGAGAACTGGGAAGGGTATGCCAAATTGCTCTTATAACCATGACTTTGTCACCTTTCCTAAAACAATGAATGACTGAGGGCCAAAAGAAAGTCAAGAACACTTGATCAATACAATACCCCTTTATTTCTCTCTCTCTCTCTCTCTCTCCCTGGCAGTGACTCACTCACCTGCACTTCCTCTTGGCTTGCAAGAGACCGCAGCTCCTGCAGGAAAGGGAGGGTTGCGACCGGGGGATTTCCCTACAAGAAATGATGACCTCACCACCAGAACGACGTGGACTGTCCCTCCTCATGTTCGATGAAGAGCGCTCATGTTTGCAGTGCTGCAAGTAAAAGGTATCATGGATAATTCAAAACATTTGGAAATGGATTGTGATCATATCTTTATGCAATGAGGTGTGGCATGATTGTGTTGCAGAATTAATATCCACAGCTGAAAAGGCTGAGAAAACTATTATAATCTGTTTGCAAAATAAAGCTATTGTGTGTGTATGTGGGGGGATACATTCAGGTACATGTAAATTCCCCTGAAAAAAATGTAACCTATGACATTTGGTGCAATGCATCGAGGTAATTGTAGGATCTTCATAAATGTAAAACATGGTGCAATATTTGTGCATTGTTAAATATCTAGTCGTCTCTCTATACTTGCCATGCACCCAAGCATGTTTACCCTATAAATGTAGGCACTTTTAAACAGACATATGAATACTAAATTTAGCTACTTATGTTTCATAGAACTTTGGTTTAATGGATCTGAGAAAAGTATTGGTGTAAAACTTACTGTAATCCAGCGCTTGGTACTTGTATGTCCCACGGAAGCACCTGTAGCTAAGGGACCATACACAACTTCATCCCCCCTGGCAGCATGGCCACCGCACCTCCTCCTGGCCCCGCTGTGCTTCTCCTCTCCCCTCTTGGCTGGCACCCTCACTCCATTGCTACAACGAGACCAAAGACCAAAGACCAGGCAGGCCACCGTGAAGGAGAGTAGACCCAGGATGAAGATGACCAGGGCAAAGGACTGGGGGTCATCGGTGGTTGAGAGAAGGTCAGTCAGTCCAGACATGATGTAGTGCCACCCTGAAGGAATGAGGCCCTGGATGGTGTCAAGCCAACATGGCTCCATGGCTGCACACAGACTAGCATGTCATACCTAGGAAGGGATAAATAATAATATAGAGAAACTTGTCTATAAAGAGCACTCAAGGAAGACAAGAACAGTGGTATTTATAGGCAGGAAGGTGATCTTTATTGTACAGGTTTCTGTAACACATGTATTAATGGCAAAGTCTGTTCAAAGGAAATAAAAAAATGTAGTCTTTGTCGTCAGGTGGTCTCTCTACACAGGCGATCGCCTCAGCAGGTTTCACTGCTCTATATCATTTTGTTTCCTCATCAGCATCAATGCTGTTGTTCCTGAGGGCCCTGCAATTTTTATTACCCCAGCAACAGCAAGGTGGAGGGTAGCAAATTTAGATTTAATGTCTTACCAAAGGACATTAGTACAGGGCTGGAATGTGAACCCTCAATCCTTGAATTGAGAGTCCAGTGAATGAACCACTATACTACATGTACAACAACTCCATATAAAGCAAGGATATTCATCATTGGCAGGCCAACAAAGAGTGAGGAAGTTTGCAGGTTTTCAATTACCACAAGTAACATGACTGATTAATCCCATCCAGATTAATCCATATAAATATAGTCAATGAAATAAATGTCATACTTACGGACAAACTTGAACACTACATACAATATTAGCTCAAACTTTTTGCCAAAGATTAAGTTGGAAAAAGTATAATACGGTTCTTTGTTTCTTTGTTTGTTTTTTAAAAATGTTTTCTGAACAGTCTCTAAATGTTAAGAAATCGATAAAAAACAAAATCGGACAATAAACGTTTCATGTACACATACACACAGCACATCTTACAACTATACAAAAATAAACAGCATGTTCATATACACGGTATATTCAACTTGTGTGTATATATTACGGTGTACAAAAAATACCTAGAAGCCTTTAAAAATGTCTTCAGGTATCCCCTCGGGGCTAAAATTTAGAGGGAGTGTGATCCCCTTCCTTTCTGTTTCAGGTCACCACAAATCTCTGATCCTTTAGTGATCTGGACCTACTCACGTCACCTGGTCCATATTTAGACCCTGGTTAGATTTCAGATAAGTTTATAGTAGGTTGAATTACACCTTTGCCTTTGGCTCTATCATCATGGGCATACATACTGGACAGGTCAATCTCTTCCAGGGACTTTAACAATGTACACAATATCATGTACATGTATAGCTGTATGGCTACAACTATACATGTAACATACATAAATGTAACAAACTAACTTCCTTTTGAGGTACATATACTGTATATAGGTAAACTTGGTGTGCCATGAACAAATGTGACCATACTGTAGTACAATAATTTGTTTATTGATCAGTATGTGAAAGACATTATTGCTGCAGTGAACACATTCTACATTTATGCACAATATACAGGTATGTTTCACATCTAAAACGGTCAATGAATCAAAATGACTAACTGTACGACTACTGTGTATTGCAACATGGAAATAGAAATGTTCAGCTGTACAATGGTCTAAATTTTGTTCTTCCATGTCATACATTTGTAAATATTCAAAGTGCCGAATAGTTTTCCTCCCTTTCCTGATTCCTGATGACTGTGAAACACCAATTAAAATTAAAAAACTCAGTATTTGTACAGGCCTATTAGGCCTGTTAGATCCAAAGTAATATATGCCCAACACAATTAAAATTTAAAAAAATAACATTTCAATTTTAGTACAGAATGATGTCCTACATGTATAAGATGAAATCCCATTGATCCAATTAAAGAAATGTTAAAAGAAAAGACTCCAAATTAATGTCCAAGATGATGTCAGAAACAGTCAGATGTCAAAATGTTGATATCAATGAAATACTTATTTAGGAATGCTCTTACTGGAACAGTCTACTTACTCAAATGATGATGAACAATAAATCACTGATTCCACGATTCAAATCAATAAAGGTGTAATGCATCGAGTAGTCTGATGGAATTCTGGTTTGATTTGGTAAAACTTGAAGCTTTTATATATTCTCATACAGTGATAAGAGGACTAGAACTTTGTACCTTACACTCAAACAATCAAGTTTATTTGGAAGCTTCTGAAATGTGCTGTGTCAATCAATTTATGGTTCTGAATATTGTATTCATGCAAGAGAAGGGGGGAATTTTCTTGGTCTACAATGAACAGGTACATTGTGATATTTGTTTACTGACATGCTTAAGAAGGGGCATTCCCTTGGTCTACTATAAATAGCCACATTGTAATGGTTTTATTCTCTTTCACTCAACACAAATACTGTTGTAATCATTTCTGCTTTAAGTAGAGATGATTTCATCACAATGGAATTTTAAACAATATCATGTCAAACTTAACTACAAGTAGGTTCTACCTGACTGTAGACTTACATAAATATGTAAGTAGTGTAAAACAAATGTAAAAACAGCTACATGTAATCTAGTACAAGTGAAAAAAGAAATAATGAAGCAACCATCTTCATTGTACATTGTATACAAAAACTCTTAAAGATAAAGACCAGGTCTGGTCATGCGATTGCATTGTGAAAGAAACGTCGTGGAATCGATCAGAAAAGGTTGATCATGTAGCATATAAGTATTGGTGTGTACTGCAAGGTTCTGGAATCATCAAAATGATAAGAAATTTGGCCCGGTCTTGGTAAAGTTACAAGCACTGTACACAGAAAGATGTATATGGGACTACGCAACCACGTGCACGATATTTATTTGGTCCCAATAGATATAATAATTTACCAAATATATCAATTAGTAGACGGTTTCCCGACTTTCCCGGCAAAATTTGTATCATCACGTATTAGTCAAAACATATTCTTTCACATGATTGGTAATGAGAGCTTCCATTTCATTTCTTTGAGAGAGGGGCATTTCCAAAACTGGTCTTTACCTTTAATCTAGTATATACATGTACATTTAATTAGTCCTCAAAGAATAAAATCATTGTTTTCATACATCACACTTGAATTCTCATAAACATGAATGAGAAGATTTTTTTCCCTCTTCCCTTAGCCGCAAGTATATCGATCTCGATGTTCCCCCTATATTCTTTCACACATGAAAGTTACGTACAGATGTATCCTAGATACATGGCCTGCTAGCCACAAAATCTCACAGTCAAGAAAGGATTTTATCATGAAGTTGCATCGCAATTTACACATAGTTTTCAGCATACAACATAACCAAGAACAGTTAATAGGCAATTCACTTTAAAACAATAATTGGCCACCCCTAAGGGTCTGTGAGTAGAAATCCTTAATTATGACAGGTGTTTGTAAAGTCTATGACATTAAAAGCGAGTTTCATAATGAATTGAAGACTTTAATGAAGTGATTAAAATTACTATTATATTATACTAGACTGTTCTAAAATTCATTACTCATAGCGGAATGCAATTGGCTACATTTTACAGATAATTTTACAGGTAATATGCAATGTTGGTCAACATTCTGCAAATACATGTATCTCCATAATAATGTGAAGAACAAGACTGAACTGTCAGTTATGTTGAAATCGCTAAATTATATGTAGTTTATCAACTGAAATAAATAAACCTTCTGATGAGTAACTTCCAGGGTATAAGTTCTCACCCTTGAACCAAATAACAATAAAAATCTACAATGTAGGATCCAGTGTAGGATCCAGTGGCGGATCCAGGGAGGGGGGCCCCCTCCCCTAGGAAAAAAAACAGGTAAAAACACCCTTTTTTTGAAAAAAAAAGAAGATGGGCCCCCTCCCCTGACGCCCAAGGGGGAGGGTGGCGGTGAAAAAAGAAAGTCACCCTTCCCATAGGGAAAACAATTTTTCGGGTGCCAAAAAAAAAATTTGGAAAAAAAAATAACCCTTCCTGGAGGGAAATTTTTTTTTCAGGTGCCAACCTCACTACCTACCCCTCACTAAGCGAAAAATTGACCAGCACGATTTTCAAATTTTCGCACAAAGTGGGCCCCTTTTTAGGCCCCCTCCCTTGCCGCCGGCTGGATCCGCCCCTGGTAGGATCTACCGTAAGACATATTCTTTAATAATAATAACTGTACAAAACAATAAACATGTACATGTAAGTCATCTTTATTACAGTGAAAGAAAATCTAAGGTTTTACATCAACAATACCCAGGCCCTCTGCCAGAAGAAGATAATACTTTCTGATCAGGAGGCAGGGTCATGGATATAATACAATTTGAATAACAAAATAACAAATACAAGAGCCCCAAAACCCACAACAAAAATCAAATAGAAAATATATAAGCAAAAATAACTGTAAGTTGTAACAATTACAAACAATAATCATACATGTACATGTATGTACTGGAGATTCTAGCATGTAATTATCATACTAAAGTTATAAATTATATTTCGTCACTTTGTATGCATAGTTTTGCATAGACTACGTGTACATACAACTGTATGTACAATACAAATGATACAAATAATAATAATATTAATAATAATGATGATAGTAATGATAATACTAATACTATACTAATAATATTATGACAATGGTGGTTATGGTATAGATGATGATGATGATGATGATGATGATGGTGATGATGATGGTATATGATGATGATAATGATGATGATGATAATAATGATTAAAATAAAAATAAGGCCAAATAACAAAAATAATGTGTTTCTCGTCCAGACTTTCAAAAAAAAGGAGGAGGCAGGGCATTACTATTTACTATTTTGCAAATTTTTGCTATTTTTTTTCCAAGATGGCTGCCATGCTAATTATAGCTACATGTAGCTGGCCAAGCTGACAAAACAAATGATTTGTAATTGTATCACTTTAGAAGCTATTTAACAAAATGTATATCACTGGCTTTTTTTTTGTTGGCTTTTTTGTGGTTGTTGTTGCTTTTTGTGTGTGAATAGTAAATATGATCTAGAAAAAAAATAAAAGGAGGCAGCGGCCAAAAAAGGAGGGGGGGGCGAGAAAACACTTCATTTTTGTTATTTGGCCTAATAATAATAATACAATTAATAATAATAATAATAATGATGATGATGATAGTACCGATCAATGATGATGATGATGATGATGAGGATGATGATGATGAGGATGATGATGAAGATGATGATGGTGATGGTGAAGGTGATGATGATGATGATGATGATGATGGTGATGATGATGATGATGATAATGATAATAATAACCAGGGAGAGTGTCATTCTCTCTCCCTGTAATAACAGAGGGCATATGCCATGCCCATGGAAGGAGACTAATATTAAAATTTTAAATAAGTAAATAACATAGATAATGTAATATAGACCTAGATCTACTAATTAATCATTAATTAGGTCTAGGCCTATAGTGTCTAGATCTAGTAGTAGTAGTAGTAGTCTAGTCTATTAATACAGATCTAGATCTAAATAGTAAAAATAATGATATGTTCTCAAATTTAGTCACTCAAAATATATCATGCAATCACGATTTCTTTTTCACAACAATCCGGACAAATGCCTAAAATAGTAAAATATATAAACTTGACTTGAACTAGCTGTCTGTGTGTCGCTCAGCCTCAGCGCAGATGATCAGCTCAGCTCATTAATTCCGCAAAGATATCATTCTACTTCAAGTTCTACTAAAGTACTATTTTTTAGAGTCTAGAGATCTATTGCAATTAGGAAAAATTAGCCTAAATAGAACATTTCACAAATTAACTTTTCATTTGCATGAAATTAAATAAAAATACATTCTTTACCTTGTCCTTTGCGTTGACTTCAATGGAGTTCAATCAGCGTCCGCAGTCTCCAGCTGCAGCGCTTCCAGTGCAGTGGTACGGTACTGTACGTAGTGCAGTGCAGCCAGCGCTAGCGCTTCGACCAGTGCATGATGTGCTAGTGTGTAGATCTAGTATAGTAGATACAGTATAGTAGTAGTAGTTCAGAGCATGATCAGCATGCATATCGCATGCAGGCCTGGCGCTGGCGCTGGCTCGGGCCGCTGAGCTAGCTAGCTAGGCGGCGGACGTCCGCGGTCTATCGCTGCAAAGCATTCAACATTAAACAACAAGCAGACAGATTAAAATGAGTGAATAGCCAATTTGAATAGAAAATATTAATGATGATTGATAAAACAAAATTATGATAAATTTTTAACTTATAAAACATTATCTACCTTTTTAATAAGTATTTATAATATTTTTTAAAGATAGTTTTGTAAAATAAAAAAAACTTTTAAAAAGAAAATGCACAAAATCTTTGATTGTTCATACGGACACATAGAGATATATACTTAGTATATATCTCTATGTACGGACAGCTCTCTGCTCAACTGAAGAAGGACGCTGTGAAAATATTTCGTCGGTTACTTCAGGCTCAATTTTCACGGGGGCGTGACCTTTGGTTTTTATAAACATGGTGCGGTGTGTGCATGGCATGGTTGGATCTCTCTTGAACTGTGACGATGGCGGCCTTCATGAGTTTTCCTGTGACACGGACCCATGCCAAATTTTCAAGATTTAACTTTTCTATCGACCATAACTGTCTCCATCTTGGCATATCTAAGAGCGCTTCTAGTCGTTTTCTTGGAGATAAACTTGACAATTATGCAATTGTCTCTCTGATAACTGAACACGAGAGCTCAACTGCAGAGGACAGGGAACTTTTTGTGTGTTTACAGATTTTGGATGATGCAGTGGTGAGGAAGTCCATCTCACTTTCTCAAGTGTCAGAATGCCCAGATACTGTTACAGTCTATGCAACAGAAACATTTCATAAACACTACAAAATATTAGACCATGAAGACGTCTACATTAGACCCGTTAAAGCATTTCCTCTCACCAAAGTTGTATTTGGAGCAAGAACGAGCAGATGCTATGAATGGTCAAAGAAGAGGCTCTTCAGTACAGGGCTCCTTGTGTCGGCGTGTCAACAGAAGGTCTTAGTGCGGGCAAATGATAGATTTCTTGCACCTGTGATTCCGGTATTTAGTGGGGACGAGGCGTACAGCTTAGCAAATTACATGGATTTGATTGCCTTGGAATGCGAGCCCGTAACTCAAGGAATAATATCAGTCAACACTTCCATTGTGATCACAGATATGTCAAGTGGTGTGTTCTTCCCTGATGAAAGATGCCTCGGCCCAAGACAAAACAGATATGAGAGAAGAGATGGTTCTGAAGAAGGAACAGCATCGCCTTGTTTTCAGCTCCCAGAACCCCGCATCATGTCGGACTTTGCTCAGGGTCTGCTTGAATTTGGGGAGCACAATGAACTACAAAATCAACACTCTGATTCCGGTACAGCTGATGATATGTCTCTCTCTTCTGGAGCAACCTTTGACATCAACATGAACGGCGACCACCAGAACCCCTCAAGTCTGACTTTGAGACCAGTACTGATGCCAACATCTTCCGCACATAGCAATGCATTTGGAAAAGGGAGTAGATCCGCCTGTAATTCATTCATCAGTGACCAATGTGAACTAGTGTACAAGCTTGGAGTGACCAAAGAGACGATTGATAGACTCCATGCTTACAATGGCAGCTGGGTCAAAATATCATTAGCAGGACATCCCACTGACTCTGACTCTGAGACTGAAGATGGGGTTGATGATATTGTAGCAGACTCAAACAACACAGACATTGAAGAAGCTGCTGTCTCCTCAATACCTAGACCAAGACCTGGTAACCTGAACCTCATTCAAACATCTACCCCTAAGAACTTGCCTGTAAGATCGGCAAAGCCACCTGTACCACAAGTCATTCATCAAACAGCCACCGGTACACAGGATGTTGTCAAAGATGACGAGAGAGATGACCAAACCGAAGAGAAGACAATGGACCAACCTCCCCTTCCACCTCGAGATGGTCATCAAGAACAAGCCCATCTTGCTCAAATCTTTGTTGTCAATCCCAAACTCTGCTCAAATGGGGATAAGAGGAGCAAGAGAAATGGAGCCCATGTTCCTTTCAACTCTAATGAAGTTGAATTCATTGTGGAAGATGATTCAGTTGCTATATCCCCACAGCTTTGGTTTAACATCCAGGATCATCCTTCTCAACTCATACAACCAGATGCTATGGTGTCTGTAAAGGTAGTCTAAGGATATTGCTTGAAAAGTTTTGATGAAATGAAGTGAAGGAGAACTTTTAAAACTGACAAAATTGTTCTTAAAAAGGGATTCTGCAATTACTGATGCTCAATGTAGTCTATTATGATTTTTAATCAAATACCTTTTCTTTCAGGTGATATAGAGTTTGTAGGGGAATAACTGCAAATTGTTTTCTCCTTTTTCTCCATTTTTTGTTGTTGCTGTAAGGGACTCGTATATTTACAAGCAACTTTCCCATTACCGGGTAGACAGAAATAACCGTCTGGTATGGGTCATTCTTTAATAAAACTGACATTTGTTGACATTCCCCATACACAGACGGTAAACTGTACGCCTCGCACCACGAGAGAGATAGAGCCAATTCTGCAGCCAAATGCTGCAGAAAGTTTCTCCCCCGATTTTCTTTATTTAAAATCAACTTTCTGATTTATAAATCAGATAGAATCATTTCTATCATAGAGTCAAAGTAGATATTTTTGTGTTATTTTTTATCTTGAATAATATTCAGTGTAATATTGCACCCAAAGTGGATATACATATATGAAGACGTAAAGAGTGAAAAAATCGTTGCATATCTCATTCATCATGGTCCGGCCGACCCAAACCATTCCTCCCGTACAGTCCCCATAGGACGTTCTTCAGTCTATGTATAGAGGCGGTCAGAGGAGCGAGATGCAATCTCAGCGGAACAACCGTCGATATCAGAGACTGAAGCTTTCGGTCTACTTTCCCATCTGCCCTCATTTTGTCAGAATTGATCTAAATTACATTTTCTTAATTGTCCAATGTCTTTTACAAATTTCAATATACAATATTCACTGATTTCATTTTATGTTCCTCTAGCTTGCCACTGATGAACTAGAGGAATACTCCAGTATTCTGACTACATCACAGAGCATCACAACCAGTTGCAAGCCGCCCATTGCCACTGCTGTTCATCTCTCCCTCGTCAAGTCGCCACACTATCCAATGACCAGCCAGTTTGACGATGCAATCAAGAAGTACTTATCTGTCACTAGGTGAGACCACACAGTAGTATGGTCAATGTGATTGTCTGCTGAGAGCCAAAAGGATATTATGTCAAAGTTATTATAATTAAGTGTTGGCGTCACCTGTGCCTGAGAGGTGAAAAGCAAACTGAATCACTGTAACCCTTGAGTCTCTCCTCCCGATATAACTGATTGCGTATGAGTGTACACTGTATGAGTGTATGAATAGCACCCTGCTGGCTCTCAGCAGACCGGGTGAAGGAAGAGGCATGCATATATACATGTGTAAAGAGAATGCACCTGCATGACTTGTTAAAAACTGCACCAAAGAATCAGGGCTCCAATTAATTTTTTGTCCACGGGGGCTCTTCCAAAAAAAAAGAGCCCCCGTGAGCTTCTCACGGGGCTCTTTTAGTACTGACGGAGGCTCCTTTTTAATACAAATTTCCAAAGAATTGGTACCCATGATACTCCTAAATTCTTTGCTATTTCATCATTATCATTTATTTAAGTCGGCATTTTCCCTTTTATAAACTTACAAGTTACCTAGGGGTTACTGACTTTCATCCCGTGATGACATCTTTCCATTTCTTCCCGTTATGCACATTATTTCCTCATCATTTAGAGCAACCTTATTTACATTCTTTCTTTAGTCTTTGCCATATCCTTCCACAACATATTTGGTCTTCCTCTCAGTCTTCTCAATATTGAGTTACTGGTTGAGGTTCATTATTTGCTGGTCTTTTGGAATCACCAGATTTCAGAGGATTCACGCTTTTCACAACGAAAAATTTCTCCATGTTTCGTCCTTGCGTGATCGCCTCTCTAGCTCCAGCAGATATAGGGCGGCAGCTTGCACACCGGTACTACCGGCGCAGTATAGCCACTGCTGACGGCCGCACTGCACTGCGAGCTTCCGTTGTTTGTATCGGTAATACTCATAGAGATATGGAGATGGGAGATATAGCGCCATCTTCCGGCGAATAAGGGTACATTTGTTTAAAATATGGCAGCCTCTAGACACCGACAAATTCGAGCGAGAAATCCTGCATGCTAATCTAACTTCCATAGTTCCATTTCATTGGTTTAAGGTTTGAAAGTTGAAGCTCAATATTGTGTGAAAGTTATAACAGAAAAGACAATCTTTATTTTATAATTCGACGGGGGCGATTTTTAATTTTGAAATCGCCCCCGTGAGCGATCTGACGGAGGCGATTACGTAGCTCACGGGGGCGAATCGCCCATCGCCCCCGTGTATTTTGAGCCTTGCAAAGAATACTTGGGCAGGCTCCTGTTATACCCCAGTCACACCAACAAGACCGACGCCAGATGAACAACAGAACGATCAAACAATTACATTACCCCCAATGGCAAAAAGTTGATTGGTTTAGAGTCGGTCTGGAGTCGGCTTGGCAGTGTCACTGAGGTATTACAAGTGAAGGGTACATGTATTTGTAAAACCTTAGCCATCTCTGACAGGAAAGAAGCACCCTTCCACAGCATGGTAGATTTCTCTGATCAAGTGTCTAGTGAATCATGTACATACATGAAGAGATTTTCTATTTTAATGTTTAATGTTCTAGACTAAGGTGATTTGTTTAACCCTAATTCAATATATATGTGTATGCATGTTTGTACCATCGTAATTACATGTATCTGACACAGAATAATCAGTGACTATTACTAAATGCTACTCTTACCATTCTAAATTTTATGCTAATAACCTACTTTTACCTTGTTTTTCCTCTTTGAAACCCCAAACTTTGCACAGGCTTCTTTCCACAGGGGATGTGATAAGCCTGAGCACCAGAGAGTTTCCTGAATTCACTCAAGAAGCTGTAGAAGGGGGAGGTCAGCGTTTGCCCAGCATTTACTTCCTGGTCAACAAGATTGTGTCACCAGTAGAAGGAGCTTTATCATATCTAGTCAACGTCCTGCATACAACTGTCTATCAGGTTGGTGTTTGTTTAGAAATAGCCTTTTTTATGGGGGAGGGTGGCAAAATGCAATTACCAATACTTACAGGTATTTGGCTTCATCAAACTATTCCAAAGCTTAAGGTGAGGGGAGGGGGTGACAAAAAGCATTTGTTGATATGATTTGTGTTTATCAAACTAAAACCTTACCAAAGGTAAGGGAACAAAACCATTGTATAAAGTCATTTAGAGTGACAAGCTTCTTTGTAGAGTTACTTTACATTACACGTAGTTACGTTTTTACAGTTCAATTTTCACAAATCTGAAGGGGTCTTCTTGAAATTCGAGAGATTTTGTATAGGCCTACTAGATCCAATGTAATCTAAGCCTAGTATTCAAAGGGTTAAATAAACCAAATACATTTGGCTTATGGAGTTCTAAACAAGTGTTCCATCATCCCCCTAATATTTTTAAGAGGGGTGCCACTATATGGAATTCAGATATCAGGACTTGATTTTTTTTAATATCAACATCATCACCATATAAATGCTAATTTCCTCTCTGTTATTGTGAAACGTGATGTACGACACGATACCTTTTTCATCTGAAAAGAAAATGATTCTTCTATTAAACACAGTTCTTCTTCTTGAAGTGCTTCATCTTTTATACTTGCTTCTGCTTCTAGGAAGGGCCAAAGCCTAGCTTTATTCCAGTGACAGCCGATGTCTACCTTAGCAACAAGTTAGATCCTTTGTGGGCATCTCCTGTCCCGGCAGGAATCTGTAAATATCCATTTCAACTGGAGCAACTCATTCTTCCTTTTCTTTTGGGCAGGTTTGTAATTTTGTTTGCTATATTCATTTATTTCGATTCATTAGCATATATATGTTTTCAAACTCAATAAAAACATATACAAAGAGGATTTACTTGGAAATAATGAGGAATACAAAATTTGTATTGATTAAAATAAAAAGAATTGACTAGAAAATATCACAAAAACTCAATTTGAGTGTATTTTTAAGTCAGTAGAACATCTTTTGGTACTTTTTAAAGACTAATTGCAAACACTAATAGTAAAGATAAAGTAATCTGTTGGCAGGTTAAACTTCTCCTTTTACAGTAACTTTTATGCCAGGATTATTATGAAAATAGGCTACTTGCTTAAACCAAGGGGGTTCTATTCTAACTCTTGGGAGACCATTAAAAAAAATCTGGGTCTTTCTGAATTTTAGATTGTCATTTACTCTTTTGATCCCTGTATGTCGGAAGTCCCACATCATTCATGTTTAATATTTCATTTTAGGGCCCAGTGTGAAAGGCTCCCTGCTTCCATTCTCTTGACTGGTCCTGCTGGTTGTGGCAAAACGACCTCGGTGAAAGCTGTCTGTCGTCAGCTCAACCTGCACTGCATCAACATCAACTGCTACGATCTCCTTGCTGACACCTCTGCTGCTACCGAGGCTAAAATCAGGAATACATTCTTCAAAGGTATCGTTGATAAAGGGACTATTATTTCACTTTTTATTTTGTGTATTGATCAAATTAAAAGTGTTTTAGCAGAAATTATAAAGCAGTTTTTTAATTGAATAAAGTAGAGTTGTGCCATGTACCAACTTGCACAAAATATGATGTGGAACCAGAACATATAGTAAAGGCCATATAGTAAAGGGAGAATGGTGAAAGTGTACAATATCATTGTCTTTTCTTGTTGGCTTCTCCCTCCCCTCCGTCTCCCTCTTCTTCTCCATCTCTCTCTTCCCTCTTTTTTTTCTCTTGTTTTCTCTTGTTTTCTCACTTTCATGCCTCTTCCCACCAGCTGCAGTGCCTTTAGTACACAAAATAATAATGCCTGTGATATAAATTATATATTGTCCAATTGGAACACATACTGATGCCACTATTTCACTTCATTTTGTTTGCCAGCTGGTATGAGTGTACCATGTATCACTCTCCTGAGGAACATACATGCTATTGGCAGAGATCGAGAAGGTTCAGGATATGGTATGTATTGTACATGGAATATATATTCAAAGCATATATATGTGAACTGTTACAATTTTCTGTGTGATAGGTGATGAATTTTGTCTTTTGAATTTTAATGATGAATGAGCAGATGAGAATAGCGAGTCATTTTGTCTTAGATAGAAGATAGATGTGAATGCACTGTGAAGTTTACTCTAAAGGAATTATGCCTTAAACATAAAGGTATATTGATTTGTAGAATTGAATAAATAAAGATATTAGAGATTAAACTAATGTTGGTATTTCCTTCTTATGCATTATACAGTTTATGCAGATGTTTGTTGTAAGGGGAGCAGGCACAGATAATATTGTTGAAAATATGCACATGAGCAAATGTTCAGAATGAAATGGTCAAAACTTCGACATGCACTTTATTTGAAATGTATGTCCACTGTCTGTCTGCTGGGCACAAAGCAGTTGTGCATTCTTGCCTGTATATACTGCATTTCTGTCACATGATTCATATTTGTACTCTTCTGGTCATTTCATAAATCAGACATGCGAGTAGCAGCATACCTGAAAGAGACCATCAACAGTCTCCATTCAACATACCCTGATTGGTCAATGGTAGTCATGGCAACAGCGCCCTCAGCAAAGCGTGTGACAGCCGACATCCAGAGCTGCTTCTTACACCATTTAGAAATGGAGGTATGGATATGTCACCAAGGGGCATGGATAACGCCTTTCATGACATTTCATTTATTCGCTTTAATCAGTGTTCAGGAGGTGTGATCTAATAACAATCTTCTTTTCATATGGTACTAGTATAACAAATGCGTGATATGACCATGGCTTTGTATTTGGAAACTGTTCAGATTCCTGGAACAGTCTTAATTTATAAGAAGTACTTGTGTTGTATTTAAATTATCATTTCATGTAATTTGTAAATGTATAATAAAGGCATAATATGTCTTCTCTCCTTTCCCCTTCTTTGTCATTGTTTCTTCCTGCATGCCTTTGGCTATCCCTTTCTCATCTTAACTCATAATGCCACTTTCATTCTCTCTCTCTCTCTCTCTCTTACTGTGCTTCCTTTGTTCATTCTTTTCTTTTACTGTGTTTCCCTTTTCCACGCTCATTTGCTGTCTTCTCTCCCACCTCCTTTCTCCTCTCACCGTTTCCATCCACTTTACTAGGTTCCTAACGAGCATGATAGATGTGAGATATTACAAGCCCTTTGTGAGAAGTTATCTTTGGCAGCCGATGTTGAGATCCCTCACATTGCTAAGAGAACAGCTGTAAGTATTATCATTGTAAAAATATAGTACAAGACTGTACTGGCTGTCTGTTAATCTGTTGTATACACAGCCCAAGATATAGGGCCTATTGAAAACGTGTGTTATACCAAGATCAAATCTTGTTCGACAAGTTTAAGATTTTGCCAGTGGCTATGTCCTCAACATGAAATTGTTTGTAGCCAAGAAACTGTGGCATAATTTTGTAAGGTTAGAATTACATTTCCATATGATATATATTTTGCATGGCAGTTGACTGTATGAAGAAAAGATGAAGAATAAGAAGAAAAAAAACCCCAAATATGTTGTCACCTAATATCAGTTTGGTTTAATAGGCAAATTTGTTAGTGGACCTGTGAATCAGAAATCACATGTTACCCCTTTTCCCTTTATCAGTTGTCACTTTCCTCATACTCACGGGTATTGTCCTAAATGAGCTTGTGGTCCTTTATGCATATACCATCAGAGTGACACTGCCCATGATCATGGCTGCTCTGTTGGAAATCACTTTTCTCCCTCCCCAGTCCAGAAGAAACTCTTTGAATTTGCACTTTTGTATCTGAAACTTTCTTGATCCTCGGGGTATGATGCTATGCTAGAAGACCTGGCATCTACTAATGCCCGCAATATCAGGGCATAACTGTACCTGATTGGGACAACTGCTCTGTTGGAACTTGCTTTCCTTTCTTCCACCCTAATGATCAAGAAGAAACCTCCGGATCTGAGAGTTTTAGGACCAACAAAAAGTTTTATCCATCTCTCTTGATCTGTACCTCTTCTCACTTTCCCCATCCTCAGGGTATGGTCCTGGGTGATCTTGCAGCTCTCCATGCGCACACCATCAGAGCAGCACTGTCCAGGATCGTGGCTGCCTGCTCTGTGGGAAGCAAGCTGTCCATCCAGGAGGAGAAAGACATCTGTGGCGCTGGGGTACAAATCCATCAGAGTGACTTTGAGGTGGCCCTGAGCAAGCTCCAGTCTGCTCATGCTGACAGTATCGGAGCTCCTAAGGTATATCCCCGATCCTGTATTATCAAGTTTGCATTTTGACAAGGATTTATTATTTTAATTAATTTTACGGAAAGCTAAGAAACCAAAGGTCCATCATTGTACAGCTTCAAATTTTATCTCTATTACTGGGTAATTGATTTTGAATGTATTACCCATGGTTATTAGCACAACTGCTTGTTACTAAAATGTGCTTTTCGCCAATTGTCTGGGTACCAACAGCTGAAGGTCCCTTTCCTAGTACTCACATGTAGCACTAGAACACATATTTGGTTTCCCACAGAAGTTTAACCATTTCCAAGATGTTTGCTGAATTTCCTGAAGTCACTGGCCTAAAATCATTTAGCCATACCAGCGATCCACTTTAGTTAACCTCATCAGCTGGTGTTCTTTTGCCTTTAATACCAATCAAAATCACATATTGTGAAGACTATCGTGCCATTCCTATCTGTTGAAAGTATCTGAATTGTATTACAAATGTCATGACTAAACATTTACACAGTTGGTTTAAACTGCCCCAAAGTAAATATTTAACCTTCTATACACATATTAGGAGACATGAAATGTTTTTCCTCGTGAAATTTGAAAATTATATACTTGTAAAGGTTTGTGATCCAAGTCCTCAAAGGACTTTAAGCTGTTGGTCCCCTGGTTCATTACTTAATTATAAGCATACACATACTTTCTCAGCAGTGAGGTTTCATATGGTTCATAAGGTTCATATTTATTGTCCATTTAACAATGGAAATTCGTCGTGTTACATGGTATTGTGATACACATATATAACATATACACTCATACAAAAATTCAATAAAATAATGTTTGAGTTGACAGAAAATAAAAACGAACAATTAACAATCAAACAAAAATATAGTCATGCATCGAAAGTAATATACATGTATACCAAGTGAGGTGGAATGACGATAAGTTTTTACAAGTATCGATAATGTATTGCATTATTATCATTGCTATATAGTCTTATTATTATCACTATTATTATTATTGTTGTTATTATTATTATTATTATTATTATTATTATTATTATTATTATTATTATTATTATTGTGATTAATGTCATCATGACCATTATATTATTATTATTATTATTAATAATAATATTACTATAATTGTTATGTAAAGGTATCACTATTGTATTATTGCCCTATATAATACCTTCCTCATTTAATATTCGTATGGAGCTAGGTACAAATGAGTTTAAGAGCCCATTTGTCCGACAGTGTGCTGATCTCAACCTGTTACCGGACCGCATTCTTACATAGTTTTCATCAAGGGATGCTGATTATTCATTAGGATGGATTTTGCTTTTTCTACTATCCTATTTTGACATACCGGTAGTTCTCTAAGGTTTAATTCTTGTCCTATTATCTTCTCTGCCTGTCTGATGATTCTATTCAACATAGTGAAGTCTCCTTTACGACAACTCGTGTACCAGACTACACAATCAAACGCGATGATACTCTCAATTACTGATTTGTAGAACAAGACCATTATAATGCGATCGACATAAAATGTTTTCAGTTTTCTAAGAAAATGCATCCGTTGTAGTCCCTTCTTGTTAATTGCTTTACACTGATCCCCCACTTAAGACCATCGTCAATTATAGTACCTAGGTATTTGTACGTACCTGTATGTACTATTTCAATTTCCTCGCCATTAATTCTCGCCGGAAAGCTACTCGGTTCGACTGGTTTATTGTGTCTAAAGTTATATATCATTTCTTTTGTTTTTGACGTGTTGAGATCCAGAAAGTTGTCATTACACCAATTAGTTAACCAGTTTAAACAATTGACATAATTAGTTTCACATTCCTTTAATAATTAAACCTACAATAACAGTGTCATCGGCATATTTAAGAATAGAAACATTTTGTGAAAGGTAACAGTAGTCATTAAGTAGTAGTAGTCACAAAGAGGATGGCAGAGAGCAAACAACCTTGAGGTGAGCCTGTATTGGTCAATATTCGCTCACTTACGACGCACGCGGACGCGCTGGATTCAATTCTTAAGAAAGTCGGTTATCCAAAGTATTGAAGATGGTTTAACTTTGAGGCGTATTTATTTATCGATGAGTTGATGGGGCTGAATAGTGTTGAACGCGGAAGAGAAGTCCATGAACAACGTGCTCGCGTAGGATTTCGTTTCATTTGAATGCTTATAGTGTAGGTTAGTCAAATAAAGTACAGCGTCTTGAACTGACTTCTTGGGCTGGTAGGTGTACTGATGAGGTTCAACCAGCTCTTTGATAGGCTCAAACAGACATTTTAGTAAGATCCGTTCGAAGCACTTCATCGCCACTGAGGTCAATGCCATTGGTCGATAATCGTTGAATTTGGATGGGCGGGGCTTTTTAGCCACAGGAATAACAACGGATGACTTCCAACAGCCAGGGTACTACTTTCTGATCAAGCGACATCTGATACAAAGGGCAAAATGGTGATGTTAGTTCTCTTGCAGAATTACGAAGTACCTTTCCGCTGATCAAATCTGGCCCGGATGCCTTCCTTGGGTTAATTCTGCTGAATTGAAGGCGGTATACTGTACATCTCTCTATCTTAACAGGATCATCTTGCGAACAGAGTAATTCACCTGTCTGTGCTGCAATGACGTCACTGAAGTCGTTGATGTCGAACCGTCCGTAGAACTTATTAAGCTCATTCGTAATGTTGAGGGGGTCATGTACATTTCCGAACGAGTGATCTCGTCGCGGAGCATAATCGGTCATTGTTTGTAAACATTGCCATGCCGCACGTGGATTGTTACTTTGAAAGTGACTTTGTAACTTTTCTTTGTACTCGACTTTTGCTTTATTTATCTCCCGACGCATTCTAGCGTGAAGCGACTTTAACATTTGTCCATCACCGGCAGCAAAAGCGTCCCTTCTGGCTTTGATGATTTCTTTTATGTTCTTGATATTCCAGGGTTTGTTATTCGGGTATATAGTGACTGTTCGACTTTGCACATTCAGGTTGTGACAAAAGATGATGTAGTCATTAGTTGCATCTGCGACTTCATTTATGTCATTTGAAGCTTCAAAAAAGACATTCCAATTGGTAATTTGAAAGCACGTTTGGAGTTTCTCAATCGTGTCGTTGTCCCAAATTTGCACTACTCTATTTTGTGCTTTTTGCATTTTTAGCTTCTGAGGGTATTTTGGTAGCAGGTGTATGAGGTTATGATCCGAAAGTCCGATCCCGGGTCTATTTCCGTTTTGTAGGAATTTTTAATGGAGCAATAACATCTATCCAATATGTTACCCCCTCTTGTTGGTTTATCAATGACTTGGCAGTAGTTAGGCATCGCATTCTCTAGTCTACAATGATTAAAATCCCCAAGTACCATTTTGGGGGAGTCCGGGATTTTGCTTCCATTTCTCTCACTTTATCTTGAATAAGCTGTGCAGCTTCATTTTCATTAGCATCAGGAGCGATGTAGACCAGAAATAGGTGAACTTGGTTAAATTCTCGGGGCAAGTAGAATGGGCCTAACGACACACTTAACATTTCCAATTTTTCGTTGCATGTAGAATCTTTGAAAAGTGAAATCCGTACACCATCTTTTATTTACGTAAAGACATATCCCACCACCGCGTCTTTTCTTGGTTTGTTGGAATGAACGGTCTAACCTTGCAATGTCAAAACCATCAAGTATATTTTTGTTAGTTATGTCAGGATTTAGCCATGTTTCAGTGAAGCAAATAATACTTGAATTTCGAAAATCGCTAATGTACCTTGTTAGAGCTCGAATCTCGTCCATTTTATTGTAAAGTGAACGAATGTTGCTCAGGGTAATCGCAGGTAATGGAGGTCGATTTCCTCTTTTCTGCATTCTGTTATGGACTCCACGGCGTTTTCCTCTCCGCCTTTGAGCGGGCAGGCTGATACCTTCCCGCCATTCTGGCAGATTGATGGGTGCGGTCTTGGACGCTGGGTTATCTGCTAGGTAATAAAAGTATTGGTGGGAATGCTCAATCGTAGACGTTTGTCCGGGTGATGCAAAAACATGACAGTTTTCAGGTAGAACGATCATACATATCACCACAAAATATATCTACACTGTAGATGTACGAGACAGGTTTGACATACATGTTGACAAATGTTATACTCCAAAAACATATCACAAAACTCGAAAAATAGATCACAAAACTAGGAACGAAATACCATGCAACAGGTTGCCGCAGAACAGCACCCTCTGATCCAAACGTTAGAAAGAACACATATTTCCAGAAGGTGACTTTGCTGATGGTGATGGAGCATATGGAGATGGGGGTAGGAGAATAGAGTCATCCTTGTCTATTTAAAGATGCCAAAGTCGATTTAGGTACAAAAAATCATCATCAAACATATCATTGAACTTTGTTTGTATGGTTGAACGAAGGTTTCAAGTTTTCAAGTTTAGTTTTGGTTCATAAAAACAAATACCGGTATACATACATGTCCATACATATACAAAATGCAAAGTAACACAAAATTAACAAACAATAATATTAAGAGAAAAAACAGTGAACAAATTTACAAAAACACAGTACCACTAAAAAGATATTAACAATATTTTAATAATATTTATCAAGAAATGCACTAAATTTATGATTAACATCATTTGATTTATAATAAACTTCTTCCCAATTCTGATCACGTAAAAGTGTACAAAATCTTACAATGGAATCATCGTCAATCTTATGTTTAAATGTTACCTAACTGATTTTTTCATTCACATAATCGCAATCAAAAGTTAAAGTGATCGCTTACATCAGAAACAAGTATACCTGACTTAATAACATTATCAGATTCGTTTGTAAACATATTATGGAGGAGGGTTGCAGAGTGAGGTGTGATTCTGGTTGGTTTTGATATCACAGGTAAACAATAGTATGACGTAAATGTATCAACAAAAGTACTGACAGATGAACTTGGAGATAGTAGGTCAACATTAAAATCACCAAGAAAGTAACATTCTTGCTTCTCATTCAATATTTTATGCATTATTAGTTGAACACCTTACAAAATTGTTTGTAATAAAAGTGTAATTTTGCAATTCTAAAATAGGTGTTTCTGTATTGTTTTACCATATTACTGTTAATCCAATGAGTGAAAACTTATGTGTAAAACATATCAAAAAATTACTCATATTTTCGAAATTTCTCTTAAGACTTCTACAATTAAAATGTGCAGATAGAAAACATACCATTTCCGTCACAAGAATTAACATAATCATCAAATTCATTTATTCACAAAATATTTAGATTCAAACTGTAAATATCCCAGAGAAGTAGTATCCCATGTATTCAATTCAAAATATAAGCACATAGATTTTTTGGCACATATATATAAGATTTGTATTTTTGGTAATTATTTGCCTGTTACATATAACATAAACATGTTCAAATGACATTACAAAAACACATACATGTAAAATGACAAGTGAAAAGTGTCAGATAATGAAGAGATGACTAGTTTAAAATTATATCATTTAGCTAAAACTGATTTTAAAAAAATACAATGGCAAAATTTAGGCTATAAAAAGACATATTTCAATTCAAAATATAAGCACATAGATATTTTGGCACATATATATAAGATTTTTGGTAAATATTTGCCTGTTACATATAACATAAACATGTTCAAATGACATTACAAAAACACATACATGTAAAATGACAAGTGAAAAGTGTCAGATAATGAAGAGATGACTAGTTTAAAATTATATCATTTAGCTAAAACTGATTTTAAAAAAATACAATGGCAAAATTTAGGCTATAAAAATACATAATCAGGGACCTGCATTGAGGATGCAATTGACTCTCTTTCAGTTTCAGTTTCAGTTTATTTTTTCATTTCCAACAGAACAGCAATTTTGACAAGAAATCAGTATACAATTCAATATTCAATAATATAATACATTTTACATGGTTTAGAATTGTGAAATAGAAAGTATACATAAATATCCAGTACAATGTGTGTGTGTGATTGGGTTTTTACAGATGTGTATCAATCAGATACGATTATTTACGTCTGGGGACCGACCTTTAACGTCACCATCCGAAAGATGTGACTCAGTTTCGAACCTGCGTCCTCGGCTGAATCAGTTTGTAACTTCCACTGTTAGCTGGATTACAGGCGCACGCCACAACGCCAACAATGGTTTTTTAAGAGATTTTTCAAGATAACCCTGTGGAAATGGAGGGATCCACTGAAAAGCAGAGCTTGTAAAATGTGGATCCCTCAAAAAAATGACAAACATCATTTTTGTAACATGTAAATATATTGACTTGAAAGAAAAAGAAATCACTATGCTTTCAGTTTGCTTTGGAAAGGAGGTCGAGATCATGGGTACAAGTGATTTAAGCTTTCGTACCTCCTTGCCATCAGTGGCCTTGACGAGGGCAAAGATTCGCCCATCACTAGTCCAAGAGGCCAGAACATCCTTGCACTTGAATGTTTTTGTGTAGAGTTCTTGGATTTTTGTAGTTAGGTCTTCCTGGATTGTTGTTTTCGTACCTTTAATTTTGCATCGTGCTTTGATGAATTCACTTCTCTTCTTGTAGGATTAGAATTTTACGATGATGGGCCTAGGGCGAGATGAAAGGATTCACGGCTCAAAATGGCTTCACGGCTCAAAATGGCTTCACGATATCTTAATGTGACACGTGTTTGTATACTTTGTGGCACATAAGTCTGTAAGAGTTTAGACCCTCTTTTATATACAAAATAATTTATTCTTAACTGATTAAGTCAAATAGTCTCACCAAAAAACAACATTTCATATCCATTGCCTTCTTAGATTCCGAATGTGAGTTGGGAGGATGTGGGTGGTCTGTCAGATGTGAAGGCAGAGATCCTGGACACCATACAGCTACCTCTACAACACCCTGAGTTGTTTGCTGCAGGACTCAGAAGATCAGGTCAGTTCAGGCTCTTTAATCATGTGGATACAGATTCCAAGATAACTCATGCTGCAGTCAGTCTATGAAAAAATGTGTGTTCTACCCAAATCCAATTGTATCCAGAGTATTATAGACAATGTTTACTTCTTGAAGTGAAAATCAAATTGGAATAAAACTTGTTGAATACATGTATATCCTCATTGTGTTCTTCTTCTGTCATGTAATAGGTATGTCAGATATTTTTGTGTACCAAAGAAACTCTCATGAGGTTTGAAGAGGGAAGAGGAATTTTCATTCCCAAATATATCTAGTTTTAGCCATAATAATGTTTGCTCATGTTTTCAGGATCTACCGTTTATTCTGGGATAGTGTACTATAGGTGCTAAAATTGATAGAAACAATATTTCTGACCTCTGCAAATGTATCTGAAAGGTATTGGCCTGTATTCTTGAATGCCACCCTAAATATAACCTTTGACCTGGTGTCATCCCCATCTAAGTGCTAAATGTCAACTCTGATCTTGTGCCCTGTACAGATCCTCATAATTCTATCACTTAATGAAGATAAAACTTACTTGCTACTATGAAAATACTTCTCTCTTTCATTTCATGACTAAAATAATGGTGTTTTGTTACATAATAGTAATGGTTTATATGGAGTGTAGGGGTTGACTCTTGGCCTTCCATGTATCAGGGGACTTAGTAAGTCAGGATTAGCTTGGGTAACTTTCGAGAATATGGGCAATCAACTTTTCTTCTTCACAAGCGGACCTGTTTAAGGTGAATATATTTGTACAACTGTTTCATTTCTGATAAAGGTGTCTTGCTGTATGGGCCACCTGGAACAGGGAAGACACTCCTAGCCAAAGCCGTTGCTACTGAATGCTCTCTCAATTTCCTAAGGTATGAATGAGAGTCGAAAGGGTTCTGTGACACACGATCCTGCAACAAACGCTCCTCAGACATTTTCCTGCACTAAACAATACCTACTCGAACAGATTTCCCAACCTCAACTCTGCACCCGACACTACATCCATGTACACCTAATCTTAACCCTTACCAGGAATCTAGACCTAACCTAAAATCTAGTTACTTGTACAACCCCAAACCTATTATGTGTATCTTTGACGACGAAAGCCCAGAGCGAATGTTGCCAGAGCAAATGGGTATTGACCTTGAAAGAGAT
Source organism: Mesocentrotus franciscanus (assembly GCA_037976565.1). Taxonomy (NCBI): domain Eukaryota; kingdom Metazoa; phylum Echinodermata; class Echinoidea; order Camarodonta; family Strongylocentrotidae; genus Mesocentrotus; species Mesocentrotus franciscanus. The sequence continues at coordinate 27,493,565 of CP137669.1, read as the reverse complement.
AAAGGGCATGTCCTTTGTAACTTGCACGTGAGCGTTTTGATGTCTAATCTGTTCGTATATTTTATGGCTTCTGTAATTAAGTAATAGTAATTTTTTTTCTTCTTTTCATTGTTTTGTAATTCCTTCCAAGGCTGTCAGTGTTCAGGATTTCATATTTTTTTGCTGTACGTCTGTTGAAAATCTAATGAAAATTTCTCACTAGTAGTTGGAGAGAAATTAAGTGGGTGGAAAAAGGTGAACATCAATGATCAATTGTATGGGAGATTTTCACCTATATGCAACAAAAGCAACCACATATCACTTGTATAAATATTATAGTGCCAAAATGTACTTACAATTCAATAGATATTAGATGGATGAAATTGCAGTGAAGATTTAGAAATCTTATGTTTTTGGTTTTGTATTTCATATGTAACCATTATTCTATGATTGTTTGGAGCACATTTACATAGATGGAAGTGGGTGAATGTAAAAGAATGACGAACGCTGAACTCTAAATGAAGAAGATGTAGAAGAAAATGAAATGACTGCCATGTTTACTATGAGCTTTATAAAGTCGTATTTGTGTTTCACTTTTTTCGCACAAGGTAAAGTGAACTTTTACCCCCAAACAAATTAAATGAGATGAGATGGAAGCCTTTCCAGTCCCCATACTCGTCTGAACAATGGAGTTTATAAAAAAATATGATTTTATCCTAAACATTAAAACAATTTTTATTTTCTCTTTTTTCATAGTGTGAAGGGGCCTGAGTTGATAAATATGTATGTTGGACAAAGTGAAGAGAATGTGAGAGAAGGTAGGTGGTCAGTCCCATGTATTACACTTTGTTATGTGTGTTTGCCGAACAGCAATGAAATTCCCTCTATGTGCAACAGTAGCCGATACGCTGATTCGATTGTGTACCATGTTTGCCGGTTTGCACAAAACAATAGCACAGTGTATAATGAATGTCTAGTCGTAACGGTTTATTAGCTGTACCACATCTCTTGTTATCCATACGATGGGGGTATGATTCAGGTAATCCCACTTTGATTTGACGGCCTTCATGAAAAAGCCCTTTTAATCGAAAAACATAATGTCCGCCACAAGGGATATGCTCTTGGGTAACATGTTAACCCCTTGTACATTGATTCATCATGGCATTGAATTTTCATGGTTAACTGGACTTTCCTTTGTTGCTCACCCAGGGCTCTACACAGCTTTTTTCGTAGGGTCGAGATTCAAGTTTTTTTATTTTTGATGTGGTCTTATTAAACCAGGGTAGCCACATGAGTATAAGTACTGCTCTTCCTGTGGGTCCTGCAATTATTATTACTCCAGCATTGTGTTACCCCACTGGTACCCATTTGGTACACCTTGGAAGAGAGGCACAAATGTGGGCAAAACACCTTGTCAAAAGTACAAGCACTGAGCAAGTATCAAACTGTTGGCTTCTCGTATGATTTTTTGTGCAATAAGACCCTGTTAGATTCAAGACTTTGTGTGTGCAGACGCAAAATTTTGGGCACTATGTGTTCCATGTCTCCATCAGTGCCAAGCCCTTGAACTTCAACACAAAGAGGCCATTTACTAATGGAATTGGACATTATTGTTTGTTTATGCAGTGTTCATACGAGCGCGGAGTGCATCACCCTGTGTCATCTTCTTTGATGAGTTGGACTCGCTAGCACCCAACAGGGGCCGGAGTGGAGACTCAGGGGGAGTCATGGACAGGTAAACACTATTCAAATAGCTGTATCTACTTAATTTGCTTGTTTACTTTCTGTTGTTGAAAATATAAATATTTTCAGTAGTAGCAGTAAAGAAGTAGTAGTATAAAATGTTCTAGTCACAGTTGCTGTATACAAGTACATATATAGTTGAATAAAATGCAGTAGTTATGGAAACTAAAGTAGCTTTTAAATTAAGTGACATGTTATGCATCTTCTCTGGTTACAGGGTGGTTTCTCAACTGCTTGCTGAGTTGGATGGACTCCACAAGTCAGCCGATGTCTTTGTGATTGGCGCCACCAACAGGCCAGATCTCCTCGATCCAGCTCTTCTTAGACCAGGAAGGTACGTTAAATGCATTTCTGTGAATGGACCATAGAAAGGCTTGTCCACATGTGACGTAGTAAAACCACAGCAGTTTTTTTTTTAAACCCATGGGCTACCAAAACCGGATGGGTCATGTATTAAGCCTATGGGAAAAGAGAATCTAGTAGTCAATGGGTTAATGTTAAGTGGGGATGAATAAAAAAACTACCTGTGCACAATGAAGGACTATCATTTAATCACATTTCTGTATGTTATAAGATACATAAATGTGAAGCGCATTGTGTCATCATAATGTGCCCCAGTGATACTGAACCATATGTGAACAAGGCTTTTCATCTGTTTACCTCTTGAAAAACTTGACTGTTAACTGTATCAGTAAAATCTGATGATTTAAATCAAGAATGAGCCCCTCTATATCACCATTAAATAGACTATTAAAGGTAAAGACTAGTTTTGGAAACGCCCCTCTCTCAAAAAAATGAAATGGAAGCTCTCATTACCAATCATGTGAAAGAATATGTTTTGACTAATACGTGATGATACAAATTTTGCCGGGAAAGTCGGGAAACTGCCTACTCATTGATATGTTTGGTAAATTATTATATCTATTGGGACCAAATAGATATCGTGCACGTGGTCGCGTAGTGCCATATACATCTTTCTGTGTACAGTGCTTGTAACTTTACCAAGACTGGGCCAAATTTCTTTAATCATTTTGATGATTCCAGAACCTTGCAGTACACACCAATACTTATATGCTAGATGATCAACCTTTTCTGATCGATTCCACAACGTTTCTTTCACAATGCAATCGCATGACCAGAAATGGTCTTTATCTTTAATTAAGTACACAATTGTGAACAGTCACGTTGCTTTGAAAAAGTACAGAATTTTTATGAAGTAGGTCTATGAGAAAGTAATGAATTTTTGAAAGTTGAACTCATTAGGCATTGTGAAAGAGAAAATATCAGTGTGTTGCAATGAGATAAAAGAAAGTGCGATGGGATGGAAATGTGCGTAATTAAAACTGCACGAATGTGGAGAGTGAATTAGGCTTGGCACACTGACATGGTTTAAAAATGCTGAAAAGTGAAGCTCATTAAAATGCCAGTATTAATTACTAAATCTGGGTCATGATATTGTCTCTGTGTTATGAAAGAAAAAAAAATATCAGTGTGTTGCAATGAGATAAAAGAAAGTGCGATGGGATGGAAATGTGACATAATGTGCATAATTAAAACTGCAGGAATGTGGAGAGTGGATTAGGCTTGGCACTCTGACATGGTTTGAACATGCTCAAAGTGAAGCTCATTAAAATGCCAGCATTAAGTACTAAATCTGGGTCATGATATTGTATCTGTATTACCAATAAATTACATATGTGAATCATTAATTGGCATTTTACATTTATCAGTGAAGCCACATAAAGCGTTAACAGAAAAGATGTCAGAACTGACCTCAAATATCAATCAATATCAATATTTGTTTTGAATCCTATATAAATTTCATTTGTTATAACATAAATCTCTGCTCTTGAGGTATGTGATTTGAATGGTTTTCTAGTAATGAATTCTGCCAACCTTCTTAGTTACCGGTAATCAGTCATTTGATTTTCAAGAACACCAGTGAGATCACAGCAACATATATTGGGGGATGTATCTGCCCATATCCATATTCGCTGCGATATTGTGAGCTTCCATTTTCTTGTAGCTAGGAGTCTTGGGTTAGCATAGTGAAACATAGTGGCACGAAAAGACAAGTCCTGAATGCAAAATGCATAATAGTGATGTTTTCTTTTTTGACATACCTAACTGTACATTACACCTTATCGAGATGGTATATGCATTTACCAGTTCCATATTCTAATGATGTAGTTTTTCCTCCGTGTGATAAAATTATGATTGTCGACAATTATGCAATTTTGCATTCCGGACACGTCTTTTTGTGCCATGACGTTTCGCAAAGCTACCTTATACATTTTTTCATACCCAGTTTATAAACCACTGGTTACCTGGAACTAGCTGGAAGTGTTGAAATTCTCCCTCTGTATACAGCCAAAATTAAAAAGAAAAAAAAAATGCTATAATGTAATTTACATAAATGCAGAAACTAAGAAAAAAGATCCAGAAGAGAATGTATGAATCAAATTGACTTGGCCTTTTATAGTGTTATATATATGTTGTTGATGACATACAATGACAATTCAGCAAATCTGTATAGAAATTGACTCAATAACAATTGTGTATGGGATTAAAAATTTTAAAATTATTAGAAAAGAACATTCCCTCATTAAAAAAATATCAAGAAGAGAATATATATCTAATTTACTTGACCTTGTACAGTGTATGTGTATGTGGTTGATGAGAAATGAGCATGGATATTTTTAAAAAAATTATTATTCCTTCATGAGGAACAGGTACATTTTGGCATACATGTTCCTAACTATGGAAGATAATTTTGTCAAATATGATAGAGAAACAAAGAATTGAAATTTTGCCTCTTCAAAGTTATGTTGGATAGTGGTCCATTTACTGAATTGCACACTAATAGTAGCTAAAAGTAGAAATTGCATGTAACTATTAGATTTAAATTTCGTTGTACCCTTTTAACGAAGAGACTCCAGGGGAATGTCGCGAATATTTTTTTTCTTTTGGGCGGAAGCTGTGACTTGAAATACAGATTTTGCGCAAGATCATGTGCAGCATTACTTCTCAACTCCTTTTTTTTCATCCATTTTCAAAAGGAAATCCAACCTTAAAGTATGTTTCTTTAAAAAAAAAACAGAAATCATAGGAACAGATTGGTGAAAGTATGAAAAAAATTGGAGGAACAATAAAATAAAGTTTTGAAATGTTGAAAGTTGTGATCAGTGTATTTCTATCCATTTTGAGTATTGCCCCAAGAAAGAAGGCGCTTAGGAATAAACCAGGAATGGAATGAATGATATTCAAATACACAACAGACAGAAGAGTTGACGGAAAATACATCATAATCCACTGGCACCGACTACATTTTTCGATTTTAGATATGGCATAGTGGCATAGAATTAGTGACCTCATATTTCAAACATTCATAACTTTCATTATTTGCCTGATTTATTTTTATACGTTCCTTCAGCTTCTCTTATGTTAATGCTTTCACACTTTGAAGTGATGATAAAGGTTGGATATCCATTTTAACCTAACCTGCCCAAAGAACCTACATTATAGGACTCTAGAGCTGTCTTTGCGGTCTGCCAACAACCTATTATCTTCTCTTCCTTACATCTACCAGGTTTGACAAGCTGCTGTATCTTGGTGTGAGCGAGGATAGATCATCACAATCACGAATACTTCATGCCCTAACAAGAAAGTGAGTATAGTATACTCAAAGCTGCATATAAAGACCACTTACCTGTTCATTTTTATCAATATTTTTTTATTTTATCGGAGAAGCAGCCCTGTAAAGGTTTTAGAACGTTTTGCTACATCCCCAGACATGTTTGGTTTTGACTGAAAGTCTGAATAAATCCAAATTAAAATGGAGAGACAAGAAAAGAAGTATTTGTAGGCAGGTGGTCTTTATATTCAAGCTCAACTATTGCAGGATTTATAAGAAATCCTGATCGAAGGATGTGTCATTAATACATCATAATGCATAATTTATCAACTTACTTTAATACAGTGAATTCAATTTTATTATTCTTCTGGACATACTCTAATTATGTGGGACTATCTGGCCAAGGGAGGTGTCATTAATACATCATTAATACATATTATCAACTTGCTTCAATACAATGAATTCAATTCTATTTTCATTCTGCATCCCTCTTTTCACAAGATTCAATCCGAGTCCCTTGCTGGATCTGGGCCTCATTGCTAGGCGATGCCCATTGACCGCGCCTGGGTAGCAGACCATCATGTTCAACATAAAACAGTTGGAATTCAATTCTATTTTCATTCTGCATCTGTCTTTCTTCACTAGATTCAACCTGAGTCCCTCGCTGGATCTAGACGTCATTGCCAAGCGATGCCCTTTGACCTTGACTGGAGCAGACTTCTACGCCCTGTGCTCTGATGCCATGCTGGGGGCCATCAAGAGGAAGATAGCAAGTCTGGAAGCAGGTAGCCTCTCCTCTCTATTTTCATTCAAATCTCACTGCAATCTTCTTAAAAATATAGGCATCTGCTTTTGTACTGTTAACACATTCTTTGCTGAGAGATGTACCAAATAGAAAATGTAATGAATGAAGTTAAATTAAGTTTCAAGGGTCAAATACTTGACTCTCAAAATCATTTGCATGGAATATCTTCCATGGGAACAATCTTTAAACTGCTCTTACATATTTCTATTCAAGCCCTCGGGAAGAAATTCCTGTCCAAAATTGGAGATGAGCATTCTTTTTTTTTTATGAGTGAAGCATAAGTTCACCTTAATTGTTGTTCAATGTAACATGGCCTTATAGTCAAAACATTCATACCCATTATACCATGTGGGCTTCTCACAAAGTTACCTGTATAGGGTACCTGTATAGTATTGTGAATTTCTTGCTTTACTTGCATTTCAAAATAATGCCTCATCTTGAAAGTTTTAGTTTACTATGATCAGTCAAACCATGTCAGATAACGTATTCAACATTTGACCCTGGAGGTCGTGGAATGTTAAGATATGAGTTTGATGTTTGAATAATATATCATGTCAAGTCAAGTGACTGATGATTGTTTTCTTTTTTTTCTCTTGAAATCTCTAGGTGAAGCTGTGGACCAAACTACCATAGTGGTAGATGAGAATGACTTCTTGGGAGCCCTTGATAGATTAGTTCCCTCCATCTCTGAGCTCGAGCTCAATCATTACAAACAGATACAAAACAGAATCAGCAGGGGCTTGTAATAAGTCTTCAGGTCACCTAGTACATGTACTTCTGAACCACCAGGTTTCTTATGGGTTAACCAAGCAACCATAACGGTTGATGAGAAAGATTTCTTAGGAGCTACTGAACACTGGGCTCCCTCAATCTCTGGGCTAGAGTTCAATCATAAACAGATTCAAAACAAATTTAGCAGAGGCTTGTAGCAGTTCTCAAGATCACATACTATTTCTACACCACTAGGTTTCTTTGGGTATATCAAGTGACCACAATAGTTGATGAGAATGATTTCTAGGGAGCATTTGTTCCATTAGTTCAATCGATTTCTAAGCTAGAGCTCAACGACTACAAACAGATTCAAAACAGAAGTAGCAGAGGCTTGTAGGAAGTCTTAAGATGAACACAAGATCTGTACAGCTGATTATGTTTATGACCGACCAGGTTCCTCCCGGGTGGACCAAACTAGTGGTTGGTGTGAAAGACTTTTTAGAAGTGCTTGACCGCCTAGTTCCATCCATCTCTAAGCTAATGCTCAACCATCACAAACGTAGTTACAATGGGGTTGTAGGAAGTCTCAAGATCACCTGTATTTCTGGACTGCCAGGTTTCATTGTGGTTGAGAAGAATGACCTTATGGGAGTACTGGACTGACTAGTATGTCAATTCCCTAATTCCTTTAACCATTACAAACAGATTCAACATTTGAATTATCAGAGGCTTGTAGCAATTTTGAAGGTGACTAAGTGTTCATACTGATCATTGAATTTCTGCATTGCCAGGTTTCTTGAGAATGTCACTAAAGTACTATAGTGGTTGATGAAAAAGACTTCTTGAAAGCCTTTATTGCCTTATTTCATCCATCTCTGAATTGGAATTCAACATTATAACAGATTCACAGCAGAATTAACAGAAGCTAATACTGTAGTAAGTTGTAAGAATACCCAGCATCCATACACCTCAATATATTTCTGCAGCATCACGTTTCCCTCTTGGGGAACTCGAGGTCAGGAAGGCCAGCGACCTATTCTTGCTTCTTGAAAATGGTATATGACCATTTAGACAAATAATTGCCATCAGTAATGATTCAGTTCTTGAATTGGGATAGTGGGCAAACCTTTTTGCACAAACGTGTAACAACAATTTTTGTCCAGGATATGCACGTGTATGTGGAAATGTACAAATACAAGTACATGTACATGTATGTCAATCTTGTGATCTCTTCGGAATCTCTTAGTAGGTGAGTGGGCTCAGTTGATGGCTTGTATTTCTTCTGAACGGGGGAATATTGGTGCAAATTCAGCCATGGCACTTCATAAAAGACTAATGAATCGTGCCCATGCTGTATTCTCAGAAAAGGACAGGTGAATAGTGGTGAACTCTCTATCCTAGAGATCCTCTACTGAAGAAATGCCTGTATCATGTCAAAAACCCCAGTGCAGTCATCATAAACAACTGGGCGTGTTGCCCCTTATATCTCTAGGATTTGATTGAACAGTGAGGAGTAAAAATTAAAGAAGGAGGAGGAGACAGAAAAAGACACAGAGGAGGAGAGGAAGAAAGAAGAAAAAAAAGAGAAACCCTCTTTTTTGTTTCTAAAACTAAATGTTTCAGTAGACATAAAAACATGCCCATAGCAATTAATGTATGTATCTAGCCTTGATATAGACAATGCCATTTTCCGGTCAAAACAACATATGACTTCACAACAGAAATTGAAATTCAAAGAAGGCCATATTGATTGGAAGTCCAAAGCAATTGTATGATCTACAATATCACTTTCTCAACCACAAAACTTGTGACTTCACAATAAAAGTTGCAGTGGCTTGGTTTAAGCAGTGTTAGTGTCTTTCCTTTCTCAGACAATTCCACCTTCTAAGGACAAACAACGTATGACTGCACACTGAGGTAAATGTTACAGCAGATTTTGGAACGAGAGCATTTGAAGTCCAAAGCAATGTTAATGTTTATCTACAGTGTCACATTCAGACCCACCACATCATGTGACTTCACAGTAGAGTTATGGCTGCACTAGACTTTGTTGGACAAACATTAGGAAATGTTTTAAGTCATCAAGAACCACCATCATGGTAAAAGTGTTTGTAAAATGTGCATGCATTTGTGAGCTGGTCTATTTGCATGTCATGCAAGAGGGGGCAGGAAGTCAATGTTTTAAGTGTTTTTTCCCATTTTCCCCATATTTGTTTGTGATCATTCGGGATTCAAATTTACCCTGACATTTTCCAATTCAACAAACTAGTCAGGAAATGAAGATCATGTTCATGTAACTGAGTTATGAATGGTGTGGCAACACTTTTTACAGATTACATTAATCATTTAAAGAGGAAAACATTTGAACAGCAATGAATGTAGTTTGAAGAAGGCTTTACTGTTATGAGGATGTAGTATGATTGCATTTTAAACTTTAGGTTTTGATCATTCTTTTTCTGACTCGCTCTTTCTTCTTAACCTGCATTGAATTCAGATTTTCTGATCAGTACTCAGTATAGGATTTTAGAGATGTGTAATGGTATGACTACGATTATATCAGGTTTCATACTAAGTGGAATTCGAAATACATGTGTGTGTAGGTTATAATGTTATTTAATATTGAACTATGTTATTAAACCAAGTTTCCTTTTTTCAAGATTATGTGCCAAAATCAAATAAATTTATGATGGAATATTTTAAGATTAAACATGGCTATGCAGCACTGTGTAATTTGTGTTCCACTTTTATGAACATTAATGTACTGAATTGTTGATTTGGACAAGGCAGTTTAACTATCCCAATGTGTTCTTCACATTGTATTCTTCCTCATGCAGTATTACTACTATGCTATCATTACAATGACAACTATGGTTACAATTATACATGTACATCTATTGTGTGAATGAAATAAATTTATTGCAGATATGAACATTCTTTAGCTATGCAGCGTACATACTTTTTTTTCTGTGTCTTACTTGAATACGCAAGTCATGTGACAGGAGAGAATAATAGTACTTGTATGTTGATGAAAAATATGTGTTGTAAGAATTGCTTTGCTGTGTGTGATAATTCATGTATTTGTTCATTGTTTATGATGTTCATGCTAATACCTGTACAAGTATATATACATATTACATTTATGTGTATTAGAATACATGAAGAAATGTTACACCATTAACATAGATATGTCTATGTCTATGTACATGTACTATATTTATGATGTATATGATGATTTATGTATATGTAGTATTAATAGACATACTTGTTTACACATTACATGTACTTGTATTAAAATATATACATATACATATATTTACATGAGGTTTATGATAATCCATGTAATTGTGTTAAAATACATAGGCCTATACATATGTCTACATAATGAACATATGTATACATTAATGTATTTTGCTTAATATGGCGTTTATAATGATACATGTGCATGTATATGTAGTTTGTGAATAAAGTTAAATCGTTGCAAAATGAAGTAGTTCAGACTTTTGTTTATCTTATTACACGTGTGTAATTTTACATTCCACTATATGAGAGAATAATTAAAACGTTTACATGTACTCTAAATATACAGAAGAGGAACATGAATTATGATGGTATGTTTCTGAAAAACTAGCTGATGGTAATACGATGTAGTACATGTATATCTATTATATTGATGAAATATAAATATCGCTTTATTGAATGGCCTCCGTTTGTCTTTCATAAATTTACTAACAAGGATTGAGAGAATACGGGTATGTTGCTCAAACACCTTTCTCGTAACAAATGTCACTTTAAGGCTGTGAATATGTACATGTATTTGAAAGAAATGAAATCATAGCAAAAGTGAAATACTTTTGACTTCGAGAGAAATATGATAATACAAGGGAGGGGGCCCTAAAAAGGGGCCCACTCGTGCAAAAATTTGAAAATCGTGCTGGTCGATTTTTCGCAGGGGTTGGGTACTGAGCAGTTGGCACCCGAAAAATTTTCTTCCCTACAGGAAGGGTTATTTTTTCCACCGCCCCTCTTGGGCGCCAGGAGGGCCCAACTTCTTTTTTTCAAAAAGGGTGTTTTTACCTGTTTTTTTGCTAGGGAGGCCCGGGCACCCCCCCCCCTGGATCCGCCACTGGTGGTCCATGTGTTATGCCTATGGGAAAGAGAGAATTCTGTAGTCAACAGGTTAAAACAAATATGAATACTGTGTGATAATGATGAAAATAAATTTCACGGCGCCGTCATTGTACCATTGATTGCCCTTGGCTTGAGCATCCTCTTTCCTGAAATTGAATTCGAAGTGCTCAAATTGTGTTATATACACTACTTCCAAATTGCAACAAAACTTCACCCCCTCTCACTTGCATACTATCCACCTTGTGACACCCCACCCCCAAAAAAATATTTGACTAGTACGCCAATTGCCTTGCATATAGTAAAAAGTAAATTGCAGCAAAACTTCACCCCCCTCTCACTTGCATACTAGGGACTTTTAGATTTGCACGTCGACATAGTGGACTGCAACGTGACGTCCTTATAAGGCACTGCCGGCAGTCCACGCTCTCGTCGTCTAAATCTAAAAGTCCCTATTACCCACCTTGTGACACCCCACCCCCAAAAAATATATATATTAGACTAGTACGCCAATTACCTTGCATATAGTAAAAAGTAAATTGCAACAAAACTTCACCACCTCTCACTTGCACATTACCCACCTTAATTGTGACACCCCACCCCCCCAAAAAAAAATATATATATTTGACTAGTACGCCAATTACCTTGCATACCATTGAACTATTCCATATAACCGTGGACACTGATGACTATATAGTTCGGTCTGAGGAGACGTTACTTTTGATTCTGGGAAAATATCGGGGAGGGCCGGGACGCGAGATAGGATTTACATCACCTATCCTCCCTAGATTAGCATGAACTCGCAAAAGTACAATACTGTAGTTGCAAAAAAACAACGCTGACCATGCAATGAACTTACATAAAGCACTGGTTATACGTGATTGCACACGTCGTGATTATTGATACTAGAAGCCATGAGATAAAATTTTCTTATATGAATTTATCTCTACAATATCAATCTTCCAAGGTTGAAATTAATTTTCTAAGACTTCACCCCCCATTTTTATGCAATCGCAAAAGTACAATACTGTAGTTGCAAAAAAACAACGCTGACCATGCAATAAACTTACATAAAGCACTGGTTATACGTGATTGCACACGTCGTGATACTAGAAGCCATGAGATAAAATTTTCTTATATGAATTTATCTCTACAGTCAATATCAATCTACCAAGGTTGAAATTAATTTTCTAAGACTTCACCCCCATTTTTATGCAATCCAAAATGCTATAAAAGACAAGATATTTATTCGAATTTGAATTCAAATGTATTAATTAGAATTCAAACATGTAATATCCTCTCAATTTTTTTAAAACTAAATATTTATAAACTCAAACTTATAGTTGTAAGAAAGATAATAGAGTGTAAACTAAAAACTACAATAAACAGAAATAGCAAAAAAATACGTAATACAACATGCCTCTTTGGCAATATAATACAGAGATGATAAATAAATTACGTTTCATGTAAGAATTAAATAGAAAGATTAACGATGATGTAATTATCGCGTGCAAGAAGCCCCTGAAGGCACAATTATTGTTAAAGTCAAACGCAGGGCAAGACCCGTTTGAGCGTGAATATGTTTTGTAATAAGTACATTAATGTTTAAATACGGCTATTTCCCTGAAGTATTAAAAGATGGATACATGCGTGATTGTAAATATTTCATACATGTAATTTGAAAAGGTTAAAGAGTACCTTCCATTGTCGTCTTTTGAAACCAGTTGCATTATTTGCCACGCGAAAACAGAAATCAATGTAGGCAATCTCAACTTCTCGTTTGACATCATTACAGTAACAATTTTGCTGATTACGAAGTGAAGCAGAAATTAAAAATCCATAAATCAATGAACAACTACAAGAGCACCAGTGAGATTGTTTGCACACGACGTGCTTATGTATATGGGAAACATGCCAGCTGGCTATTGGCGGCTGTATTATGTGTATGAGAACTCGCAGCTGCCTAGAGCTCACGTATTAATTTACCGCTGTTCTAGCGTATTACTTTTATCAGAACTGTCGAAACGTGAATATGAATTTGGTGTATATTGAGCGGTCTAATTATGATAAGGAGGATGATACTCTGTCGCATTCTTTTGAAATTTTATGTCATATTATGAGAGCTAGGACGTCTGTCAGAATGTTCCCTTGTTCTAGCTCCGTTTGTCAACTTTGGCATTAAAAAACAAAATTATGCGATGTAGGATATTGTATTACTACCGCGCGGTAATTCTTGAGAATTTATAATTTTTATTTTGAAGGACGTTTGATGAAAGCCCTGCTGACAACTAATTAACTCACATTAATTACCTCCACAGTAGAACTGTAGATGATTTATGTGGTATTTTAAAAATATACTCTATTATATCATTTGTGTGTGATCAGGGTCGTACCACACCGACCCCCTTAAATAGCAATAAAGTGTATCATTTTCGACAAGACTATAATAGGAGAGCAAGCAATATTGAGAGCGAAAGTTTACTGATCGAGAGACAAAGAGCGTATGATTTCTTAAAATGCGTTGTAATTTCCGTCCGTCTCCAGTCCGGAGGGGGTAGTAAAAGTCAGAACACCCTTCGTCCTCTTTAGATTGCATTGTGCATTGGGTGTTTAATTGTTTGGTATTTTGTACTTTCTGTTTACAGAGTATTAGTATGTCAAGACCTTGTTATTTCATTAAAAATTAACCTGAAACAATGTTTATAGCAAATTTAATAATAAATATAGGTATAATTTGATTTCGTAGATTCCATATTAATTTTGTTATACAAATATCAATTTTTCTTTTTTTAATCTTGTTGTTTTTCTTTTGTGTTTTGGGGAAAAAGAATTTGTTGTCAGGGGAGTAACACCTATACAACTCCTTCTTCTTCTCATTGCTTTCATATATAGTTTGCATAATTAGTTTTAAAATAGAGTAGGTATACTAGAAGAAAAGTAAAAGGACGAAAGAATAATGCAAAGAAGCAAAAGTATAACAAGTGTTTATATCTTTTCTTTTAAAAGCATTCAGAATTTACGACGCGAAGTCTAATTAATATTGATAACTGTATAATTATGCTGTTTTGTTTGTTTTTGTTTTTCTCTTTGGAATTAAGTTACTCTTTTCCATGTATTTTCATGCTTTTAGCTTTTTTCATGTTTTAATCTGATAATGTACTGTTTTTTTAAATATAGTGTAACTTATGGCAGATTAGCCTCGTGATAAACAAGTCATCATATAAAATCTACTACGAATACTATCTGTTATAAGGCATTTGCCCAATTTCTCTTCATTTTTTAGGAAGGCAAATAGGATTCGGAACAACATTTTGTGTAAAGCTTTCCAATTGCACTCATGTGTTTTCAGTGATACGTGAAATGTTGCCTACACGTACTTCTTTTATGCCCTTGATATCCTGATATCACGAAGCTGGCAAAAGAAACTGTACAATCGTATCATATTCCCTGTTGATTTTGGATTGTACATGTACATTCTTTCATTATAAAGTAACTACATGACTTATGTACACGTTGCTAAGAGTACACGGACAGTTCTTCTGCAAGAAAATAGCTCATTAATTCAACATTTATCATTAAGTCACTGGATTCACAACCTTGAAAATGTTTTAATTGGAATGGTGTAACGGAGTAATCAGCAGTGGCGGTTCGCGGATTCTCTGACCGGGGGTAGTGCTGAGGTGCTGACTAAGCAACAATACACAACATTTGGGTAATGATTAAACAAATAATGTTATCAACATGAGTTTGGGGGGGGGGACGTTCATGACTGTCTTGTGCAAACTTTTTTTTTAATTCTCGAGTAGGAAGGTAGGCAGATTTAGTTTGGTGGGCAGTAGGGGGAGTGCAAGTGTCCCTGTCCCGCTGAAAAGTTCACCGCTGTATTATGTATTGCGTTTTTTTTTTTTACAACGGGTGACTCGTGAATTACAAAAGCATTTTCTACGAAACTCGTATATGAATTAGACGCTACTGAATTCCTCCTCGCCTAGGATATTCCGATTAAATCTTCTTGCTCGATCTTCACTCGGCACTATAGACGGAGCATGCGCATTATCGTTGGATACGAGTAGTGGCGCCCGTATCGGTGTGGGAAGTCTGGCAGGTGGTGGTACATGAAAACCACTCTCTATCTTCCCCAGATTTCCTCTCAAAACACCTGTTGAAAAACTTGACAAATGTATGCCATAACCGTTATATTTGGCAATGTCCTTTTCATGATAGATTGTTGAATATGAGAATAAAACGCACGATAATGCATGATCTTTGTGGCGGATGCTCCCCAAAACAGAGAGATTCGCTCCAAATATGTGTGTGATGCGCAGATGAAGTTTGTTTATGGCAATGATGCGATACGAGTCGTTGTCGTCGCTGCAATCACTCTAATGCGATCCCATCAGGTGCGGGGTTTGTGGCGACTTCATTAATATTCATAAATTATGAAGCAACGCTCAGCCAGTCAGCGAGCTCGACATCCTGGCAGGCAATTAACATGACGAGGTGTGGAGCCAGCTTGTCCTCTCTCTCTCTCTCTCTCTCTTTACTCCTCTTCACCAAGGGTTTCTTACTACTACAGTGTATAGCGCTACGCGAAACCATGGTGATACAGAAGCCTCGCCGCCTTTTGCATATGATGTTTTTCAACTACAAACTGAAATCTGTTGTCGGTGTGCACCCAAGATGGCTAACACTCGAAATCTAAGCAGAATGTTACCGAATTACTATTGCTATTTCAAGGCGAAGCGTGAGCGGAAGAGATAATACCTTTCAAAAATAGGATCTGTAATCTACATCTTGTAAACCAAGTGATGGTCAAAGTTTGAGGAACCTGCCAGGAAAACGTCAAACAGGTTTCCCAAAACTGTTGTTGACGGCTTGTGTCGAAAGTGCGGTTAGTGCTCAACGAACAATTAGTGCGCAGTTTGTATATACAAAACGTTCGTATAGCGGGAGATTTTTATCCGCCATCTTGGTCTCCTTTACTGATATCATTGTGAATACATGGATGTTCATTCCATTAACTACTTGGTTCTTACTGATTCAATTTTAGGGACCATGATACCTACTAACCGTCAACAAATGATACCTTGTTGTGGACAAAGTTCCGAAGAGATTTAATCTTCACGTGATTTTGACCATTGGCGCATAAATACCACTGTAGAAAAAACAGATGAGGGTGGTCGCTAAACAGACCACATGTGTAGAAAATAACATCAATTAAAGCTGTGTAACAATCGTTTTGAATTGTTTTGATGGTTGTTTCTCAGGTGGTGTTTGATCAGAGTATTTTACAACCACAAATGTGGCGTAACGCCATCTTAGAGACGACAGGATTGCATCCAGCGTTCACCAAACCCAGCGCGAAGGAGGAATACTTATACCATGGATAACCTACACATCAATATGGAATTACTCATATTTAGGATGTGATCCTGTAACGTTACCGTTTGCTGGTCTTGCAAAGTTTTAAAAAGAAAGAATACTATTCGTTCGATTCAGCCACCTCTTCGGCAGAAAGAAAAGGCAGCCAGAAAGAGGCGGGAACAGTGTGGTATCGTGATGGCGCGGGGCACTACATTCTGTGCCATCCTTCATCTTAAAGAAGATAACGCTCGCTTTGTTCTCCTTGTGCTTATTCTTCTTTGTATATGCTAATCGGGGCTGGGATATTTAACGTAATCGAGGGAGCAACAGAGACTAGGAAAGGGCGGAATACACGAAATATTTCGAAGAATATATTAGCAAACAGCATGACACGAACGTATCTTTCAATGAAACAGAATTTAGGAGGTACTAAATCATTATGCGAGAGCGTCTGCGAAAGGACTGCTCCCTGAGAAAAGACCCAGATGGGACTTCCCAGGAGCATTCTATTTTGTCGCAACGGTTGTATCAACAATAGGTAAGGCAACGATGTCATTTTCTTTTTAAGAATTGCTATAACCCCCTTCTCCATGATCCTCTATATGTACAGGAAGGATGTGGCTCTATTTGGGGTTCTTACCATCTTGAAGAAATGGTATTTAAACTGGCGGGTGTACATTCATCATTATAGATAGGCCCTACATGATGTGGAATTTAAACCTGAACGAATACCATGTATAAATCTTCATTATAAATAATACATTATCATTGGACCCATTTAGTCATAAGGACAGAAAGGTACAACTATCTTTAGAACTAGAATTATAGCAAGATTTATAAGGAATCCGTTATGTTGGTTTACCGTACATGTCACAGAATGCTTCCTTGATTTGGCCTGCTCAACCCTAACATCACTTGGAAGCGATGGGTGTAATTATCTGGAACCATATAATCTGATAATCATTATACCAACATACTTCGAGGACCTCGACCCATGACCTTGGTAAAAATGATTAAAGAAACCCATTGCAGCGAATAAGTATTTTATGACGATATTTAATTTATTCCTTGAACGCAATACAAAAAACATGGCTAAATTTCTTAAACAACGCTCTGTACTTAAAATAAACTTTGAAAGGCTAACCCCGTTCGAGGCAATGCTGGGTACAGATAAATGGAAAAAGTATTATGTTTGTGAGTGTGTGTGGGTGTGAGGCTGAGGGTGTGTGTGACGGGGAGTAACTTGATGTATATTTGCCTGTGAGTATATCTTGTCAGTAGAGGCTTCTGTCAGCTTTGTCATTTGAATATTTCTTGACCTCCGGTATACTGATATGAAGCTTCACTTTGACTCATTATTATTAGTTTTCTCAATGAACTAAACCAAGCTTTTGGACCATATTAACTGGATTTTCTGGAAAACTAAATGATGCAAATCCATCTCTTATACATCTGCTATTCTCCCAGCTGAAAGTATATATATATATATATATATATATATATATATATATATATATTATGTATTCAAGGTGTATGATAGCTCACTTTTGGATAAAAATAAACTGTAGATGATGAACTAACTGACAATAAAAGCACCCTTTCTGGGTTTTTTGGGTGTGAACTACGTCACGGCTCTCATTACTAAAGAAAGCTCTCCTTTCGTACCAGCTGTCAGTTTACCTTTTGGCGCGCGGTGTGATCAAACATTACGCCATAATATAGATCCTCCAGAAATCGTGTCGTTTGTGTTTTCAAAATTAATGTCACACATTCGTAAGACAATTTAATTTGTTAGGCGTGATTTGGAAATCCTCGAACGGGTTATTGAAAAATTATTGACATAGTTCAGTAACTATAATTATTTTAAGTGAAAATAATCTCGCAGATATTCGTTTTAAGTCAGGATTATAAAGGCGGAACTTCTTGATAAGGAAACTTCTGATATTACTGAAAAAAAGTAATGCTCCTTTATTATTTTACGGAAAGGAGACACCATTAAATTTCGTTTTGAATTTGATTTTGTAATGGTGGAGCAAAAATCTCCAAACATGTCAAATTATGTACACAGGCCTACGGTGGAAATGAGGATATTCCTAAATAACAATCGAAAACATACTGAAAAAAATGTTCGTAGTCTGTGGACTTTACATAACGTGAATGTTAAATGTGAATGCCGGTTTGATCATATATATGTAACATCAATAGGAGTGCCCTCCTTGAAAGATTATTAATGAAAAGCTTAAATATATCTCAGGAGAATTCAGTATAAGTCTGGATTTTTTGCATTAAAGAGGACAAAAGTTTGAGTAACACGTTAGTTAATTTCACATTCTTTGTCCATTCTGATATTTCATTTTTATCAGTATGATTGTGCCTATATGACAAATGTGGTACAAATTTAATAGGAAAACTTTATTTCAGTTTGTTTAATTGATGCGATTCATGAAAAAATAGCAATTTAGGGAATTAATTTTAATCAAAATTATATTAGGTTTTGTCTCGACCCTTTTATCTCAGAGCCTCTCTAGATGAACCATAACAAGGAAGATCGCAAGTAGATTGATATAGATAAGCCCATTGTAGAAAGTGACATGAATTCAAAAACATTTAATTCATTTAGTTGGCTTTTAAATAAAAATTCATCTTAACAAAAACAAATAGTAATGGATATATGTACTCAAGAATTTATGTGATTGTAAAGCAATTAATACAGCTACATGGAGACTTTAAAGTAAATTTTGATGATGGGGGAAAAACACATTCATTAATTGGTCTTGTTTTGGACAGAAAGGAGCTCTGAAAGTCATTAAATTAAAGTCTTCGTTATGACTAGATTTATGTTGCACCCTGGAGCTAGGAAATGTTGTTAAGGACGAAACGGCGAGAAGGGCACATCTTCCATATTCTTATTCTGCTTTCTCCCGGGATATAATGGGATGCATCTGCGAATCTTTTACATAACAATACTCGCAGGGGCACCCAGCTATATCGAGTGCTCTCCACTTTAATGATTGGGAAAGAATTGGAGTCAAAAAGCAATTAAAATCTGCTCTCATCAATTAAACCTAACCATCAAGAAACCGAAGATGATAATTGGAAGTGGGTCCAAAAATTCTTTGTGTGTTTTTTCCCCCTCTCTCTGTCTGCGCTTTTGTGCAAACTCGTTGACTGGTCTTGATGAGCACGGAGCGAGAGCGTTCCGGATGCTGGTGTCAAGACAACGAACCTCTACGTCAGCGGGACATAGGCCTGTTTAGTTCTCTGTGTAATTAAACCCTCACCTCCTAATGTAAGGATAGCGATTAATGGAAAACGACGGCTAAAACTACTATCGTAACCATGATGATATTCGATCCGCCTGGGCAACGATGGACGAAATTAATTTATAATAGAGAGAAATTAGCGCCATCGTCAGGGCTTGCATACAAGCCACGTAACCAATAACAATGTCTATCGAAGGTCTGGGGCTAAACTTAACCTCTAAAGTTCACCAAAGATGAAATAACAAGTTTTGATTTGTCTACACTGACTGATCACTATTACATCGGATTATGTATTCTCACTAACGTTTTATCGTCTTTTGTTTATTGTTGACTGTCTACGTCTCACAAATTCTCAAAGCTAAAATAATAGAACTTGATAGTAACGACGCCAGCAAGATATTTCTTTGACCGTTCTATATATAGCTGTGCGATTTCAAGGATTAAAGTTATTGTCAGGAAATATTCCTTTACAACACGTACGTCAGAGGGAAATATGAATATACTACAATTTTTGTTTCGCAAAGGGCGATATAGACAAATCAAATAATATGAAAGACATAACGTTAGAAACTACTTACATTTCTTTCAATTGTGAAGTAATATATGCATGGCTAGATATGTAAAGGAGCACAATTTGAAGAAAAATAATAAGTATTAAAAAAACTTTCCCGTAATTGGACGCATGCATAGCTCCAAATATGGACTCTCATCGGCGCGGCGGTTCGCTGGCGCGCATGACTACACCCTTTACCCGTATCATACATTACATGCAAATGTTGCAGTTCGATGCATTCATGAATCATTAAAACAAGATGAAGCGCTTCCGCGACGCCATTGTTCTATCTATCTTTGATATTACAGCCCCCAAACCCGAATTCATCAAATCGTGACCTGAATTCCGCTAGAGCTGAAATCAGCCCATCATTCCAATCCATTAGGAAATACGCCTATGGGTTACTTCGAGGTAGTCATACCAACATCAGTTTTTTTTTTATTCGTGCACGTAAAAATCCAAAACAAAAACACATTATGCCACCATTTCGACGTTTTTATTCATTGTAGCAGATTTTCAAATATACAGGAAGATATTTTCTGTATAAACATATGTGATATAAAGATAACGTTGTTTGGAAACGGTATTATCATGGAAAAGCTAAATGATTTGAAACAAATGAATAATCTATTCAGTACGGTGCATCATGTGAATAGGACAATTATTGGCGGAGATGGGGATAAGGCGCCCCAAGTAGCGACAATTCTTTCGAACCCGCTTCATTCATTTCTTTCTTTCTTTTCATTAGATGCATGAATTTAATGTATATTTGTACCATTCAAATTCAAGTTGTGAAGGAGACGAAGCCACATGAACCGCTGTTGGAACCTAAAACCCTTTGATGTATGCTTATTATGTAGCATGCACCTTGCGTGTTAAAAATGACACCGGCGGCAGTATAAAGGCGTCGCTCGGAGGAGTCTCAACATCACGTGACACTCAATGTAGACCAATCCCTGTCCACGGTTGGTTTTGCTCCTCACTCTGGTTCACAATGAGACCCCTTTGGTGGTTTCTGCATGTGTTAGTGTATGGCTTTTTGTCAGACCTAACAAAGATTTAGAAAAATTGGGGGAAATACCTTGAAGGATGATTAGTCTGACGTAACAGTGACCAAAAATAACAAGCCTACATCATTTTAGCCAAATAGAAGCAAGAGCTTATTAAAACCAGTCTCCGATTATTCAGTCTCTTTTGGTGGTAAATGGTTGAGGGGGAGGGGGCAGATATGGATAGGGAAAAGGGGAGGGGTTGAGGAGCGTAGAGGTTCCTCAGTCTTGTATTGTATACACCATACGATTGCACAGTCCTAGATTAAGTTGTTCAAAATATAAGCATACATTTATATATATTTATATATTATATGCATATTTGATACCCAAAATTATGTATTGCCGTCCTTTGTAGACATATTTTCGCGGCCAGCTGCATGCACGAGATAATTGTCAAATGACACCCTTATTTTGACACATATACAGTACATAGGCTATAGGGAGTGTGACCTCGTACGGGAGGGGGAATGTGACCTTCTAAGGGAGGGGGGGGGGGGCAAATCCAAAATTCATTGCAACTGACACAATCTGGAAGTAACCTTGAGTGGACGGTTTGACGTCATGGATTGGATGTCGGAATGTTCATGATGCTATCCTAGCCGAATTCACTCCAACCATGCCAATGTTGAATTAAAGGAAACCTTACCCCAAAGAATAAGTGTAGGTATTCTGAAAAATGAGATGTATTCCTGCCCTTTTATGTACAATATTCCTTACGAAAATGTACAAGATATATATAAATGAAGATATTATTGGCATGATGTGATTCCTTTTAGCATGACATGGGCGCAGCCATTTTCTTGAAAATGTGACAAACCAGTTGAAGTTGTACATGTATCATGCATCATGCATCAAGCTTTTGTTGTAAGGACTTTTTAAATCAATAATAAAAACCTTTACTTTTCAATGAGAAAAATCATAGCTGAGAAGATAGAAATTATATTTGGTGAAAAATTTATAACAGGGGAACAATTGTAACTAATTCATTTAAAATTACTAAAATAAAGCAGTTGAAAAATCTATTTCATTTATGAGAATCCTTCATCCCAGAAGAGCACCAACTTATTTATGCAATTTAGGTTCTGGCAATTGTAGTACAAAGGATAATAGCAGGTGAATGGAATGCTTCATCACCACACACACACCTGGGTAGAAGGAAGCATCCATAAATTTGAATACATTTACTTGATAAACGACTTCAAATAGTACGTCACGTTATTAAGAAAATGGCGATGCCCATGTCGTGCTGAGAAGCTGTACACTATTCTTGCTTTATGCCTCTCTCATACACTTTTGTTGTGGGAAATCTTGTAGAATAATGGGCAAGAATATAATAAGTCATTTCTTGGGGTGGGGTTTCTTTTGATTTCACTCATATATTTATATTCACATTCTGGGTGCAACATGTCGAATGTTGTGACGTGAAGGCAATCGATTGACATGTAAGCCTCACTTTTCTTCCTTGTCGAAATTTAAGATTTTATTTAGGATTTTCTTTAACTTTTGAATACTTCCACTGAGTATGAATCAATCCCATTGTTTCGAAAAGGGCAAATAAGGCAATATCATTTTCAATTTTTGCTTTACTTCATCGAAATTATCATTATTTTAACCTTCTATATTTCACTAACAAAATATGAAAACACGACTTTTTCAGATGTCGTGGTTATACTGTCACGTAGTGCCATGTTTGCCAATGTTTGCCAATAATATCTCTTAATCTCAATCACGAATACAATACTTTGTAAGCCTTAAAAATCAGTTTGCCATGTTTCCCTTCTGTAATTTAAGTTATTGCTAGATACTTACAGTTCTAAACGTGCTAAACTACTGTTCACAAAAGCCTCGTATAGTATCATTACACCTCAAAAATAAATTTGTCACATCTCTTTAGAGTCTTTTATTCGATGTATAGCATTACATTCGCCATTTTAAATGTCCCGAGAACATTTTCACGTTCAAGTGGAAGGGATATAGGATGTGGGAAATAATTCACCAACATAGCAGCGTTAGAAATGAGTTTTGTTTTTCTTCACTTGTGTAAATCCTTTCACTTCCTTACACCGCCGTTTGTAAAGTTGACGGCTCTTTTTAAGAGTAGGTATACACTGTATTTCTCAACTCTCTTGCCATTAGTTACGTGGCGTTTAAATCTTACTTTTGTACATTGAAATGTTATAACTTAAGACACTGTTGCTTGTTGAATGGTATATGCAGTGCACAGAGAAAACGCTGTTTAATAATGCAAACAATTGTTTACAATATGAACTGAACAACCCGTTGTACAGTTCATATTGTAACAATTTGTTTAAATATTAAACAGGTTGTATACATTAAAAAAAAACCTTTTAAACAGCGTTTTTACTGTGTGAATACATTTCATAAAGCTCACTTCTTTATTATCATGATTATGTTTATGACCTAACCTTAAGCTGCCTAAACTTTGAAAACTCGCACTGGTAGTAAAGCTGTGGATTCCGTCAATTGTTCAGGGTGTGTTGCGAACAGGACTAATTCTGTTTTTCTGTAGTCCATTCGTAGTCTTTTTGTTTTGGCGCTTCATTACAAGAGAAACATTGGGACTTCATGTGAAATTTTACATTTAGTTTTTTCTTTCAAGTTTGGTATACAAAATACAGCACAAAGAGGGTTAATTCTTTTCTAGTAATTACGAGAGAGCTTGCGTAGAGTCAAGATAAGCTCTTAAAAGATCACTGGTGATTACCTCATCAGTTCATGGCCTTTTCATCTCCACATCGGATATTATAAAATTCACATTCACAGCCCTTCTTCTCATCCATATAAAATTCGGCATATCAAGTTATAAATAAGCTCATGTAATGTCCGTAAGGTGTATTATGATGGGTTGTGAGGGTTTTGAATTAAGCTAATTGGATACGGTGTTGGTTTCTTCTCTACTATAATGATTGTTCTGATGGTACAGGGCGGACGGCATATCCATTAGACTGATTAAATCGACGACTAACCGTAAAATCTTCTTTGTGCTTTGGCATAAAAGAGGAAAGAAAGGGAAATAGAAAGAAAAGGAGATATAAAGAAAGAAAGAGAAAAAGAGGGAAAGGTAAATACATAGAAAGATAGACGAAGAGAGGTATAAAGAGAGATACAGAGAGAGAGAGAGAGAGAGAGAGAGAGAAAGGAAGCTATGCAGAATGCGTTTTGTGAATTAAAGTAAAAAGACTAAATAGATGATTTTAAATTTGACATAATAGTGATTATGATGATGTTATATATTACGATAACTATGACAATGATCATGATGATATTAATGATAATTTTTGTAATTATAATGATAATGATGACCAATTAATGATAATAATGATGATTATAATGATGATGATAATAATAATAATACAAATAATGATAATAATATTAATAACAATTAATCTTGAGATTTTTACTTTTACGCGTGACATTTCATATTCCAATGCACTTTACGGCATGGATATGTTTTAAACATTTAGTCATATGATACACATGCTAACCTACACGAAGTGGTACAAATATAAATATTGCAATTTGGAACGTTGCCATGTGGACGGCATGTAAACAGCATCTACCAAAGTCCCCCTTTTCACCTGAATCCATTAAAAAAAAATCATTTAAATTTAGCCTTCAGATTAAATTTCACATTTCACAGTCATCATTAATCACAAACATTGAAATACACACACTCCGAATGACGTGGTATGACTTCCACAACTAGATGGTAAAGAAAAAATATACCTAAGATTAATAATCATATGGAAAATGTACTTTTCACACAATTTGTGAACTCCTACATGCTTGTTAACGAGGAAATGCTGTTTGAAACAATGGTATAATCAGATACAAACCTTTTTTTGGGGGGGGGGGAATGTGAGAGAATCTTATATAAAATCTCAGCTTTTAAGTATGTTATCTATTGTTAAGAATCAAAAGCAGATAGTGGACATTCTGAAGAGGAAAAAAATGGAAATGTATGTAATACCTTACATTAAACACTAGCTTCTTTGACTGCAACATTGTAGTGATAGAGGAGACAAATTGAGAATGGAATTTAATGAAAATGTACTCAATTGAGGGGAAGGTCTTTTCTGCACAAGGTTGAATTTAATTGCAAATCTTCCCTTCTATATTAAAGTTTATCGTACAGTCCCAAAATGCAAGAGAAATTCTATACCATACGGACGTGACCGTGATCTAAATTAAATAAGTAGTTCGAGTTAACAATTTCACCCCTCCTATTGCCTCGGTTTTCCATATTTAAGCAATTTTACGAAGTGTTATCGAAACAAGGCTTTTCTAATTGACATGGGTTTTATTTTCTCAGAATCATTACCCGTGTAATCTATTTGAATATTGATTCATTGTTATGCATGTTTTAAGCGCAAGTATTCATGTATTACATATTCTAGGGGTTCTTAATTCAATTTATCATTACGCCGCAGAAAAAACACATGTCGACTTTATAAGGTATATACTTTCGCGATTTCTCTTTAAAAAATGCACCAAATACAGAAAGTGGAAAATGTCCTGAAAAGGAATTTGATTGCAACATATGGTACTTATAAAAATATATATCCATACGATAACATCACCTCTCTTTACATGATTGTATAACATTAATTTAAACTATTGGTTAGTATGGTACAAATGGGAATTATCAAGCACCGTGGCGTGGAGTGCACGTGTTATGTCACGGTGTAATAAATGAACGAATCCGATGAACGTTAAATTGCTGTACATGTAGAATGCTGCATAGAAAATCCAGACCCTTCATTATAATTGTTGTATATTAAATAATATACACAGGAAAAATAACCAAATAACAAAGTATATGAAATTATGTATGAGGGAAAGAGAGAGAGAAAATAAAAGTTACAATTGGTTAGAAAGATAATGGGCAAGTCGAAGAAGATTACCATACAATCGTGCTCATGTATCGTGTTTACTATGAAGAAGAGATGTGATTATTGAGCCGAAGAAAGAGAGTGAACAGTTTATTGTTGGGATAAACAGTGGATGAATAAGCAGAGAAAAATCGAGAGAAGAGTGGGGATGAAGGAGAAAAAACGGAGAAATGGAATACTTGTCTTCTTAACATGCCTGTCAACAATCCGTGATGGGGCCTCTTGAAATTGTGATGTGACGGCAAGCGAATCCGTCATCCGATCTACATTGAACGGCTTATACAGGATGGAGAGTACAGTGCCTGGTCCTTGCTTCATAAAGCCTTGAAGTTTTTCACCGGAAATTAGCGATAGGCATACAGCCTCGTTCCCCAAAACGAACGAGGAGATAACAATAAATAAATCAATCGCAGATGCATAACTGAAAGTCCTTGCCGTGGAGGATTGAGTTGTCTGCACGAGGCAGGAGAAACTGTTCCAATCGCGTCCAAGTTTGGAAACCCCTCGGGACTGCTCGCGGGTATATCGTTATAATGATACACGAGCATGACGCAAAGTATCGATGAAATGTTCAAATTAATGATTTCATAATCAGCAATATTAATATTTCTAGATAAATCTCGATAAAGGTTTAAGGACAATATCTGGGGTTATCGCGTATTTAGTAGTTTAAAGGCATCGTTTAACAATGTTAAATCTGATATGCATGGCCCTACGCGTTATCAGTGTATGGGATATGGTGTAATATTGAAGCCCTAACAAAATTGCGCTCCAAAATGATCATGAAGTGCCTCAAAAAAGTAAAAATCTTTGAGTTACCGGTTTAACCATACTCATTTCCCCAATAGACTGTAGTGTTATAAAAACCGTTAGGAAAACGAAAAATGAGATTTCGATTTCCAATCATAAATATCTTGATATAACCAGACAGGCGATGGGCTTGTAAAAGTCATGGGATTCCCGGCTGACCTAAAGGTTTATAATTATGATTGCAGCATTAGCTAAATCCAGGATTTTGTTTCAGAATCTGAGGAAATGTTACCGAGTCACTTTAAGCAAATGTCAGCATTGTGATTTTCGGGACTGAACAACACCTCAGAAGATATAAGCTGTAACTATTTCTTTAAAAACAATCGAGATATATTTAAAGTGACATTCGATTTTAACTTATTTGGGAACAACAACAAAAGATGTTGAAAACAGAGATTGATTACATTTTTCGTTTGAAGGCTATAGTGGACGTTGTATACAGAATCGGTGATTTGTAGATAGTAGGAAAGAGGGGAAGAGGAAAAAGAAGAAGAGTACCATAGTTGGATAGTATGCAGGTGGTTTGAAGAGAGAGAGAGAGGAGTTCGGGAATGGAGCTCCTGTTGAATGTAAGAAATACAGAGTCGACAAATGTGTCACCTAGCCACTGAGAGAGAGAGAGAGAGTTGTTATTTATCGGAAAAGTTTTCAGTAAAATTGGTTTAACATCTACCTATCAGCCTAAATCTGTGGCGCGGCAAATATTTTCCCACCCTAATATACAGAAACGTATTAAAACAGAAATGGTAGATTAGGAATTATAAGTCTACTAATTTCAATCCATACTAGAATTCTCATAAGTATGATAAAATTTGTTCATGTATTATAGAAGAAACGTTCTTCTAAAGGCACATCGGGTCTGGAAAAGATAATCATGGAACAGAGGCATTACAGGTCACTGCATAAGACATACAAGGGGAGGATAAAGAAAAAGAGAGACGATTAAAAGGATAAAGAGAGAGAGAGAGAGAGAGAGGTGGGAAGAGGAGGTGTTCTTGTTGGTTGGAGAGGATAGAAGATTTCAAATTAAGACGGGCTCTATGGAAAATCAATTATATTTACATGGTAAGATGGACCCCCAACAAAATAATACATACACAAATATCATTTACAGAAGTCCACAAAGATCATCATTTTGACGTTGGAAAAACAACAACACTATTTCTGTAAATTTTGGTCATGACACTTGCGTTGAAGCCACACAATTCCAAACCGTGATTACGTAATTTACATCTGACTTAGCGATGAGCGTTTTTTTTCTTTTTTCAACTCTTGTCTTTGGAATTGAAAAAAAAATTGTTAAAAATTAATGAAACGAGGCCCAACTAAACATCTCGATGTTCCTAACACACGATGTTACGATGTAAGTAAACAAGTAAAATAATAACCTGGTCCTGATCCATCCATTGTAAAAAGGATTAAAAGGTTGATTATGTCGCGAATAAGTATACATTCAAAGGAAATTGTTTTTTGAACATATATAATCTGTAATAAAGTCGCTGAAACTTACCAAATATGAGAATATCAAAAATTCTGAGATGCACTACACACATATATGACGTAGACCTGCAAGACTCCACAAACATATGTTGTTATAATGTCTTGGTTATACATGAGAGCGTTTCAAGAAAATTGTTGCCTTGATACATTGTTAAACTATAATGTTCTTCTTGGTAATTACAAATCTCACAAATGATATATTAGAAACTTTATACAGCACTCAATACTCCATTTAAGGAGAGGTTACAAAATAGGGATCCCGTGCAAAGAATCTAAGGACTGAGAAGACGAAAATAGGAAAGGTTATATGGAGTATAATTGTCCAAAATAGTCATCCATAATGCGGAATGCGATCTCCAGTTTATGCATGGGTTGGGACGCTCTCTCCTGGACCGCTTTTTACCAACACCGTGAAACTCGAGCCTTTACAATATTCAAATTCAGAATACAACTAAGATGCAAAGTGGAAAGTGCTCAATCACAGCCGTAAATAAAGACAAATGTTTTCGTTGGATTTCGTTTCCGATTCGAGCCTTTTTACCATCTCTATCTCCTGTCTCATTCAAAGAATTCTGGAGGGAGTGAGAGAGATGCATTGCATCAAAAGAATAGAGATGGAGACGGTTGGAGGAAGGACCACTTTTTCATGATCAAGGATGGAAAGAAACGCGCGTGGTGTAGGAACGCGTAAATGTCACCCCGCCATGTTTGTACAACATCTTTCGCAGTTCATCAGCTACTTTGGTTTATTTGTAGTTGTTAAACCTATGTGTTGTAAAATGAAAACTTGTAGTGGCTTAGAACGCACACATTTGAGGAAGGGACAGCACAGCATAAAGGGCATTGGTGAGGAAAATTTCAATCCGAACATTACCCCTCTGTCTCTCGCTCTCTCTGTCCCTCTCAAAATGAAAATGGCAGTGTCTTGTATCTGGAGGCAAGCGTCCCCAGATCATGTCCGCATGTTGACATTGACATCTCGCCCGGGGTAGGAACACGCCAACTTTTGTTTTCCGAAACTCTTCAGTGTTATTTGAAGGAGACAACTGCCCCTGAACGTCGAAGCAACATCTCTAAGGCAAAAACCTCTCCCGTTTCTATTCCTATCATGTCCCCGATGTGATCGACCGTTCTTGTAATGTTGTCGTCTACTCGGCTTTGTACTAGAAGGCGACTTCTGGAATAGATTCCCGTTTTAGTCCAGATATCATCATTATCCTCTTCCTCTCCCAAAATAATGTCTAAAATGTGTTTTTCCATTTTGTCCCTGTGACTGCTTTACGGCAAAAAGTTAATTCGTTTTCCATGGGATATGTCTGGAAATGAGATATCCGTCGATATTTTTATATCTTTTTAAACATCTTTTTCATCTTCGTATTGCCGATTTTTCCTCAATACCCTTTTACTTTGTCTGTTTAATGCTGTCTTTCACGCACTCACCTGACGTACTATTCATATGCCACACAAATATCCCCAGGGCCACATTGTATGTACCATGATATTAATATACCAAAGGCTTCCAAAGCGTTTAACTGTTTCCAGTGCAAGATTAATCTATTTCCGTGTTAAAAGGGTTGTTATTGAGCTAATCGAGACTAGAAATGGGTAAATTTGCAAAGCCAATGTGTTGCACAGAGCAATCCTTTTGTCAATTTGTGCCTATTGTTTTGTGCAAAATTGCACGTCTGGTAAGCAAGCGACCTGGCAGAGAAGCAAAGAAGCCAGTCGAAGTGTTAAAGATAAACATTTACAAGTAACCCTTTGCATTTAGAAAAGTACTAACAATTACAAAACAGCAATATTTAGACCCTAATTTCATGAATTTCCCTTTTTTAAACGAAAATATTAAAGGAACTGCACTCTCATGCGAGGTAGTGCAGAATAATTTATAGCATTCATACATGTATTCGATGAAAGAGAGAAAGTGTTCCCGTAAATTCGTCCACTTTATGGTTTATTTGAATTCGAGGGTTGTATTTGCATGCATGTAGTGCTAAAGAAAGACGATAGCATGAAAATGTAATTGCACAATTTCAGAGACTGATATTGGTCATAGGTTAGACAGAAATGTGTTACTTAGCGGGGGGAAATAATCGAAACTTTATAAATAACAAATTAAGTAAAAGCAATGATTGATCATATTGAAATACTAATTTAAAAAAAGAAAGAGAATACCAAGAACAGAGTGAAGGAGTTATGTACTCTTCGCACAAAATTCTTGATCGATAATTTTGTAACCAGCATCCAGGATTAAGATCATAAAGCCGATTTTGATGAGGGGATTTTCAAGCAGAAGGCAGCGCTATTAGAAACCAAAAGGGAATTCTCATCGAATTCACAAAATTCGTATCCGCCCTGATCTTCTAATAATCAGAATTACAAATCGTGTATGTGAGAGGGGAAAAACGATGAAAACGAACTTTATCAAGACGGTCGGCTAAACTAGAGAGAGATCGAGAAAAAGAATGACAAGATGGAGAGGAAAAAAGACAAAGAGGGAAGTAGACAGAAGAAGAGAAAAGTGATTTACGTGGGCGATGAAGCCTGTTGAACTAGAGGGCTAAGATTTCGCTTTCTGGCTTCTTCAGAGTATGCATAGCATTTGCATATGACGGCGGACGAGGTTTGTGGTGCACGGATATATACGATGCATTACAATCATGGATACCTACAATGTACACAATACACATGCACTGTAGCAGTCGATATGATGTATATAGGGTGGGTGGCCGTTATCTACAGCAGATATGGAGACATCGCTGTCTCCACTTTATATCCAACTGTCGTTATGGGAATATAAAGAGCTTATATTTTGTTGTCATTAAGAGAATATAAAGTGCAGGGGCGGATCCTGGATTTTCAAAGAATAGGGGAGGGGAATGTTTAAAAACCAGGAAGATTTATGATATATTAGTAGTATGACATAATCATAGCGCTTATGTAAATGTTTGTTCCTAGAGGGGCGAGCGGGGTTTCCCTTTTAGGTGCATCCGCGTATGAGACAGATTGCAAAGATAAATACCTTGAGAAGAGAATGAGAGATAAAGGTTATGATGAGAGATGAGAGAAAATGAAAGAGGGAGGGGACAGGACTGGGTGATTATTATGTCTTGTAAATTTGGTGAAGAAACGAGGCATTCAACTTCAACAAATCTATTTTTAGCACTTATAGTCACAAATCGGCTTTGTAATATACAGTTATTTCTATATTTAATTTGCATTAAAAAAAAATCAAGTGATCACTGACGACTCCTTTGGAGAGTAAAAATGTAGAGAAAGAAGTGTGAAAAATCACAAATTTCTTGTTAGAGAGTACATCAGATAACTTTATAAGCCATGGGTGATTATCTAGACCACACCTTTTTGTAACAGAACATGCCACATTCCGAGCAGAATTTGAATTTAACAAATTTGGAAATATTTGTTTCGGATGGTTCGTTTTACGTAAAAAAGTCCATCCGTGTTCTATGTACACATTGCCTTCAGAGGTGGCCCTCCCGGCGGGGGGCGGGGGGGGGGGGAAGCACAGTACCCCCACTTTTTTAAGCACCCGAAAAGTGCCCCTTTTTACATAGGAAAAGTGCCCCTTTAACTTTGTAAGAAGTGCCCATTTTTTACATAGGAATAGTGCCCCTTTTACTTGACAAGTGCCCCATTAATTTGTAAAAGTGCCCTTTCCCCTTTTAGCTCTGATAAGTGCGCCTTTTACTTCGACAAGTTCCCATTTTCCTTTGCAATACGTGTCCATTTTCCATTCTCATAAGTGCCCTTTTTAATCTCTAGTAAGTGCCCTTTTCAGGTACGAGAAGTGCCTCTTTTCACTTTTGATAAGTGCCCCCTTCACCTCTGATAATTGCCCTATTTAAATCTGAGAGGCGCCTCTTTTACTTTGACAAGTGCCCCCCTTTTAATAACTACCCCCATTTTAACTCGGATAAGCGCACCTTATATTTTCACATGTGCCCCTTTTCCTTTCTAATCAGTGCCCCTTTTCCTTATAATAAGTGCCCCATTAAGAAAAGAGCCCTTTCCCTTCTCATAAGTGCCCCTTCTCTGATAAATGACCCTTTTCAGGTACGAGAAGTTACTCCTTTTCACTTCAGATAAGTGCCCCCTTCACCTTCGATAAATGCCCCTTTAAAATCTGGTCGGTGCCCATTTTCTTTCAACTAATGCACATTTTCCTTTATTATAAGTGCCCTTTTTCATTTACATAAGTGCCCCTTTTCATATCTGGTCATTGCCCCTTTTCAGGTGAGATAAGTGCCTCTTTTCACCTCTCATAATTTCCCTTTTAACAATGATACGTGCCCCTTTTCCTTTCTGATAAGGGACCTATCCCCTTTTCATAAATGCCCCTTTTCACCTTTTATTAAAAATCTGATGGGGGCCCATTTCCGTCGACAAATGCCCATTTCCTATTCTCATGACTGGCTTTTTCATCCCTGGTGAGTGCCTCTTCTTGAGGGTGTAAGAAGTGCCCAATTTTCACCTCTGATAATTACTCTTTGTACTTTGACACATGCTCCTTTTCTTTTCTGATAAGTGTCCCTTTTCCTCTCATCATTAAACGCGCCCCTAATTTCAAGCGACTAAGAGCAATTTCCCCAAAGTTCGCTCGCTACGCTCGCACGCATGTATACATGACATACTTATGTTAGTTATCAAAGGCCTTTTCAGTCTTCCGTTATGAGAATGTGATTATAACCCCATCAGGATTGGGTTTTTTCCTCTTTATGAGATGTAATTTTCGCACTGCGACATCACAAATCTTTTTTTTCCTCGCTCGCTTGCAAATACATTTTCAGACCATCACACCCAACTGCAAAGCATGAGGCTTAAGCAATATCTTGTATGGTATATAAAGTGAAACAAATATTGAAATCGTACCTGATAATGTAATCACAATGTAGGGGTATATACCAATGTCTAAAAAATTGTATATTTTCGCTATGAGATTTCCCTTTGTAGGTGCCCTTTTTACCATAAAGTGCCCTTTTTCTTGGTGCCCCCCACTTTAGAAGTCGCTCGGCCGCCCCTGATTGCCTTTACAAAAAAAAATCCTCCAAGTCGTCCTACGAATACTTTTACTAATTGAGGACTTCAGCGCAAGATTGGCTACATCTAATCAATGAATAAAGTCATAAAGACTGTTTAAACTCCCTCCCGACAAATTTTGAAAAATGTGGCACATATTGTAGTTTGTGAAAATAATGCAAGCTTTTGAAACGTTTTAAGCTGGATTTTGTTGGGGCGGAGGCGCACAGTGATGCAAATCAATATACAATCTAGATATTAATTGAGTAAGCTGATTTTTTGAGAGTCTCGAGATTCATTGAGTTAAATCGAGATCTTATGTTGAACACAAGTGAAATAAAAGCTGTCGGTTTATAAACACATCCATTATAATAAAAGACCTCATAAGACGCCTCAGTTGATGATAAAGAGTCTTCAATACTTTTTAAGACAAAGCATCCTTGATATTGAAAGGATTTTTTATGAGAACAACTCGTGTTAGATTTTTTAAAGATAGATGCACAACTAAAAAAACGCCGTATTTTACTTTCGGCATACTAGGCCCTAATGGCTTTATATTTGACAATGAGGAAGGCTGTTTATCACGACATAACACGAAATTTGCTAAACTCTTTCTCCGCATACATATATTTCGACTATTCCACTTACTCCTCAACTGAATTATTAAACAAGGTCATATATAGATGCAAGAGAGCAATTATAATGATGTTTCTTGTAATGAAAGTACTTTCTTAGAGCTTTAGATTTCCTGGTTGGTGTAAGGAATTCATGACATCTCTTCGACGTTTTAGAGACCAATCGTCAAATTAAAAATGTTCTGTCACAGCTAGAGTAACTAATAGTTGTACATCAATCGTGACATTGGTACATATTCTAACTCTTGAAGTGTGAAATCCATTCCTTGTTGTGGGCCCAGACTGTAAACCTTACCAAAGTAGCTTCTGCCCGTCAAGCTTACGGAGGAAAGCTCAAGGACTCGACGCCGTAGTCTCCAGCGACTGTCATGACTGCATTCATCCGAGCACGCGCGGCGCACACACGATATCACCATAATTCAACTTTAATACTATTTATAGACCGTAAGCGCCTTGTAAAATAATTGTAGAAGCTTCGGTTTTTATTGTGTTTTAATTTAGATTTAAATCAAATCATTTACTACGTTTAAGTCAAGTCATATATTGCTAATTTTTCCCTTTTCGTGTGGTTTGACTTCCATTGGAACGGAATGAAGCAAAATCGTTCGCCCCATTCATCTCTTTATTTCTTGTACTTTTAACAAATTAAGCTGGCGAATAGAGGTGAATTCGGATTTCAGTTCCCCATGGGCTTTCATGGGAATGTATATTTCATGTAAACAAAACTGTTTCTCAGAAAATCTTTCTGGCATCCCTGTGAAATTATGTGGAATTTCCTGGTAATGTCTTATACCCGAAAGCGATTACTTTAGTAGTGTAACTTAAAAAAGTTACTGCAGGCTTTTATTGTACATATTTCTTTTATAAAAATGCAGAGTGATTCGCATGTTTGATTACGTCACAGGATCAAATCCTCTCGTGCACGATTAACTTGAATCCATTTATCCAACATGATCTTCATAGAATTTAAGGATAGATTAGTTTGGTTTTTTTTATTTTATGTCTTTATATGGAAATATCTAATTCTGTTATCCCCCATGGGATTTATTACGTCATCTGTTATGAGACAATATTATCATAACCAGATCTTGTGAAGGATTACATCAAGGCATAGATCCTATTTAAAAATTCCTTAGATTTAACCAGATTTAACAAGATTCTCATACACATTTTGGTCCTCTTTTTTCTTCTTCTTTTAAGAATAAATAGTACGCTCAAGAGAGTTTCATTACCAAACGATGACATTAAATTGTCACACATCTCTTTTTTTTTACGTCACACCATCGCGGCATCCAGCGTGATAGTAAATGAAATGTCAACAATATTCCCACTGTTTACTCGTTGTGTTTTTGCGACAACCCAAAATATTGACACTTTGCGGCCGCGCCAACATTGGGAGTGTCATTCGATCAGTCCCTGATCGATATGAATTCTCGGCGGAGGGAAGGTGTTGTGTATTCCTGAATCGATCTCTGCTTGTTAAGAACGATTGGTTTCAGGCGGCCGTCACGCCTTCAAGAAGCAACTAGACTGCGCTCGCCAGACTCGTATGTTTCCATTCGTGATGACCTTTCCCCGTTCACTGACTATACCTAAGAACGAATGGGTTCCAAGGGATAGTTTCAAAGTGGTACATTTGTTCCAATTAAGCTTCCAGATAATAGTGACTCCCCATAGACGCCATGTATTTATAGCTTTATTCCAAGTTAGTAGCATAAGACCTGTTGTAAATGTGGTTTGCTACAGACACTTGGTACTTATTGTGAACAAGGTTTTTATTATACCTTGTTAGAATTGGCTAATCCTTTTTATAGAATTCATAGACCATTTTGAATATGCAATTTTTAATCACGTGTTTATAGCATGCCATAATCTACCAATGAAGTATAATTATAATACGAAAGTGAGTGTTTTACATTAGACGCCAATATCATATAGAGGCATGCAGAACGAATACCAGAGGGTATTATGTAATCGTTCATAACGGTGCTTTAAACGTGTCTTGTGAATCTAGTGAGGCCAAATCAACTCTGGCGCGGTCTTGCATTATTAATTGGCTCAAGAAAGATACGTTCCGCCATCAAGAGAGTTAACCTTTTGAGACTATATCACTCGATATCCATTTGCATTCAAGCAGTGTCCCCCCGACAGCAACTTGTTCCCTCTCTACGTGTCGCCGAATGTGAGGAATTCCACACCGAACCCGGTGTTTTGCACTCCCCGATGGTGATTCATTAATAACGCGCGTCGCTATCGAGTGTTCGGATGACCGCCATGATGATTGTGCGCGCATAAAGGCTTGAAAATAATTGTGGATGTGATTTCATTTGTGGCCGTAGATGCGAAATGCGATTGTAATATTTGATACGAACGAACACGAGGCTTCTGCACATCATTAAAAATCTCAACACCGGACACACACACACACAGACGCCCACACGCTAACATATATGCACACACCCACCCACGCACATTAAACATGCAGCTTACTAACAAGGACCGAGGGGTACCACTGACTACAGCTCAAATGATTGCGCTTCCCTAATTCCTCGCTCTCATACACGCATACCCAAAATAACTTTTTTCTGGCATGATGTGAGCCCATTCGTCTACTGGTAACATTCAGCATTGATTTTATAACGAGTGATTGCCTCTTACGGAGAAGGTTAATGGGTTCTGTTAAAACATGAGGGGATGTATTTATGACAAAGTAGATTAAGAGGCTTGATGGTAAACGGCACGGATAAATCGCTTGGATCTTATCTTAGGAAAACAATATTCTTTTATATTGCTCATACAGATGTCTACGTTTTCAATATAATATGATGTATATTACATATATTATACCAAACAAATGAAGACATCTCAAGAAAATAAATCAAAAGCGCTTGTGAATTGAAGATAATTCATTTCCTGTGTATCCAATATGAAGCGAAACTTCTAAACATTAACAAAAACTAGTTTACCTCTCTCTCTCTCTCTCTCTATATATATATACATAAGTATACATTTCTACTTTCAATAATTAAAAAACATTGTGAAAGGAAATTTGAGATATGGGAAAAAAGTGATACCAATCAGTGACATAATTATAAAATTACAAAATTATAAAGTGATGAAAGCTTCAAATAAGTTACATTGCAATTCTTAAATTTCACTAAATAACAAATATTACGAAATCGCAATTGCCTCATTAGTTTTATAGACTGAGATGATGATTTGAGAAGTCTGTAGTCATTAAATTGACAGTTCGGTCATAGATACCGACCAGTAATACCACGTTGAGGCATTACAAGTGTATCATGTCAGTGAGTGGATCGACCTTCATCCATTAGATCTACCAAAACGTCTAAAAACGGCGATAGAGAAACGCATTTAGTAAATCAAAACGATGAAAAGGTGCCACCTTTCCAAACGCATTATTCCAAAAGCGTGGCGGACAGTAGCTTGAAGTGGAAAGGTCACGCAGCTAAAAATACGCAAATCATATATCTGGCTGTAGCGGCCTGGGCAATATTACAGATGGAAAGGGTATATGGATTTCTTTGTCATCGTTTTTTGTGTGTTCCAATGTAGGGCATGATGATGATAAAATGGACTTGGAGCGTGCATGAAATTGAGATTAAGAGGGAAAGCAAGAAAAGGAGAGTTCTTGATGGATGACTCCAGTCATGTGAATAAGAATGTAAAGGTTAGGAGGGAGTTTAATATTAGGCAGTCTACTAGAAACATTCGGATCCAGGATAACTGCTTTTTTGTGATTATCGTTTTCTAGTTAATATAAAAGAATGGATGTTGGCCACCAACCGTCTCTTCAATATCAATTAACTGCTTTACTTAGCTACATGCAAACATTTATCTAATTGTATGAAGAAAAATCTTAAACGAAATACGATTTTATAACTCACAGATCAGTGCTGTACCCGATTTGAACAATATAAAAACTAAATTATTTAACAAGTTAAGCCGTTTGTTTGGTAGTAATAATTTCCTTAACCCACGCATACACACAGAGACAATTCGTTACCGTTTTCTTCCTACTGTATCTGTTCATGGAAATAATATGATCGCAAGTATTTTCTAAGAGTAAAATTTCAATGTACATCCCATAGAAATCATGTTCGGATTACATAACACGCCATTGTGTTTTTTGCTCGTTACAATGTGAAACAATGTGAAATTGCGTAGATTGATTTTTCGAAAGTAATTATTATGGTGTTAAATGGAGTGTTTCCAACAATTTATAATAAGATAACCCTTATTTGGAAGAGAAAAATGTGTGTAAGTGAATGTTTGTGTGTGTCTGCGGGGGGGGGGGGTAGTTGTTTGTGTGCTTCTGTTTTGCTGACTGATGGACTCCAGATTGTCCATAACGATATTCCTACTCTTTTATAAATAGAGGTATACAATATGTAATTTTAAAAACATTTTAGAATATAGAGAAAATAATATTACCATAATTATAATAATACAGCAGACAATAACATCAACAACAGCAACCATAACAACAGTTGACAATTAAAACGATTATTACAACAGCAACAACAGGAATGATTACAGTTACTGTCCTAATTACAACAATGACAATAACAACAACGACAATGGTAACAATAATGACAATAACAACAACAGCAACAATAACAATAACAGCAACTTCACCGAAAATAACAACAATCAAATCAACAACCGATAATGAGTCAGAATCCCGACGTGGATGCTAAGAACAAAACTGCATGGTTGGGAAATCAAAGATGGCTTGTTGATAGTGTGGTGGAGCCTAGAGACAGTTGATAGCAGTGAGACCATGGTGACGGGGAAGAGAGTGAAATAGAAGAAAGCTAGGTGCAAATGATGCTGAGTGATTAGCTGGTCGTGAATAATAATGTGAGTGCACTTTCCTTTCAGTCAGTCTGGTCGCCTGACTCCCTGTCTGTCTATACCTCAGTGCTAGCTTGCTTTCCACGAACAATGGTTTACGAAAATATTCAAACTGTAGTAAAAGCATTGACCTTTAAACTCCAGTGACTTTTTAAGGCCAACATGATTCGGGATTCGCTTCGATAATGTTTACGCGGGAAAAAGGTCGAGTAAAGGAAAGTCGGAGGGGCATGTTGGGGGAAGAGGGAATACAATTTCCAAGTATTGTGCTGATCTGAAGGATTATGAGTTCATAGAATTCGTTAAATAAATTCTGGTGAATGATAATGGTGATAAATAGTATAGATATTTATTATATTCATGAGGTTTATGATTTCCCCATTTCTATCTGGATATTAACGATGATAAAAGACATAGTATTTATAATTCCAGCTTGAAGGGAACTTAGATTTTAAAATGTTATACAGGGCTCAAGAATAGTACTTTTATTTATTTTATATAAATGGAAATCAACCTTTCCATAAATAAATTAACAATCTGGAAAGAGTGTGAAGCATGCATGCATTATGTTCCATAAAAACCGAGTCTAGTATACTAGGTACTGTCAAATTATCTTTTTATAAACTACTGTATACATATGTAGTATTTCAGATTATATGTCATGCATTAAAAAAAGAAGGAATAGTCGTTGGTGTTTTTTTATATTTTTAATAACTTTATTCTTGGAAATTCCCAATTTTCTTTTCTCCGTTTATGCCAAATTCTTGAAAGTGAAGCGCTATAATTCGAGGAGAAATTTTCCTTTCTATTAAGTAAAAGCCCTTTATTTGGCAACACACAGTGCAGATATGTCAGTAGACCCTGGAGCAAATTGTGTAATTAAAACGGAAATTGACAAGTCCTATGGCTGATTTATCGTCTGCTCAAATATGACAAAAAGCTCTAATGAACACCATAAATGTCAATATGTCGGAGTAATGGAGGCAGTGTAAAGGGGATATAATGTTGATGCGTATTCCGTGTCGCCACCACTTGCCGATGTTAAATTCATGATGGACGCTATAGGCTCGTTCAACAAACTGGCAGGGGCATGGAAGAGTGGAATGGGCTCATCATCATCATCACCCGGGCTTCGTGTACTCGCTCTCTCCGATGGGAAATCTAGGCACAGACGCGGCCACCTGCGCAGTGTATTTGTATTGGGACCTAGCGTAATACCCAAGCACTTAAACTGTATACTGTATACATCACTTTAAAAGGGGTCACGTCCACACTACCAAGCCATGTGTTGCGTAAAACTTTGCCAAGGAAGTGAAGCGCGTTGGACCCGATTACGAAAAGTTCGTTATAATCTGATCAGCATCAATGGGTCGGGGGTTTGTTGGCTTAACTAGCCCATCATCATTTTTATTATTATTATTTTTTTTAAATCGTTTTGTTATAATCATTATTATTATCATTATTATTATTATCATTATTATTATTATCATTATCATTCTATATATTATCATCATCATCATCATTGTTATTGCTTTAATCATTATTGTTTAACAACATGTTGACAATTCTCCCTTTTAAAAATTTTATCGAAACTTTCTTCTCTTTTTCATACACACACCTACTCGCATCGCCACCTCATATGAAATTGCCATCTTTAATCAAAGATTGCAGCGGCCATAAATCATTTTATATCTGCTTTGTTAGAGTCAGCGAAGTAACAGCTTTAGAATAATGACGCAAAGAAAGAAGTGACTTACAAGAGTCTACAATTTGATAATATAAAACAGCGCTGTAAATAAAACGGAAAATCGATGAACATTACCATCTCAATTTCATCATGAGCGAATTAAATCAGTTTGTATTGACGGGAATAAAGAAACGAACATCTATGACCCGTACTGAATCCTCTCTTTTGTGTTGTTGGTGAAATACATAAAGGCAGAAACTCGAGAAACTGAGATTTTACGAGAAGAGGCAAGAGACTGAACCAAAGCGGTAGGAAGAAAGACATATATACAGAGAGGGAGAGAGAGAGAAAAAGAGGAGAGTGAATTAAGATAAAAATGCAAGGAAAGAATAGACGACATGAACCAATTTATCAAGATAATAGAGCGGATCTTAGGTGTGTGTTATCGGTACGTCAGCCTGGGGCATCGGATCACTAACACCTTATCCATAATGTGCGCACATAATTCTATGTGAAATTCATACACGAGGGGCCTCTAACGTTTGAGCAGCTAAGGCGACATTAAACCAACAAGCTCAAGTCGAACTCACTTTCTCTCTTAATGTTTAGTATTTCACCGTCTGGCGTAGATACATCAGGCCGTAGAAGAACAGAACAAAATTACATGAATTCTGAATTCCAAATAATGAATCTGAAAATGAAAAATTATTAATCTCTTTCTGATTTGAAATCTAAACTTGATATTACTTTTTTTTTCTTTTTAATGAAATCACAACTCATTGTATGTCTTTAAAGCACACATAAAGGGGTTCGTCGTTGTTGCAAGAGTGTTATCGGCGATACCACAACCCCCTCTCCATCTGAAGATACGAATAAAAATACTCTGGACAAATCTTTTACAACAAAAAAGCGAGATGTATGACATGCATTAAAACATGGTTACCAAATTATTAATTCACTATTGAACATGTTCTTGTTAACAGAAAACCAAAAAAGTGGTTTCTCGGAAAGGGATTATTTTTGTTGCTGGAAATAGACTTTAAAGAATACATACACTTGACATACAAGTCGTCTGTACCCGTAGCGACCCATTATCCATGTTATATACAAGACGAATAGCCGAGACAGTCTTCATGAGATAGACAGCGTGTTGCAACCTCCGCTCATCACAAGATCACTAAAGTAATTCCAGCGGAATCGCCCAATGAAAGACTCTGCCCCTATAACATTCAACATCAAACCCTACGCCATTACGTTATTAAGTGAGATGGGTGTAGTTAAGGAGCAAGAAGGGGGAGAGGGATTGCCCGCGCCCCTTGCGTGTGAACCACGAGTGATGCGTCGATACACATGCGCCGTGCATGGTTCGAAGAAGAGTTGATGCAATAATATAGCAAGCTTCAACATTATTACAAAAATGTATTGCTCGCATTCACGTTCACCGGGGAAAAAAGACACCACTCACATACATTTTGCGCTCATTATGTGGCGGCGTATTGCCATGTGGTCCGGACCACTAGCTTAATTTTCTTTTCCCAGTTCTTAAGTCTCGAGCATGCAGTGTAAGTTATCTTCGATTCTGTGGTATTTTTTCCGTCATTAGAGAAACCCAAGATCACTTTTGATGCAGATGGAATAGAACCCTTATGAATCTAAGATGA
Organism: Mesocentrotus franciscanus; assembly: GCA_037976565.1. Lineage (NCBI taxonomy): Eukaryota > Metazoa > Echinodermata > Echinoidea > Camarodonta > Strongylocentrotidae > Mesocentrotus > Mesocentrotus franciscanus. The sequence continues at coordinate 27,451,215 of CP137669.1, read as the reverse complement.
TAATCATGAGGGATATTCGATAGGTGCGTCTGCGTTGATACCTTACACCCCCTTCAACCTGAACCTTCTTCGCCGGGTTGTACCGGCCATACCACTCAACTGATGGCGGGTCGTGAAAGAGGAAACCGGGGTAGGATGTGCTTAAATCACTGGGTATTTCCATTAAGGATTCTTGATTTGATCTTGATCAAGTGAAAGAAGGGTCGGGCGCAGAGCTTGTTAACCAATCTGGCGCGGGTGGAATGAGGCTGTCACCGAGCTTGCGAGACAGTGCATCCATTCCTACAAGGTTCTAAACAACCGAGACCCCATTAACACTGCTTCCACGCAATCCTGCTCGTTTTTATGGTGGCTTTTCCCACACTTTTTCAATGTTCTAAAGAATATGGTTATAAATTCCTGTAAAAAGAAGCTGAGGGCATTTAAATCAAGGTTTAGAAGCAATATTGAATACAAAAAATTAAATCTACATTCCCTTCTCTGATTTATCATATTTGTTGCTGTTGTTGTTGACTTAGCAATCGAAGACGATAGTGAAAAAAATGTAATCTGAACAGCCTTCTCTGGAATTCAAGTCTGATGTTTGGCATGTTACAGGCAAACGTTCATAAGAAACATCGTTTTCTCATATCCAGCGCCATTTCGAATCAATCAAGCAGTCTTTAAACACAACTTTAATGTAAGAAGGTGCTGGATTATTGAGATCTATATTGATGAATGTTCCGTCGTTAAATATATTTACAGTCACGTGTTGTTTTGTTCTTTCATTACCAAGTCGATCACACCATATGATACAGGTAAAGAATTAATAATCATGACATTTACATTGCTGTAAATTGTATTTGGTGGTATTAAATCATATCAAAACTTTGTTTGCAAGTACCATCTTCGAAAAACCGGAATAGTTCTACATCTACGGTAGATAACGCACAGATAACCTAAACGGTATAAGACTATAAACTATATTAAACACCAAAAGTAGAGAAAATGAGTCAGGTAAATTACTCTTGCTCTTCTAAAAGTCCTTCTCCGTGTAAGGTTTATGTGTATCAAAAAATGTATGGCTATTAAGGATTCCAACATAAACCTTTGTGTGCGATGGATAAAATAGCCACTTTGCATTTGCTACTTGTGAGATATCACTCCGCCATCTGTATTCAATATTCCAATATGCCTCTAGTTTTTATTAAGTTTCTTTGCGGGGTTATTACATCAACGTGTTTTTATTTATCTGAATCGTGTAGTTTATTTTTTATTTGTTTAATCGTGAGAAGTACAGGATGTGGATGTTTTCTCGTTTAAATTTAAGAGGAAAATTTAGAACGAACACCTGCATTTCCGTTTTGTGTTTAGCCATGTTTTATAGAGAGATATAGTTATGAGGAATGCCACACTTTAATAGTTGAAATGTATTGCCTTGATTTACCATACTCACCTTTATCATAAAATGAACAAAAAAGATGAATAAAAAAGGGCGGGAAAATATAAACGATGAGGAAGTAAAACAAAGTGAAGAAGGATGCGAACGGAAAAGTAAATGCAGAGGTATACTAGAAGAAAGTACGGAAATGCATGAAAGGAACATGCACAGTTGGACAACTGATTTTGGCCAGTTTTCTTAGCAACGGATCTTGCTCTTCGAATGGATAAACTCAAATATTCACGGTATAGTCAGTGGGCGGAAAACGTCTTTTATGGCCTGCATCTCAATCTATAGTGTGATGGACTTTATCTCCAAAGTTCACTGCCGACGCTAGTCAGGTGTTCACAACCTTCGCATATTTGCAGTCAAGAAGTCTTTCTAAAACCTTTGAGTGTAGTATCGAAATGAATATGTATGGCATAGAATGCAGTGAGCCTATGTGCATTCTTAAGCATGCATGGCGGGATTTTGGAAAGGGTAACAAAATTCGAATGCATCGACTGATAGTACGTGCATTTGCTTACTCCACTGTGAGTAAAATTCGATTCCAGGCCCCCGTCACTGAACTTTATACCATGGGTAGTTTTATTCTTTGACGCTGTGGTTGATATCTAACTGTCATTTGTGGAGGTGTAATGGCACAGTGTAAGAGCAGTGGCCTTGTTATAGGTAGTTCCGTGTTTGAAACGAAGTCAAAGCGATGATGATCTTTGATATTAATTGCGTATTACATTGTCCTTCTGATAGGACTTTAAACCCATACGTAGTGTTTTTGTTATCTTCATATATTTTCCTTTTAGATATAATAATTTCATTTTCCTTTTAAATATAAAATCGTCATCCCCATCGAGAACAATTCCATATTTAGCACATCTCACCAAAAAATAAAAAAACGTTCCAGGGACTACGAGAGAATGGGTTTATAATATCTTTATCACAGTACGATGTCCTTCGGTTACCTCTTTTTATGTGACGGCAAATTAACTCATATTCAGTAATGGTAAAATTGATCGTCTTTTGAATATAATGAAATAAAAAAAAGCAGACATGCTGTTTTTGTTTACGTTTCAGGAAAGCAATATTCAATGTTATCCGAAGAAAAAAAAAGATTTCTTCTTCTCTACTGGGGAGGTATATTTTAAATTGGTGTTCATCACATTAGGTGGGCGGGGAAAAGAAAACCAATTCTACAAATGTCAATTTGACAGATCGCGTAAAATTGCAGTCGGCTTCTCTGTCAAGGTCAAATTTCGAAATAATTCTGGCTGCATGCTCCCACCTGTGTCTTGACTCTGCCATGGTTTGATGATATAATTGTATTTTCGATGAAATTCTCGCTCAACCTTGCTCTAAATCCAGTTTTTCTCGTGCCAAAGCACGTTGCTTGATCACTTATGGTTTCTTTTGAAAATCACTAATGTACATATTGGCGAATAAGCCACGGTGTCGTCTGGGTCCGTGAATACAAAAATAACATGACTTTTATCCAGAAATGGAGCCAAAGTGTACAGAATTTGTGTACATAATATACATGCATCTCTTATTTGCCGATTTTCTGATTCTATTTCTCCGATTTTTCCAAGACTATGAAAGTGATTAGTTTCCATTAATCGGAAATGATACACTATTCAGTCTTTACAATTTCTCCTGCACCAAAGTTTAAAAAAAGTGTTCCGTTATGACTTGAATTGGTAATTGGTAACCATGGCTACATAAGGCTGCATAACTATACTGAAATGCAATTTTTCAATAGCATCTGTAATGATCCTACGTTTAAATTCAAGAGGGAAAAAAATGGAGTTTGATTGATCATTTTTTTATCGATTGGCAATTGGCAGCGCGAGCTCCTATCTGAAGTTTGTTGACATACCGCCGAGCAAGATTCCATTACATCCAGCTTGGTATACACTACGACATTATGATGAAACATAATTCCGCTTGCCGATTTGAAAGGTTGCTATATGGCCTTTGTACGATCCGTTAGTCTTTACCCTCTGTATGGTATCTCTCTCTCTCTTAAAACAAAAAGAAACAGGATTCGTGCATTACAGGAAGCTTACTTCATATGAGTTTATATCTGTTTTCTTGATAATTTGAGAAATATGGCCCAACTGCCAGTTTTAGGAAAACGCAGGCCCTTTTCATGAAACAACCTTCGACCAATACTGCATATTTTGAATAGTAATCGACGTAACGATTACAAGAAAAGATGTGCCAAGGTTTCGGGTGACCTTTTACAAAAGGAACACTCTGTATCTCTAACTTTGTGAATGCGGAAAAGTCAAACTTTGTTAAGAATAGAATCATTAAGGATTTTGAATTGCAAAGCTCATATCTTTGTATCTGTGGTAATACAAAACGGAAGTTTTAAAAGTTCTTTTATTTGGTAACGTTGTAGTCAGTAATTCTCATTTAAACAAGTGAATATATTTGATTCTGATGGGTTATTTTCCATCAGAAAAAACGAACAATATACTTTCTTTAAAATATCAACTGCTTCCGTGGAAATGCCATCAATAGTAATCATTGGGATAGATCGTATTTGTTTAACGAGTGGGTGTTGATGCCGAAAAAGGGATTTCCAAAATGGTGGCGTTTTTTGTAGCAGTCAAGGAGTGTTCAGTATTCTGCAAATGCTAATCATTTTACTTTGGCGTCTTTTCAACGTAGTGGTCTTCCAATCTCATCTAACATGTGCGACACAGTTACAAATCCTTTTTATACCAAACTTTAATAAATCAATTTTCCGTCTTGTACACTAATTAGTCCGAATTATTTTGTCTTTTATTTGGATGTCCATCTGCGTCACTGTGCTCCAAGTAGTCATGACTTCTTCATGCCAATCAGGGATTATTATATTTAGAATGTCAAGGTCATAATGACAGTAAAACTTAAAGTCTTCACCAACGTTTTGTAGCAAAGTGAGGAAAATGGCTTTCCATCCACTTTACTGAGATGTAAAATTATATTCATACACTTAATTGTTTTAACTTGTAGGAGAGACCTTAAACAGCTTCTTTAGATCCCCATATTCATACTGTTTGACTCGTACTTTCCGTTTAATCCTGTCTGGACCATTCCAAATTAACCAAGAAACTAACATACTTTTAAGGTATGATGATTTCGAGAAAGCAAACATTTTGAAAATTGTACTTTACCAGTTCAAGGTCTTATATGGAGTGTCCATAAATCTAATTTCCCTTTAAATGTTTGCAAGAATATTTTGTAATTGTAAGGAAAAGACATTAGGTAAGTAAGATATGTCCAAGTCGAGAATAGTCAGAGAATTTTCAATCTGAATATTTTCTTGTGAATGTTAATTATGTCTAGCAGATCCTATCCACATTGCCTTTGTTTTGGTAATATTAATTGATAGCGATATCCTGTGAGAATCTCTCTAGTTTAGCTAGAACATGGGTATGTGAAAAATTGTTCGAAATAAATACCTGTCATCGGGTACAATGACGTTTTTTTTATTCTGCGCTATCTGTTATTTTCAAACTAACGACTGCTTCGTCTGTACGGCTATTGATAGCAATTTATGCAAAACCAGTGCCATTACATAAGCAGGTTCAAAATGTCGGTTGATGTCCTATATTCTCCGTCTCTGTAATCCTAAGCTGAGTATGATGAAAAATAATAATATGCCTTGATCAAGACTGTCACGAGTGCCTCTGATACCAAACTTAAATGAAATATTTTAATTCCTTTGCGGTTATCAAGTCACCCAACAAGACACGTAAAATGAAGGCTATCTTCCATATAAACTTAATTCACGTGACTAGTAGTGTGTAGAAACACCTGATGAAGACACAACATTAAGGAATCCCACATGGCCATGTATCCGCATCTTTGATGTCCTACAAAGGTACGAAGCTGTTAGGATTCCCTCCCCCTAATTAGACACCACCCATGCGTTGCCGAAGTGTCTGCTCTGGAGCAAAGCCCTGACGTTGATCAATTGGTTACTTAATGAGTCTTGCTCCCAGAGACTTGCGTCATGCTAACAACAATCCGTTATTTAACCAGCACTAGATTACCATGTTGTTACGACAGCTATAGTTTGAACATGGAATGTTTTAGAAATGTTTCAGTGAATTAGAATTGAGGTAATATGTGGTTTGAAGAGAAGGCTTAGTTCTGGTGAGAGGTGACACATAATTTGTTAGCATTATCATTGATATTATGGAAGTGTGGAAGAACATCTGAGAAAAAATGTTCCCTAAAAAGCATGGCTCTTCGAATGCCTTTATATTCTAAATACGATAAGTAACAGCTTAAAATTGAGGCCCAATTTTTATGCCACATGTTTGTGTAGTTCCATATACATCTTTCTGTGTACAGTGCTTGTTACTTTATCAAGACTGGGCTAAATTCTTATCATTTTGATGACTCCAGAACCTTGCAGTATATACCAATACTTATATGCTACATGATCAATTTTTTTTCCTGATCGATTCCATATCCTTTCTTTCACAATGCAATCTCATGACCAGAACTCAACTTTATCTTTAAAGCACATGAGCTTTTTTTTACATGCATGGTCATGGTGCGTACTCTGGCTGTCCGTAGGGCATAAACAATAACTTACAGAGATAGGTCCATCGCCAAAACAATATATTTCTCCTAAACCAATTTTTATTTGAGAAAGTCAGGTTTTTCAAATCTAAAGAATAGTTTAATCCCTGTAATGTGAAGAGACCATGGGGAAGTATATTATTATAGCTTCGGTCTTACCGTCAAGTCATGGACAATAAATTTCTTGCAAATTTCGATCTTTTCTTAAACATAATAAAATCGCGCTTTTTAAGTGGATTTGCTGTACGCAGAGTGGTCAGACTGGCGTATTAAAGATGACCAATGCGTCGCACTGACCACGGATGCAGGCGGAGTGCTGGGGTATAGGTCTGCTTAGGTAAACAGCTGGCGTGACAGGATGCTAGCAATATCCAGAGCAGGAGGATTAGATGCTGGGGACTCACTGGGGATTGGTAGTAAGAGAAGAATGGCAAAGTTTGAAATAAAATCTTACCCCAGAGACAAGCAAAATGACCCGTATAGGAAGCGTAAGTCGAGCGCATAAGTGCGCCGACCTTTCATTCTTTCCAGCGAATGACACGATTCTATTTTGTTTCCATTCCCTTTCTGTAAAATGTCCTAAATTTAAGATTGGATGCAGCTGCATACCGCTCTAACTTCTCTTACTTTTTCGCGCTTATGAGTGAACGACAAAATAATATGGAAACAATACACAAGAAGTCCTAATCTTCTGTCTTGCCTGTCTGTAATTTATGTTACATATATGTTTGCCATACATAATTTTCCAACAGATATATGGATATTCAAATCCTAACATTTCTCGAGCTTCAATTCCTCATCCTTCATGATACTGCACATGGTCACTTCATGCAGGAATCTACCTTAAGGTACTTTTAAAAACGGAACGATTCACAGTTTAATGTGATGACAGTTGATGGTGTTCACTAAATCAATTTTCAATTTTTGCTTTATTTGTTTTCTACATCCATTTGGAAATCTCATTAATAGAAATTTGACATTGATAACTGTCAAAATTTGAATTTTTATAGGGAAACATTTCACCATTAGTTATTTTTGTTTCAGTCTTGTTGTCCATAACCTTTGGTATTCATTTGTTGACGTCGTCAAAACGACTGAATGGTACCTTGAACATAGGAAGAAAGTACCATTATTAGCGGCACTATTGATAATGAACGAAACGAATTGCAATATTTACTCTCCATGTTCTACACGTTTCTTCAGAGCAGTGATGCATTAATGAGACGTTCATAATATCGCGAGATTCGCCATTTTACCCGTGATCGTGTTTGCATTTAACTTTGCATCAATAAAATAATGAAGTCAAAATGGAAGTATGTAGGATAAAGATAATTACTGTTATGCACGAATCCAATCAAACAAAATACATGAAACCTAAACTTTTGGAATCGCGAATTTTAATTTAGGTTTTAGTGTTCAATGTAGCCTACTATGTTGATTTGGATGATATAATGAGACTCTGTCTAACATGTCTTAACAAATTGTGAACAAAAAAGATAATATTGAAATTCAAGTTTTCTCTGACAACCATTTTGCTTGAAACTGATTATATTTACATTCAATTTCACCTAAAATTGATAAAGAGTAGAACATTTGAAAAAGTATATTCAAGTTTTACGTTTATCATTGGTTTTACCTGAACGGCGAATCTGTAATGGATGGTTTGAAGCTCTTCATATCATTTTATCATTCAGGTGTGGCGTGTATCATAACATTCTAAATACTATTTCACTATCAATGCGATGCTTATTTTGACTAGTTTCTATCAATTTTGTTATTTGCGTTGTTGTAGATGAATTTATCAACAATACCACTATATTGTGAGTGCACTCACCGTTGCATTTTAAAGACTCAAGAACTAACGATCCATTGTTCATTTGACAGGTGTTTTAAAATCATTTTCTTCTTGATGAAGCTACCGAAATTTAACAAAGAGATGGATTTATCAATTGAAAAAAAATCGTAGCCAATAACAACCACCCAGAAAAAAACTACTCAAGACTTCCCGTTGGCAAGGTAATGACTGCATAATCACCTACTAACTGTATACAGTACGCATTGATGTTAATACTAATAAGAGGCAGACAGACTCATACAAAAACAAGGTTTTCACAACAGTTCTTGTTCTTTTGAAAACAAATTGAATTGAAGATAATTCTTTCAGGCGGATTATGTTATTATCATAAACCCCTGGATAAAAGAGAAAACGTGCAACTTGTATACAGAAACGTGATCAGGCAATATGGATGAATATGTATTTAAACCAAAACCAAGAAAGTTTCGACATTTATAATCGCATTAGAGAATTGTCAGGTAATTTAGTTGAGTGTGGTATAATGTCACATTCTCCCACTCGTGTTGCAGCTTTAAATAATTAGATATACGAGTAATCTGAGTTCATTAAGGTAATTCTTCTACCCGAATGGACTCGTAATATAATTCAAATGGCATGATCGTCATTAAAAAAGAAGTATAATCATTTTAACATTTTGATTCAACATTATGTAAACATGTTTGTGAACATTTTGTAAACATATACGGTTTTCTTATTGACCGCTCCATGCATGCCATACTATTTATAAACTCTGCATTGGAGCATGTTTTGAAAATGACTTTTGAACAACCTTTTTTTTTTCCGCTCAGAACTGGCGGCATTTTTCAGCGCCCCTTTTCCCGTTATTATACGCGGCTTTCAGTCAAATGCGGTGAGCGATCGTGCGTGCAACAGCCGTCACTATGCAGCTCTCTTTCGCGGCCAGGGAGCGTTCGTCTCGAACGGGCTACCATTTTGGAGGCAAAATGGAAAGAAATATGTTCAACGCACCGCCAGTAAAGCGATAAAAACACATCTTGCATATACAAGATCCACTGTGAAGACCCTATGGGAAGGGGTGGTTTTTATGATACTTGTATATATAAATGCATCATGCACCAAACCACCCCATTGATAAATTATGCACAGCCAATTGGGCACATTAAAGCATTATATTACCATATAAATCTCCGCTGAATTTTGTTTTGTTAACTGTTCATTCAATTAGAAAGCCTCTAAAGGTTCAATTTGTAATGCATTTTATATGTTTGTGTTTTTGTTTCAAGTACAGTGAAAGATGCAGCAATATGATAGTAGAAAAATTGCATTATTGGCTTCTTTCCCATCCAGTATTTGCTGTGGCATTTAAACCATTTTAGCAGCGAATCGATACAGCCAGACATGAGTGCAAAATTGATGTGCAGGTTTCTTTCTATTTTCTTTCTTTTGTGCGCCATTGCAATCATTTAATAGCGAGCTAAGTTAAAACTGACTTAAAGGCCGCTCTGTATGAAACGCCAAGTGTTACACTGTACACCTGACTCAAAGAACTGTGCTTGTGTACCCCAGCGAATACATGAAAACAGGTGTAATTGATTGCATGATAACATGATCACTTTAGTCATTTCGTTACATTTTTGTCACACCTTTTGTATTCACACTTTGTGTTTTATTCATGAGTGGACTAACTTTATAACTGACTTTTAGCTAGATTTAATACCCTAAAGCGTTAATAGAGAGGTTTTGAAAACATACAAAAAATGACTTGCCGGCTTATGTGAAGAGCAGCTTATGCCACAGCATGTGTGTAACGCAATGTATGGGCGTACTGGATAAAGCTAGACGATCAAGAAACACAGTTATATGCCTTTATTGCAGCACCTATAAAAAGAATCGCTAGCATATCATCAATCATGCTGCCAAAGGACTATCACGGAGAAACTCAATTGAAGAAATAAGTAGGGAAATGAGATGACATTGCATTCCCGTCTACCCATATTTCATTGACTTCCTCCTCCAGAAATTGAGAATACGCGTTTTGAATTATGAATGAGAGCGAATCCCTGCAGCATGTAGCGGCTCGAAATAAATGAGTAAATCCACTTTCTTAGAGAGAAAAAAAACGTAGCTATAAAGGTTGAATGTTTAGTTGATAGACTCTAATGCTAGAAATTCTACAACCCCCCATCTCTCTCTCTCTTTTCTATTACCTATCTAATCGCTTTGTCTTTCTATCTAATGTTGCATCTGTGTGTGTGTGTGTGTGTGTTTCTCTCTATCTCTCCATCTCCCCATCTGTCTTTCTCTTTCTGTCTCTTTCTATATATTCTCTTCCTCATATTTTTCCGTACACCTATAATTTTCAATTCATATTTTTTTGTACGCTTCGACTAACACGCCATTTTGATGTATGTTAGCTTTCTTCACATTAAATTGACTTTATTTCTTATTCATTTTTTTGATTGATTGGAGCGACGCTATTCCGTAGCCTTCTGATAATAAAGAAAGCAGCTTTGGATGTCATGGAATCATGAACAAGACTCCCCAGCTCCCCACCCTATTTCACTCCTGGATTTGCCCACCTCTTGGACACATTTTTCATGATTTGTCGGAATAATCCAAGCTGCTTACGTCATACCATGTCTTGAAGCGATTCTAATCCTTTTGGACCTAAGATAGCACAAATGTGCTTTGCAACTGCGGCGTTCTGTATCTGGTGGTGACTCAGTCAAAGTCATTCACACACACAACATTTTTTTTAATATAAAAATGGCGAATCACGATTGAATGGGTGACTCACTTATCCCTTAAAATAGTAAGTTGAGGGATATAAATAAATGGACTAGACAGACGGATTACAGCGACTGCCTCGTCGTGATGAATTATGTTTTTTTAGAATGTACACGATTTGTTGGTTTGTTTTAAAAATGAAAGCGTTCCTGTTTATGGGAACTGAAATTGTGCTTTTTTAGTTAAATAAAATGCTACCCACATTGACCACATTCCATTCTTTGCAATTTGCTTTGCTTTTGAGAATGCTTTCTTTGATAAAATATCGACCAGTGATACGTATACATTATTTTCGAGTATTGATTATTAAAAGCACCAACAAATGTTTTGAAAAATTTAGTTAACCGTTAACACATTATACTATGACGTCCTTAATCGCTTCCAGATGGTTTGAATATTATTACCAAAGTTTTAGCTACGGGAACCTTTTCGTTTAAGGTGAGATATGCTTCAAGAATCATTAAGAGTAGACATATTTTAGTGTCTGAAAATATATGTTGCCTCATTTTGTATGTCATCATTCGTTCAATTTAAATCATCATGCAAGCATATTAACAAAATCCATTTTCTAAACCATATATAGAGAAAATTCTCAGAAAATTAATTAAGAGCATAAAGAGCTGTTGAGAGCCAATAAGTCCATGCTTGATTCAAAATGAAGTAAATATATAAAAACACAATAATAAGAGGCCGTACAATATGTTCATATTAACCACAGATTGCACAATTGTTCATGTCTGTGCAGTACATACTTCAATCGAATCGGTATATGCCAAGGCCTCTCTCACTTTGTAGATGTTTGCAATCTATTCAACTCAAGTATAGAAAGCAGAGAAAGAAAGGAGTAGAGAAAGAGAGAACAAATTTGTTTCTATTTATGAGGGAGGAACAGGGCAATAAAAAGAAAGAGTATAAAGAAAGAAAAAAAAAGAAAGACTAAGTTTGTATCAATTTGTATGCAGAGTAGGGCAATAATGGGATTGAAAGAGAAAGAGAAAGTAGTTTGTATGCAGAGTAAGGTAATAATGAGAAGGAGATAGAGGCAGAGAGATAGAGAGAGAGTCAGAAAGATACCGATAGAGCGCCTGCGTTAATAGAGAGATAGAAAGAGCAAGTGTGCTTTCGAGAGGAAAAGAGATAGAGAGAGGGAGGGAAATACAAAGAGCTAGAGAGAGAGAGAGGGAGAGAGAGAAAGATTGAAGAGGTAGGAGGCTCAAAAAGGACGGATGCAATTAGTACGCGCATTCACACTGCGAGACCCAAACTTTGAGTTACGGGTTTCGTGATAGTAAGTGCGGACAAACACACTCCATATTCAACGCGAAATACGCCCTGTCAATTCCATCCCTCCTCTGCGCAAACAAAATCTAATGACAGTCCAAACAGTCCGATGTCTTTGGTTTAAAATAAATGAAGGCTTCTGTAAAAGGGCCTGCGTTTGATTAATCAGCAGCTGACGGTGGAATAATTTTTCAATTATAGGAGAAGTGATTAGGCTGTTTGCATACAAACACGGCGACTATACAGCCTCTATGTGATTGACACGAAACAAAATGAACGTTGTTTGTCCAATCTCTACCGTCATTTTTCAAATCTAGATTTATTTCAAGAGTGATGTAATTTAGTACTGGTAAGAAAAGAAAACGATGGGTGGAATGGAAAAAGCCAGCACTGTTTACTTGTTTTCGAATGAATATATTGATTTTGAATATCGATCTGCTATCATTATGATTATGATTCTAATTGTCGTATCTTCAAGCCACTCTTTATCAATTAATAATAGCTTATTAAATGTGAATATCAACAGTTAGGTGTTTTAAAGCGTGGTCGAAGCTTAAAAGAGGAGAAACATTCTGCAGAGTTACATTAAAGGGATAGAGATTAGAGAGACTGAGTGAGAACGTAAGATTGATAAAAAGTTTAGCTTAGCAAATAATGTGCTTTCCCCCGTCCATCCCTTAAACGTGACTTGTATGAAAAGTCATACACATAGACACATTCGTAAATTCACTAAATTCACAACATTTTTACATTCAATTTGCGATTATAAAATTTCGAGGTGTGCCCTTGGAGTGGCTCAAAAATCATCTTAAAAGCAAAAAAAAACTTCGTTGCAATTAGTTCTTATAATTTTAGTAAAAGGGTAGGGCCTATAGTTAGATATGTGGCTCCCCAATATTCTATTCTCGGTCCCTTGCTCTTTATGATATACATATATTTGATGGAATTTTATTCTTTTCGCATCAATAAATACGGTCACATTAAACATACAGATGTTTGGCATGGAGAGAATAGGTCATATCTTGTACTTAAGCCTATGCGGGTACGTCAATAAATTGTCGAAGCCAGGGGCGAATTATGTGGGATGCACAGTTAAAAATAGCATTTTTCCATGATATTAGTTTGTCCTACTTTTAAATGTCCAGTTGACTAATGTCAAATGGTGGTGGGGTGGGGATGGTAAATTTGGTAAATTCTGTAAATTATTTAATCCCATTTCAGTTTAGGACCGGACCATTCAATCTTGATAAATCCTGTACTCAGTATTATCTTTAGATAATTACGTACGAATAAGGTGAAAGACACGCCGGGTAAATCTGAAATGCAATATTATGTGTAGGAACTTCTGACTTCAAACGTGACACTTCTTATATGTCGAGACGTTACTACAAAGGCTTATGAGAGCGTGCTGGTGTCTTGGTTACGTGTTTTTTATGCTCAGGATGTTAAGAATTTTTATCGTGAATAAAAGTCCTTCACCCTGAGAAAAAAAGGGAATTTATTTTTCAAAGACTCACAAATTTGCCGTCTACTTTTAGATCACCATGACGCCCTTCCTTTAGGATTAATTAGAAGCTTTTTGTATGATGTGTATATATTCGAGCTTATATATATATATAATGATGTATTCATGGAGATAGTACAAGAGAGATCAATTGATACAATACGATGATGAAAGTGAATGTCTTCAGTGTTGATAGCACTGAAGAAGAAGAACAATGGTGATAGTAATAACGATCTTCTTTTTATTATGAGGCAGCAGAATACAAAAATCAAAGTTTTATGAACATAAAGAAAAGTATAATCTCTCGGTGTTCATGGTGCCCCCCCCCGATAAAAAAATACCTGAATAGGCGTGCCGTTCACCCACACTAAATTTAAGGGCCAGTACCCAGTCGGCTTATGGTAATGAAAATGATAACTACAATGAAAGATATGGAAATGATGATAAAAACGCAGGGCTGCTAATTTATCTGGAGGAGGCAAACAATTTCTTTACCATTAAATACTCCACTGGATATGTAGTTAAGGATGGGAGGCAATTGCTCCCCTTCCCCTTTAGTCGATGCATTTGTAATGATCATCAGCGCGCCGTGTATCCTCTGTAAAAATAATGCTCTTTATTTATGCAATTATTATTATTATTGTTGTTAGTGTTATTATTAGTAGTAGTAGTAGTAGTTTTATTATCATTATTACCATTATTATTAATATTATTAATATTATTATTATTGTTTTATAATTATTATTTGTATTATCATTATTATTATTATAATCATCAGCATCATTATATAGCTAGTGTAAATTCATATGCCTAGGTTAAAAGTGGACCCTTCTAGAAGTCCGTGTTAAAAGAATATAACCCTGTACATTGTTTCAATGTTGTACCTCCTGAGCCGAGTTGAGTTTATCAGCTCACAGGACGGATTAAACCATGTTGATCTTCCAGCAGATTACTGTCTTGCCGAAAGACATTATTTTATGATTAAGATTTTAACATGCACCGGTTGATAAAGAAAGCAGTAAGGGTATCCACAAAGGGCCACGACACGTGTATCTGATTTAGAACTCTGATTTAAATTTGACCTAGCCTAATTAACACTTATTAGTAATACAAACCTGGCTTCATCTAACACTGAGATACACGTGTAGTGTTTGGAGGAGTAACCATTGAATAGGTATTGCGCATAGAATTCCTTGTAATTATTTTAGGAGCGTATATACTTTGCTTCTCTTGGTCTAGATCAAATCAGACATGTACTTGGAGTAACTGAATTATGTGAGGAATCGTAGAAGCAGTCATTTTGTGTGTGTGACAACCCCCCAGAAGAAAAGGCTAATGTGGAAAACGAGACTGATGTGGGAGCGGGATATATATGTATATAAATATAAACAAATGGCACTGGAAACGACTTTCAAGTAGATACAGTCTGGATTTTCCAATTTATTTCTTTATTATAATCACGCTCTACATGGGAGGGGGGTAGGGGTAATGGTAATGGTGTGTTAGACTTGCGATATAAGATGGTTTATAATTGAACATCAATCAGTAACAGCGGAAAACATACTTAAGGTATTCTGTCTTGGACGATAAATTTGACTACTAAGATAGTTTAGTGTATGTTATTCTGGTTATACATTTACTATTTATGAAAATGATAAACGAAAAAAAAGAAAAACAAAGAAGATATTAACATTTCAAGTCATGAGAATACGTACGTACATAGTACTTTTTCTGTCATGACCGTCAACAACTTATGTGTTTATCTGTTCAAGGATTCATAATCGAAGTTGAATCTCGCACTGCATTAACAAAAAAATGTTCCATCTAAATATAAAAGAATTTTCTCCTTGATTTTTTTCCATACACTTTTTCTCTACTCTCAATTCATGGTTTTAAAGCTTTTGCATTCTGTTTGCCAAAAGAAACCTCATGTCTTTTTTTACATGTTTGTTCAGTCTTAATAATGTGTGCGGAGATTTTCTTCTGATGTATTCTTATGTCAATGTCGGTAACGACTCAATGGCTCCAAATAACAGCTTTCTCGATAGATACTGACGTGTAAGATTCATCGTAGTTCTAGATGAAAAAATATTCGCATTTACATAAATGATGAATGCAAACGAAAGTGTAAGAAATCCATGTATGTTTACGCGTGAATAGATTCATGAAAAATATTCACAAATGAGGATTAAATACATAAGTATAAAATGCAAATGTGCGAGTGCGAGTGAATAGATTCATGGGTAATATTCACAAATGAGAAATGTGTAGGAATGCTCAATGAACCTGTACACGTGAATAGATTTATATAAAATACTTGCAAATGAGAAAGACATACAAAAGTGTAAGAAATGCCAATATACGCGTGCATAGATTCATGAGGTAATCCAGTGTTTTCATCACTCTGAAGCGTGAGATCCAAACTGATTTTCCTCACCGATTTGTTGTCTACGTCTTAAGTTGCTAAGCAACCGCGCTACGGTCTCTTGTTTCTGATTCTTTTTTCCCTCCGCGCACTTTTGCCTTTCCCTTTTTTCATCCTCTCCTCTGAAACGCAATATCACATAGACGAGTGGATTATTACGAGCCTGTCAGAGAGGTAGAAAGAAACGAAATACTCTTGAAAAGAAATTGATTGATAGTGGATGATATTGCAAGTCACAAAAGGCATGACCATGAATTTATGCACATATCGTCCTTGCCATCTTCCGCTGTCAATAACATACATGAAATACATTTACAGTAATTGCTGATCCCATTACGAATTTGAGTGGGATGTATAAATTGTCTGACTGAATTATTACAATATAATTTTGATTCCCTTCCATATACGAAGATTTGTGTTAAAATACGTTCTAAGTCGTTGAAGGTGAAAGTGCTTAGTTAACACAGAGGTCCTATTTCAATTTGAATTGTCTGTGTTTTATGTCGCGAATAAATATAAAGGGATAGCAGATGCAAGCTTTACATAAATTGGCAATTTTACACGGACATTTGAAAACGGTCTCTGAGATTAAGATTACACAAGATTGTAAAACACACGAACCTAAGTATTATCATGAACCATTAGCGCGAAAATGTCAAACAGGTTCGCTGTATTGTCGTGTCCTCTTTTACATCACCCTTTTGGTCTTTCTTAAGTCTTATACAACCGGAGACAATCTCAACATGAACAGGTTTCTTCCATACATGTACTCCTTCCCTGTACTGCTTGATCGCTGCATCAATATTTGAATTACCCCTTCCCCTCCTCTTCGAGCAAGAACAAAAAATATCTTCCGTCGCTTATGAAATATTCCTTTTCTCTCACACCGGCTGAGAAATGAGTTTTCCCGGGGCTGTGTATTCAGAGAAGGAGCAGTGACGGACAGATAACATTTTCATATATCTTACATGGCTGTGAAAGCCGGGGAAATATTACATTATTTGATAGATGTTTATTGGATGCTGGCAAAAAATAACCACCGAATGGTGACGGATGATAAGATAACACCATCCAGTCTGGAGAATTCCAATCCTTAGCTATTGCATGGGAAATGATTTCTGTGGAAAAATGGCGTGAGTCTGGAGGCGCCACGAAAGCAATGCAAATATTGTGATACTCAACAAAAACTAATGTTCAACACGCATGCATGGCGTGTTATTGAATAATATGCACATGTAATCACGGGAACCTATTCTCTTTTTCTGCTAACATATAATGGTTGTCCTATTACCGTAATGGTTTTATTTAACATGTTCTTTTTACACCTTTTTTATCATTAATTTTTGCAAAATCAATATTACTGCAGCCTCAATTCTGTTTGTCTGTAAAGATCAATCATACAGCATCACTTTTGAAAAGATGTATTGTCAGTTTTCATGGGTTTACCAATGCAGAATGACATAAGAAGCATAGATGAGATGCTACATGTGAATTCAGTTGCCCCATAAAATCCAGTAGCAAGATGTAATCACATAAGTATATGGTGCCATCAATACTAACACTCACGGGACGCTAGAATACACCCCCCGCACCCCCGCTAGTTTTCTTTTGCAAATAGGTAACATTGATATTTTTCTTTCATCATTATATTTTGGCGGACAAAATTTCATTTATATCTAATCAACATGATCATACTATTGTAATGCAGTAAAGAAACATCAATCTTTATGAAAATTATGAATTTTGCATTTCATGATAATATGCTAATTTAACGATTTTAGTGATCACTTTCCTATTATCTGTATATTTGGCGTATCTTATTTTGCTTTGCAACCGAAATGGACTCGATTGTCATTGATTGTGTAGTGATTTTTGTTCTAGCAGCTTGTATTTATAATATTTGAATTCTGTGTGTAATTTACTCATTGTTTGCGAAAGTGAAAAGTTGTATGTAATTATCGTTTTGCCAGTTTGCATTGACTAGTTAATCGTGAACCAAAGATCATCACGTATGTGCTCATGTGTGTATACATAGAAAGAGACTTGCTGTCGCACACTAAGATCATGACATTTACTACTTGGTGAGAGGAGAGTGTGAGATGTTTCTCGTGTTTTACGACGCTTTGAGGGACAAACTGTGTACGAGACATGCATGTCGCCCCTGATTAGGTAATTCAGGAGGTCATTGAGAATGACTGTGCGATCAGACGCTGGGTTAGATAGCTACAGCTGGTACTGTGCCGGCGTCGAGCTAAAATAATTACTTCCCTATTTGCTATAATAGGATAGATTGGTCTTGTCCTGAGAGATGATGCATGTATAATTATGTCAACTGTAGTGGTATGCTGCTGAGGTGAGCAGTGAAGATCTCTGTTTCCTTGCAGAAGATTATCTTTCCTTGTTTTCTCTCTCTTTCTCTTCCCTCTCATCATTCCCCCATCATATTTTTTCTTTCTCCCTCCCTATTCTTTTCTTTCACCCTCCATTTTCTATATAAAAAATACATCGCTCGCTTCCTGGCGCTTCCTTGCGCATTCGAAAAGCATGTGCTTTGAAATCCATTATACATGTATATCTTAGCACCATGCCCTTATTCGTCGTTTCCCCATTAGTCCCGGGTGTGAGGCCCCCAGTCTCCCTCCCCTCGTTCTCCGTATCGATCATGTTCGTTTCACTTACTTCATTCACATTTCTCCACCTGCGGCATCAAAGAATTTAATACCCCTTTCATCCCCGTCCCCTTCTTGCGCTCACTGCCTCTCGCATGATTGTCATGATGTCTCTCCCTCCCATTCTCTTTATTTCCTCCATTATTTCTTTTTCTTTCTATCTCTCCCTTTCTTTCTCCCTCCATCCCTCTATCTCTCATTCTCTCACTCGCTCCCTTCATCTCTCTCTCTCTCTTTCTTGCCCTTTTATAATATCTTCCTAATTTTTTTCCCTCTCTCCCTTTCTCCCGCTGCCGCTGCCTCTCTCTCTCTCTCTCCCGAATTCTCTATATCTGTCTTCCCCTCTTGGTCTCTCTATCTCCTGTTAGATTTTAATTATAATTTTCCTCCCTCGGATATATCTACTGTATTGAGTCGAAAGTGTGTGGGCGTGTGTGTGTGGGTGTGTGTGTGTGCGTGTGAATGAGTGAGAGAGAGAGGGAGAGAGAGAGGGGAGGCAGAAAGACAGAATGATAGAGACATACATAAAATGGGTAGAGGAGGAGGAGGAGGGGTAGAGAAGGAGGAGAGGCAGACAGTCACACAGATGCTAAAAGGGAGGGGAAGACAGGCAGGCATAATAAACAGAGAGAGATAGAGAGAGAGAGGAGAGAGAGTGAGAGAGAGAGAGAGGGGGAGAAATCGAGAAACGGATAGATGCAAAGAATCGGAGCTGCATGCAGTCCAATATAGTCTGATTGCTACGAGCTATTTTCATCTCCGCTGGTTTTCATCTGATTTCCATTTGTGCTTACTTCCCTAATGCGCATAGATCCAGGCGATGTGAGCATTTTGCTAATTCATCATGTTCATTGTTATAATGCTATCCAAGGCATAAGCTAATAAACGACCTGGGGTAGCTTTAAAACAGCCTGCGATGAAGGAAAATAATAAACGGTAAAGATTTATGTTACTATGGTGGAGAATCTTTTCCGTAGCAAAGTCCTGACGTCTAGCGGGATAAGTAGGGGCTTAGATAAACTAGTCAACACATTTTAAGGTGCTATTTAGTAACATAACATAGTTTATGAAACTATTCGAATTGTTTATCATATCATTCCAGAGTGGAGGATATAAACAAAATCATGGAATGTGAAGGAAATCGTTGAACGTTCTTTTTCATGTATTTTACAAAGATGAATTAATAGAGTCTGTAAGGTAATAAATAGAACATTATCTAGTTATCCCTCTTACAACTTATGTTTTTGAAGTGGTTTAGGTAAGTTTCTATTACACGCTCAAATTAAAATTTTTAGTACCTGGATTAGGTTTCTTAAACAGTATTTTACTCATTAACCGAAATGAAATGTAACAAAATCAAACGGCCTGGGCAAAATTTTCTCCGATTGCTCTGTATTAAACTCTTATCTAATTAAAACTACATGGGATGTAGTAATAGATGACATTTAAAAAGGAAGAAACTTACTTTCATGGCTTTTCATTATTTTATCGGTAGCATAATCCGAAATATCATGAAGTTGATTAAATGGAATGACTTTTGTTTTAACTACGACCGTTGTAATAACAGTCAAATTTTTCTAATATGATTATCTTTGGTAAATGTTGATGCTATTCTTGAAAAGTAGGTGCGTGTGATAAAGCTCTGCTAACCTCGGTTTTCATTTCATATGACGGGTCCCTTTTATGAGATTTCATTCTTGGGTGTTTTATTCTTAGCGCAACCCGAAGCGACAGATATTATGAGGTATTGAAACATTTTTGACAGGTAATAAGTGCTATTTACATTCCCCGCTGAGAAGGATATAACGGCAGTGTAATATCCGAGTCCTATGCGAGAATAGAAAACGGAGAATCGATGGAGGTAAAATGAAAATGGCTACACAAAACGCTTCCATGGCCGTGCCTTCAAATCGGGAAACCCGTTTAGCAGAAACGCACAAAAGGCGCCACGGAAAGATTACATTTTAACATAAATGTGTTGAAGTGGTTAAACTATTTCTCCGCTCAGTGTAACGAGTCGCATTTATTTCTTCGCTCACGTTATCCCGAAAATGAAGACGATGTAGACACTATGTTTGAAAAGCATCTCATGATTCTTAAACGGAGTTAACGAACTCATTACTGAAAAGAAAACCAATTTGATGTGTTTTGAATGGCTTCTTTTATGTGGAGTTTCAGAATAGGTGTCAGTAAAGCATTAATTTAGCCGGTATTGCTCTGAACGGGATGTACATACACGCAGTGTCGAATTGCAATGTCCAGTAAAAAGTAAACAGCCATGATAAATATCTACACCCCGGGCCCTACCCCCCCCCTCTCTCTCTCTCTGTTATACACACATTTACATACACCCTCTCTCCCATCTTCTCTGTCATGCTTTTCATCATACTATCTCTCATTCTCTCTCCAACCGTCCCCTCTTTCTCCCTCGTTCTGAAAGTTCTCTCTCTCACCCTCTTTCTCACGTTCTCGCCCACCTTCATTCTCTCCCTCTCTGACCCCTCTCTGTGTGTTTGTCTGTCTCTCTTGTCGGTATATAGCTATATACATGTACCCCTCCATCTTCACCCGACATATAATCATTAAACGCCCACACTACAAAACGCTCATTCATTCTCATTTCTCTCATTCCACCGCAAGAAACTATAGTAATAACAGCACCAACAAGCAGACTGTATCCAAGTAAATCATCCTTCCTTCATACAGGTCAATTTAATCAAATCTAATATTTGTCAAATTTGCCTGCGGGGATTTAGGAGAAAGGACTTCAAACCATAAACACATTGGCCACCTGATCACAAACGTTGAAAGAGCACTCGCATAGGTATTTAATCATTTCCCACACAGGGTGGGCAGCTTCCATTATAACAATTAATCTATATTTACATTACATTTACAATACAGTATGTAATTACGAAGCGTGTCCAAATGGCATTTGTTAGAGATTTCACAGTTTTAAATTCAGAAATCGCAAACGCTCATTATATGCTCTTGTAAAATGAATATTATATGACACCGGAAACATGTGTAAAACAATCGATGGCAAGTATTTATATAAAAAGTACAGAAACATTAACATGGAAGTTATATTTTATAATCACTGCATAAATTATCATAAATCATAGTTGTCAATGTGGAAATCAAGACAGAG